>VWYH01004582.1:731200-944716 GCA_013399365.1 Pampusana beccarii
TATTGGCCCCAGTACCGATACTTGAGGCACTCCACTAGTGACCGGCCTCCAACTGGACTCCGTCCCATTGACTACGACTCTCTGGCTTCTTCCCTTCAGCCAGTTTGCAGTCCACCTCACTACCCGATCGTCCAGTCCACACTTCCTCAGTTTAGCCATGAGGATGCTGTGGGAGACCGTGTCAAATGCCTTGCTGAAGTCAAGCAATTCTTATGATGCCATACTGCTACCTGAGCAGGTTTAAGGCACTAAACTCATCTTCTGTTTGTGATTTCTCTATGCACACCTTAGTCTTCTATCTCAGATACCTATCAGATACTTGCTTATGTTTTACTTACTTATCTTGCCATCTTTTACGAATTTCACATTACTTGTGCTGTTCTCTTATTTACCATTTCCCCACCTCATATTCCTTGCTATACTGCATGTGTGTTGTGCATAAAGCTGAACCTGATACTTGCATTATCATATCACATGGTGAGATTATACTGCCTTTCTTTGTTCTTCTCTTTTAAGTCAACTTTCTTAGCTAGCTTCTTACACTGTTTTCTACTCTCTGCGCACCCAATGACTTTGTATTGGAGAGTGCCGCCTTTTTTTTGCTAATTGCTTTGTTCATTGGTAGTTTTAATAAAGGAATGGGCCTAAGCTTCTCTCTTTCTAAGTGTTTTGGTTTTAAGTGACTCCAAAGGAAATCAGAAGAATTATAAAAAATAATCAATCCACTTAAGAAAATTAATAGCTAAAAAAAATAAGTATGGTATAAGAATGTTCCAAGACATATCAGTTCAATCACCTTCAGAGATATCACCTAAAAATGAAGGTGTAGATGGATGCAGCTACACCGAAAGAAATGTTTACAGGTTGACCCTGGAAAACCTCAGCGTCATCTCTGACTGAAACATAAAAAGGATTAGTAGGTGAGTACTGGTGACAAACACTACTAAGCCATTTAAAAATGTGTTACCGTAAACTATAGAAATGTCTTCTAATTAGCTAAGAAGGAGCTAAAAAGTGAATTGTTGACTGATACATGTGCTGTAAAACAAGTATTTTAACAGAGAGGATAAAAAAATCAGTACTTTGACAAGTTCACCCTCAACAAATTCATAGCAGAAAAGAAACATACAACTATATACCAGTGAGTGTTAAAAATCTTAAAAGATCCCCCAAAGACAGAAGATATTAAAAACATAATTACTTCTGTGGATAAATCAACAAGAAAAATAACAATTAACAAGGCAGCTGTTCAAATAGGTGCTGGAACCCTTTTAAAATAGTTTAATCACTCACACAGCTACCAAATAATTTAGAGGACTTCTAGTAAGCTTTTTACTGCTGATGCTATACATTTTGCCTACCAAGACAAGTCAAGATAGCTTGTACAAGCCCCTTCCACATGTAAATAATTCTTAGAGCCTTGCGTTATGAGTCACCTTCCCCTTCTATGATGCTAATTTTTAAAGATTCCTGGAGTGGCTAAACACAAGTTAAAATTTAGATTAACGTTAGAAGCAGAATATTTTTTTCATTCTTTATTTTCTTCTCCAAATAAGAACACTATTCCAAATTAAGAGTTGCAAAGTAGATTCAGCTCATGCAAAATAAGGCATTGTTAGGGTTAAGTAGAAGTACTTATGGTAGAAGTTTATCAGGAATAGACAGGCCCTTATCACAATAGTCTCCAAACCATAGCTCACGAGCAAACTTTGCTCATAAACAAAACCACAAACAAACAAACAACAAAACATGATTACATTGAAGTTAGGAGGAAAAAACGCAACAACTGGACAACAAGGCACATAATTTTATTGATATTACTGCTAATGGAGATGTGAAGGTTGTGGATCACTACGTTTCAGTTAGGCTTTTAGGTTTTTTCTTTCCTCCCTAATTTTCAAAAATTTATTAGCCATTTAAACAGTGCTTAATCCCCTAGAAAAAACGCTGCCCTTATAAGAGTCACACCACCAGAGTCTGTAGTAAGAAAACCCAAGAAAAATAACCCTGTCCCCAAGATCAGCAAACCGACTTCAGCTGGAAGCCTGAATAATGGTTAACACACTCTCTCGCTCACCAGCTCACATTCACAGCTTCTTTTGAAACCTGAGGGCGTTCCTATTTTTTGTACCAATAAAAAAAACCCCAACTTGTTGTGTATTTTCAAGGTTATGGAGTGACAGTTTGTTGAGTGAAGATCTGCCTTCATTCCACAGCGCATGCTTTTTCATAAATCAATCGGTCATTTTCAACTACAGCCCAAGGAACAGAGGAAGTATCGGATGTGTCCATTATCAAAGAAGAAATTTTAGACAGCCCATCACTGAGAAGCTAAATTGGAACCCAATCAACAAAAGCTGATTCTATCGAGCCCAAAGATATTAATGTTTTACACTGTATTTTTGTAGCTGCAAGCACTTAATTTATTACCTGTTCAAAATACAAGGAAAGAATTTGACAAGCAAATAAAGAAAACACATTTGTAAGAAAAAAAAACTGTATTCTCATGCTTCAGGAACGTTGTACAAATAACCGGTAAGAAAATGGAAAAATAAAATCACATAGTATATTACCAAGGAAGGGATAACACAGTTGTGCATGACTCATCTTTGCAGCTAAATGATGGGATTGCATACAAATGACACACACAAAACTACTGCGTTGTATCTTTCCTTGCTTGGGTAGGTACCTCTAAAGGTCATCAAAACTGCTGAAAGCTTGCAAACATTAAGTTATGAATCTACTATAAATAAAAAAACTGGGAGGTGAAGGTTAAGGTTCTGCAAATTCTAAAAGAATACCTCCTAATTTTTTATCCCACTTCACCCTAGGTGTTAGTTTAAAATCTCTGAGGTATACTCAATATTACCCAAATCCCAAGCATTAATAATTCAGCTGCTATTTAATTTACTGGAAACATTCTTTGTGACTGAGTATGCCAGTAAATTAATGACTTCTGCTAATGCCACAGTCTCAAGAAAACCTATAATCTCATTCTCCTAACCTCAAAAATGTTCCTCAGAGTAGTAACTATATTTCAATGACATTTTTCTTACACACATAAACACTGCACATACAGTTATTTTGGGAAGAAAGAAAAAACAAGTTTGATTAAAGTAACATGTAAGATGCATGCAGGATCTGAACAAAAGTCTCTATCAAAAGCACAAACAAACCAAAACCTGTCACTCTCCTCCAGGAAAAGAGAAAGTGCTGATGTGCCCATCATGGGACAAAATAGGTTCTTATTGCTGCAGTGATAATCTCAATCACACCAATAATTAGGACATTATGGATTATATTAGGACAGATAGGTAACTCAGATTAGATAGCACTGTGGACATAACATATTTGAACACTGGCCTTTTGTTTCAGAGGCGGCATACAAAAGTAACATGAAGAAGCATACAAATGTCATATTCTGTTAATTACATGAGCACTTTTAAGCTCAGTTTTCTTCTTACCTTTGCATAAGTTGCAGGATCCCAGAATAATATAAATATAATAGAAACAGTTTAGAAATACTTTCCAGTTTAGTTTTTAACTTTAGTATCTTTAATATTTTATAAGCCAAAGTAATGTATCTTTCATACTTTAATACCTTTGTGCAATTCTTCAGCATGATCAAATATCTAAAATAAAATATACATTTTGTATAATGACACTAACTCTGAAAAATCAGCAAACATCAAGTTTAATCAGCAGTTCTGCACAACTCTCAGTGAGAGACGTAACTCTCATTTCATGGAAGTCATTCACTTACTTTGGAGTTTTTCATTTGTTCCTTCTTTCTCCACTGTTTCAGAGGTACAGCATTGTCTTTAGGTCCTACTGCTCATAGCAACCTTTACTGGAATGTTGACTTAAGTCATTTCCCTTTCTTCCACTGTGAGAAATGGAGGATCTTGTTTGTCAACATGTCCAGTCATGTGCTGCTGTAAATGATCACTGTCTTATAGCCTCTTTCTAAAATGGATCATGCTTCTCCAAATCATATATCCTCACCTGTACAACTTCCACACAAGTTTGTTCAAAAACTTCTTTGCTGTAGTGCACATGAACCTTCATCCAGTTTACAGCTTAGATTAATTCATCGACAGTTCAGACATATTTTCTTCCTTAGTTAAGAATACATGCACACTTAACTACCTCTCCATACTTCATTTATCCAGTTCCTCTCCCCTTACAATTTTCACTGTAGCCTCTTCTGCCTATTTGATGTCCCAGGAAGCCTTACTCCGCACGTCTTCCTGATGTTACAAACTGCTCTTCTCCTACATATTTATGCTGGTTACTTTTTTTTTTAAAAAAAAAAAAAATTATATATATACACGCACATATATATAGATATATGTGCTTTTATATATATATAAAAACTTATTTGGGAAATTCTCTAACAATTAAATCCCAAGTACTGACTCAAACATACACTCCTTGTATTCTAGTAAGTGCTGCCAATTCTTTGCTGTGCCCTAAGACACCTGAAAACCTCAATATGCTGCAAAACCAATGTTAAGGGTATGTATGAACAACCAAAATAGATTTGTTGTAACAGATATGTGTTAAATAAACTCTGAATGTGGGTCTTCTTGTGATTGTATATTCAAGCTATCATTATTCAAGTAACTGAAGTTTTTTAGAATTTACAGAATAACTGAAATTACACCTTGTGTGCTTTCAAATGCCAGCCTCCTTGCTCAATTAAATGGAGCTCATCACAAGGCTAAAGCAAAAAATTCCTTGGTGTATTTTTTCATCATGGTATATGAGAGTATTTGCTTTGTCTAGGATTTTTGAAGGAAATAAAACTTCCAGAATTATAACTCAAATTGCATGAGACTGCATACAAAATGTAAAACACACAAGTATCTCTAACAGACTGAAACTATGTCTAAGAATATAAAGAACTGGAAAATCCTGAAAAAGAGTAACTCATAAAGGTGAAAATAGGCTAAGATTAAGAAATGTCACATTGCTTGACATCCCTGAAGGCAGAGACACCAAAGGCACTTTATAAGAACAGATTATTAAGGTGCTGGGGATATACAATTTCTACTTCCTTCTGGAACAGATCACAAGAAATAAAATAACTGAAACCAAAACTGTTTTCTAAGCTCATTTCAGAGAAGCAAGTAATTAAGAGATAATGCCAGCTAACATATAAACAAGCGATAAACAATGAAGAAAAAGAAAAACAGTGACATCAGAACTGGAAGCTGATACAATAGCTGTTAAATGGTCCAGTATACTGTATCCTAATTAAAAAGTTAAACTACAAGTGCCTCTTTGTTACACGCATCAGCTGGGTGGAAAGTAAAGGCAGGTTTTGGAAGTGTAGCCTCTGGCAAAGCACTGATGGTTGAACTTCAAAGAGTAAAAACATTGTCTGACCACAAAATCTCCCAGTACACGGGACACCTGTAACACTCTGGGGCCTTGTACACAATGTCAAGTGCCTCCTGCTAGTATGTACTAACAGATCATTGAACCTGTGTAAGACATAAAGCTAGAACAGTGAAGTTTAGTCTAGAATAGTCAGTGCAGGGGGAAAAAAAAAAAAAAAGAAAACAAACAAACAAACAATCAGAAATTCAAAAGAAGGACATAACAATGCGCACTCATGTTATTTTTGCATCCATTATTCCTGGTCACTCTCCACTTATAGCAGGCACTGAGATCAACTAAGATCTTTCTTACATGTCTATATTGCAAGAATATCCACCGAGGTATAATAGCCATCCACTTCCAGAGTGTCAGAATGCCAAAATCAAGACAATAAAACCAAAATGAGTGACTTACCCCATTTAAAGGAAATGTTTTCCATCCTAGTTCTCCGATGGCAGCTGTAGTATCAAGTAACACAACTGAAAATGGAAAAAGAAATTGTATGTTTGCTGAATTGCTTGGATTAGACATATACAACGTAGTAGAGCATAAAGCTGGTAAGAATTGAACTAGCCATGTTAACCAGGTACATATGCTTAAAGCTATTAAAGCAATTAAAATGTTAAGAGTATGAATAAAAACAGAATCTAAACATTTAGGCTTTCATGGGCTTACATATCTTTACCAAATGCCTCGGAAGATACAACTCATAAAAAACTAAATCTTTTGCAGAAATCATTGTCAAATCACAATACACTACCAATGCTTAATCATTAAAAGGTAACTGAACAAGCACGCACAACTCTGCAATCCCTTGCCTGGAAATCTAGAAAGTCTGCACATGGACTTAAGATTGCTTAGCAATACAGCTAATAAAATAAAGAAAAACAGAGCTTCAAATGAATTATGGTTGGAGGAGGGGGGAAGGAAGGGAAAAGAAAAAACCTCCAAAAAACCAAACCAAACCAAACCAACCAAACACATAAACTTCCCAAAAATAAAGTCATACAATACAAAATTGTATAATGCAGAAGGACTAAGAACTTTAGAGTTGATACTTTATCTGGAATGTCACGGTGCTGAAAGCTGCTACACGTATTTCCCATCATTTCTGCCATAATCATTTTGTCTTTCTAATATATGACAGGATGTGCATTATTGTACTTGTATATTATAATACAAAGTGTTTCTGCATTATTTTAATATACTAAATTACTTTAGCGTAATTTTTCTCTCCCTTTCACCAATAATGCAAAAATTATACAGAACACAGCTCACAGTAATAAGGAAGCTGACTGTAAACTAAATATTTAGTACATGAGATATTGTACGTACATGTACTACTGCCCTCTAATGGATTTTTTTCATCTGGCCCTCTAATTTAAGGATTCTAAATTAGGATTTAAATATAAAATTACATATTCTATAGGGTAGGTATTTTAATTATCAAGCTAGTGTGTTTTGAATGCTGAGTTCCTCCTTACAGCCCACAAATTGCATTTTTTTCTTTGGATGGTTAAATGATGGAGAAAAAACGAAGCTATTGGTTTGGAACATGACACCACTATCCATACACTTGGGGGGTTTATGCTGTTGCACGCTATCTTCTACCTCTTATCTGTCCAAACAATCAATTTACAGCTATATATAATGTGTTTCTATAAAGCAATACAGCAGCAGCAGCCAGGTCATGGTTTTTTGCCTTATGGAAAAGACACATAGGCATGGAAACCATGTGAACTCGACAGCTTATTAGAGGAAACTTGACCTAGCATCTTCCTTCATCTTCTACATTAGTGACAATTAGAGTACCTCTATATTTGAATGTGTGTTGACTTTCAACCTGAAACCAAAATAGTCTGATCAGCAAATTTACAGTCAGGTAACAAGCTCAACATTAACCAAATAAAAGTTTAATGATTTATTTGAAGAAACTAATGACATTTTAAAAAGGATTTTCAACAAAGGGAGCGTTCTGCTCTCCACTTCTCTACCAATTCACCAGTTTATGACGCCTTGTGAATAACTTGAAGATAAATTAAACACTGATTTACAAGCCCTGTTTTACTTCCAGAAAATGGAATCACTGCTCCCCCGAGACTACTGCTGCCTCCTGATTACTTACAAAACTGTGATTTACAGCTGTCATAGTATTTTCTATTTGCATCAGGCTACCATATTCTTGTTGAAGAGTCGAAAAAGCATCTTCTATTTGGCCTGTGATGCAGCAGTTTCCTCTGTAAACCTTCGAGTTATAATGTATTGAGCATCTGTCACTTCCAAAACTAACCATTGTGTTTAGATATTTCCTTTTCATTGAGATGACCAAATGCTCAGCTGGCTTCTGAGAATATTTCAGTTCATTTTAGGAGTTTCTTTTCTTCTCTCCATCTCTCTTCCCCTCCTCTCTCCACCCAGCAAACATGAACTATTTGTAAATATACTTGGCTTTCAGCTGAGGATGTATGTTGCTACATATCAAGTGCTACTCTGATGATATTTTAATTCTTTAATACAGAATTAAATAAATAATCAAATGAAAACCACTGTATGTTACTGCCAAACCTATGGATCTGCAGGCAGAAACAAACTCTTCCAACAACAGCATCAGAGCTTGAACGTCATTTTCAGTTTTACAATTTTTGTGGTAGCAGGACCACAATTTAATAAACATCATCCAGGTATTCAAAACTAATACTTCCAAGGAACAATTCCCAAAATACAGGAAGGAAAACTAATTCATTTCTTCAGTGGAGCCTAAATTAATTAATTCCTTACCTAAATTAATCAAATGCTACTTGCAAGCTCAAGGCTCTACATTAAAAAAATTTAAAACTAGAGTAAATTCATCACTGAAAGTATGTTAAGTTTAAATTTAGTCGAACCATGATCTAATAATATTTCTTCTACACATCTACCAAATGATCCCCATCAAACAACTGAGTTTCATTAAATAAAATGCAATTTTTGGCACATTTTACGTATCAGGGATCTTGTATGCTCAAACATGCTCGCTGATAGACACCAAATGTGTTAGAACCTCAAACTGGAGAATTCGAACAATCAAACAACTACTAACAAGAATTAGAATGCTATCCCCTTCAGGATCAGAAATGAAAATCATAAAAATTAAAAGACTATCTTTCCAACAGTACTTGGCATTTTAAGACATAAAATAATTATCAACCAAAAATGTGCAAATGCTGGCAGATCTAGTAAACATTATGTTTATGGCAAAGAAATACAAACCCCAGTAAAGCAGTGAAATCAACAGGGCTGGCTATACAAATGAGGACACACAGATAAAGTAATAAAATCCTCACACACTTCAGTGATTTGGAGATATCTACATGATAGACTTCAGTGTGGGACAGAGATATCCAAGCTGTCTTTAAATGAGGTAATTAAGAGGCAGCCTATCCCCAGCAGCACAGACCTGATGGCAGACAAATCTGCACTGCCAAGAAGCTTCCAACTTGCAGCTCCTTGGCAGAATATTCACCCTGCCAAAAAATCCAGCCTAAGAGGAATGTCCACATGTATACATCTGAATTACATACAGCAATGAGTGCTTCTCCTCTGACTGGAGAATAGTGAGTTTTGAAAGAATGGGAAATTCACAAGCAAAGAGACAAAAAAGAGATGGTGGACGCTACGCGTATGATGCTTAAAACGAGAAAGTTAATGGAACCATGAAGCTATATTCAGTGAGCTTTCTTCCTACATTTACTTATTTATACTCCTTTATATGCCATAAAAAGCCCCATTCCTCTCAAATGACATTTCACACAAAGTGGCCATTATGGGCAAGCCATTAGCTGCCAGCATAACCAAAAGTGTGTGTCTGGAACCACGGCAGTTATGCAAAAAAGCTATAAATAAATTGGTTGCAGCTAGGAAATGTTATGGACATTTCTGACATGCAATCTCCACTTATAGCAGGCAGGTTTCCGAGGTGACATATAGTATAAAACCTGCAGAGTGACCAAGAGTGAAAGAGTGTTCGTCTGCCATAACAAAGTCATGTCACAATTCAAAAGGAACTCAACCTTTAAAAAAAATCTCTTAGGATATAAAGAACCTAGATTTAGCACTTGCATGTCCTTCCTTAAATAACTGAGCTCAGGATACTGTAACTTGCCCAACAATAATATATAGACTTAAACATACAGCTGTAAACCCATTGTTTTAGTTAACTGCACAGCTCATACTTAGAATTTGAAAGTGTTTAGCTTTGTTTCCCAGTACGTACTTGAACAGATATTACATTATTATAACTCATTATGCCATATTGAGCTCCAGATTCCCTTTTTTTTTTTCTGACATATCTTACACTGCTATTATTAGACTTTACAATTGAAATTAATCTTTTCAGAGATTTTGCCCAGTCCTGAGGGAACTGTTTTATTTAAAATTATGATGAGCAGAGCTCCGAGGACTGACAGTGTGGAATTTTAATTCCAATTCCAAAATGCTGTTCTGAAAATGAACTCTACAATCTCGTCTGTACAATCAGGAAAAAGTCTTCCAAATATTAATTTCATTAGTTTCTTTTCTCCTTTCTTTACACATCTCTAACAGTCTGACCTAGCAGTTTTAAATGAAAAAAGGATTTTGGCCAACTTCGTGGAATCATAGTCTGACATCAGATCACTCAGCGTGATCTACTGCTCATTGTGGACTAATTTCACCGTTACCTCTATAGAGGGTAAGCCAAAAATTTGCAAGGAAAACAGAACAACAGACATTAATTTCTTAAAACAACACTAGTATTTCAAGGAGCTGCAGAAAAATATCAGGTTGGGGGGGGGAGGGATCAAGAAAAAATGCTGCAACTCAGAAGAAGACAACTTGGCAGGACTGCAGACCAGCTCACTCTGCTCACTCTGCCCCTTCCCTCCTCCTCTGTATTTGTAAGACAAACACACTGAGCTGCTCAAGTCTATCACTTCCAGCCCCCAAGGGAGTTTTGGCTCTCTTTTGAAGTGTTTGCACATTTTTCAGGTTTTATGGTCTTTTTAATCAAAAAAAAAAAAAAAAAATTATCAGCTGCAGTATAATGAAATCATTCCTTCTAACAATATACATCAAGAACCCTGCCTACTTTTATATCCTATTTATATATCCAAGGTCACATTAGCCTATGAATTGCTGCAGCATCGCACTCATAGGCAGTTATCAGTCCACCAAGATCACTGTTCTAAACAGAATCACTCCTTTCCATCATTATTCTTCAGTTTGGGTTGCATTTTTGTTCTTTAATGTATAATGACCCATTCGTTTATATTAAAACAAGTTTTCACTTTTAAGGGGCTGACCTTTATTAAGTGATAAAGACTGTTGCCTGTCTGCACATCCTCCTTATCACCTCCTTAACACCACTCTGTTGTCTGCTACTGATTTTGCATTTATTTCCATGTTACTAATAAAAAACGTCGACCAGTCAGAATTTTGAATGGTATATAAGGAATATCTAAAATTCTGTGATTTAACAGTCACTGAAAACTACTTTAAGGTTTCTTAGACTTCATTTTTTCAAAATCCATTTACTAAAAAATGTGGTAAGCTTTTTACTGTCAGAACACTTTGTGATATTTCGTCATACTTTACAAAATCTAAACATGTTAGTTCTATGGCTTGTCTGCTTGAGGAAGATGGGAAGGAGTTATGCAACAAGTTACCTTTGGCAATTAATGTGTAATCAACTGGGAAAAATTATTTAAATGCTTGCGGGTTTTGACCAGGCCTGTTTTCCATAAAACAAATGAAATGGCATTCATTCAATACATATCAATTGAATCCTTTTCCAGCATTTCCATTATTTTGCATGCAACAGCTATCTGGTTTAGGCAAGATTAACGAGCTGCAGTAATAAAGGATGAGGAGCACCTGTCTAGATAGCAATTCTGCTGGGAAAGTATATAGGAGTCACAGCAAATCATAGAGTAAACACAGTATTGACAATGCCATTTGACTGAGATAAACAAACAGGATTATAGCCAGTAAAATATATAGAATAATCCTTCCCCTCTCTGCAGCATTTATAAGCCTTTAGCAGTAGTGCCGTGTCTAGTTTTCAGTGCCTTACTTCAAAGAATGCCTGTATCCGTTGCAAAGACACCAGAGGTGAGCAGAAGGAACGATGAGGTCTCTAGAAAGGCTCTGGAAGGTCTGAGAGCACTGGAGTCGTTTACCTCGGGGGTTACATTAGAAGGACGAGCCACTAACAATCTCCTAGGGTGTAAAACGCTGTTTAAGGCAATAGAGAATAATTTGTTCACTATGTTAATGTCCCAAAAGGAAGGAGGGACTTAAATTGGAGTGAAAAGAGTTTTATGTTGGACTACAGGAAAATCCTTGCTACTCCTGCAGTTGTAAAGAAGAGGGATAGTTGTGACTAATTGGGAAGCTGGGGAATCTCCACTATAGGAGGCTTTTGAAACACCTTAAACTCTGTCAGACCTGGTTTCTACATAATCTCACGTTGCCTTGGGGCAGAACAGGGGAGCTAAATGACTTCTCAAATCCTCTCCAACGCTGTGATTTTTATAAAAATCTAGTTACCTGGTTAATGGTGCTTTGCTTTTCTGTTCAAACGGGTACTAACACCTACACTCTTCCAATATTCTTGAATTCCCGGAGTCCCCAAATTCATTAAATTTACCATCAGTAGCCCAGAGATCTCCTCAGCCAGTTCTTTCAGTTCTCCTGGAAGAGAACTATTTATGCCAATGGGGAGTACTTCATATTCTTCATGTTATGTGAATAAATTACTAATTTCTAATTTTCTCAATTCTGAACACCTTATTTTCTGCACCTTTCTAAAAATAGTTCAATACCATTCACACAAACATTTTTATTCATAATACAATAGGGAAACTCTCATTATCCTGAGTACTGTGAGACTTGGGCTTTTACCTAAGTCACTTAGCTTCTATTTTCAGTTTTCTACACTTCATATTTTCTAACATGTATTGATTTCCACATGTATCCTCTCTTTTCCACTAATTATTACAAGTGTTTGTATTTCTAATTTCTGCTTTCATGTTACCTCTAACATAGGTTGAGCTGCTATCCAGAACTGGCCTTTTTTTATTGATCTATGATTTTGATCAAGAATTTTTAAAAGGAATTTTCACTTTCACCTTTTTCATTTCACATTTGCACACTCAATGAATGAGAACTGGCCAGAATAATTTTTCATGTACAAACCCCAACACATCATTCATGATAAATTCACCTTCTCAGTCCTATGAAGTTTGCAACATTATTAGATTGGGTGCAGTATTTTTTATGTTGGATAACTGCCTGTCTAACTTGGTAGTGTTCTGCTCAGTTACATGAGGTCTCCAGTGAGCATCTTCAAAAACTAATTCCCCCATAGCACTGTTTTTCTTTCCATATATTACATACTGATGCTTAACAAATAATTTGCCCTATTTTCTAACTTGATTCAGTTATCTGTTTCAGTCTTACTGTTCCCTACTACACGGATAAATATAATTTCAAATCCTGTTGCCCCGAGCTAACAAGATCAAAACAAACAGTGGTTCTTTTGCATAAAGTGCCACTACCCACTTTTTTTATTTAACCTTTTTTCCCTAGAGAACCTTTTTACTTATTTCTTAGCAAGATCATTTTTAAAAAGAAGTTAACATTTATGCTCTTTGCTATGTCATTTTACGCTTTCCTACACTTTCATAGTACTCCTGCAACTTTAGAGCCAACATCCTTCCCATACCTTATGTGCAAACACACATAATCTCCCAAGAGTGGAAGTCTGCTGTAATACTACTGTTCCATCTCTCACTATTATAGAATTTAAGCCAACATTTTCATACCAAAAGCTTCAATTTTACATTATCCTTTTTCACATTGCCTTTCTCCCATTCTCACTTGAAAAATCAACGTGAATCCCTTTATTCCCATGTTGCACTATTATAAGCATCGTCAACCACTGCAGAGCCCTCAGTTACAACAGAGTAACTCCACCGGATTAAGTGTTAAATAGAAAAAGTGAAATGAAGCTCTGATTTATTCCCTTCTTGTGCTTTTTTGGTGGAAGACTTCATTGAATTTGGATTGTGGAATGTATATTTTTATGTGACTGTACCATGTAAATAAGCAAGATAAGTAAACCAAATGCTCTACCTTGTTCTTGCTACCTAAAATCATAAGATACCACACTGGGAGACTTAATTTGTGTAATTTTTTTAAAATAAAAGAGTAATTCATGTACCTACTGAGTGAAATGATGGAGGCAGAGGCAATTGATTCCAGCTGTATCTTCAATACCATTATACATATACTGTCAAAATTCTGAAGCTAGTGAAATGGAAGTAGCAACTAATGGAACCTCTGAATGATATGGTATTTCATTTGGACAATTAAGTGAACAAGATATATTGAAGACCAAAACTGATTATTATACTCATTACACATCACTGTTGCATGTTTATGTGTTCCTTTCTGTTTGCAGCTCATTTGCTAAATATTTATTTTTTCAACTCCATATACTTTTCAGCATTCAAGAGTTCATGCAGGTAGAAGGAAGAAATAAGCCACTTCCTTCACAAACCATTCAGATTTTTATATTCATTATTCCAGCTATGTAATTGATCCCCAATTGCATCATCACATTACTTTAGAAGAACAAGTCATGAACATTATACATTATTATATCTGTAGAAAGGGGAGTTATATGAACATCCACTCACCTCATATTTGCATGAGCAAAAACGCAGTTTTACAATTATTTCCAAATAACAAGGCATGTAGCCATGGTAGGATGAAAAAATACTCTTGATTCTAAACAAATAATCTAATGTGTGTTTCAGAACCTCCGAAGTCTCTATTAAAAAAAATGTAAATGTGAATTAAATCCGGCAATATTTGACACTCAAAATTCTACAAGCGGGCATAATTAATTTTATTACTTCTACAGCACCACGGGATCAAGGTATTTGTCTTTTACCAGAATCTTCTAAGGCTTTGTAAATGGTCTACTTCATGTCTAAATTCTCTTTATCTAGAAATGATTGTTGAAATCATCCCTGTAAATTTTGATGGATGGTCATAAAAATCTGCTCTTCAGCAGAAAGCCTTTGGCTTTCATATGCAGAGAACTATAGACAACAGTTAGGTGTAACTTCAACAATAAAAAGACCATAATTAGAACATATAGTCAGCTAGTAACCTATTACATTTACTGTGGCTTGTTTTTATTATTTTAACACCTACCTTTCTGAGGGTAGGACAGTGGATTTTGAAAAAGTGATAAGTCTGTGGCTACAGGCTGCCAAGCTTTAATTTAAGTTTAGGCTTTAAAGTATCCAACCACAAACATTTCTTATTTTAACAAGAGCATTTTTACTTCCTTCCTAATGCCACTTTATTGTAAAATATGCAATCATAGTACTTTAAACACTTGTCAAAATGCTCTGATAAGCAATTATTGTAATTTACACTTTACAACTGTACACAACCCATTGAACACACCTGCATCCTGTCTTACGTTTACTTTAAATTACATGATTGATACCTACAATTTCTTAATTTTAGGATCAGGAAATATTTGAAATACTGGACAACTTAAAATATCTATTTTATAAAGCTAAGAAGCTTTATAACTTTTATATGTATATAAAGCTAAAGAGCTGGAGCTAAAGACACTGTAAAATTTAAAAAACAAAACAAAACAAAACTGAGATGGACGGACTTATTTTCAGGAAATGAGAATCCTTACACTCAAAAGAAACAATAGTAAAATTTTATGTTCAGTTTTTGCCATTATTTTGTAGCCTGGTTTTAAGAGCATTAAAATTACTTAGAATAGTGCTAAAATACTCATTAAAACCAAATCAAACAAACCACAAGCTCCACCCCAATGTAACTATCCATGCTTGAACGGTTTCTCTGCACATGCAGATATGACCACTCTGATAGCAAATGTCTCTCTAAAGTAACTTATGAAGGGCCAAAGTCTTTAAAAGGATATTCTACTAGGATAACGTTGACTGTCTTTTTTCTATATCAAAGTGCTGCTTTGTCATACAACTGCTTATAATATAGACAAATATTCCAAAGAAAGAGGAGAAGTTAAATTATTTATCAGTCACTGACACATAACACCAGTCAGTAAAATATATGGCCTTTCCCAGTAAGGCAGGTTCCATGTTTCATTTCATGAATACAAAGCGGAGCCTCGGGAATCATCCCGATACATTCAGTGGCACCAAATGAACCAAGCATGTAGAAAATGTCTCTGTCAGTGCAGACATACATGACAATTTCTGCACTGAAATATTTCTGGGATAATAGATACAATCTCAAATTGTACACAGTTAGATCTTAACTACATATTCTGCCACTTTGCAAGTTGTTTGCCCTAAGACAACTGTAAACATTATGTATTTTGGGGCCTATCATAAGTGCTTGCTTCTCCAATGTGACTCTTATTCACAAGCATAAGAAAAAATAAAATTACTGAGGTAAAGAGAAAGCATAATCACATCTAAAAGAAATGGGCATACCTCAGTAATAAACGAACCCCCAGGTTTTCCTCAGGTAACTGTGGAATGGAGAGTGAATAGGTAATACCCTACATCTCCTAGCCTATAATACAATTTTTTTTCCCCCAAGAGCAGTGCCAAAGTGATTTCAAAGTGATTTAGTTGAACACTGCACTTCCAAATAGGAGGGTAAAACAGAAGGAGGTTCTCAAATCCAAAGATCAGCCAGAAGGGATTAACTCCTACATTTGTAATGCATCAGAAGGGGCTGAGGGCTGCAAAGTCAGCCCTGCAGGCAGGCAGCAAACACAGAACTGAAGAGTAAGTCTGGGTAGGCAGAAGCAGACCCCTCAACTTTAGTGGACTCCTCACAAAGAACGAGATGGGAAAAAAGGGTAACAGTCTGTTCTCAACCAGTGACTCAGCTTTTGTTTCTAAAATATTCCTTTTCAGCAGGGATTCCTGTTAAAGTTGAGATAAATTAGTGTTGTTCACAGGTCAAGAAAATAACATCAGAGTTGGTTTATGCCACACAGCTGTATTATTTCCCTAAGCTTGTGGTTTCACATGTGAGATACACGGAAGTCAAGAGCTAACCCTGATAAAAACGGGAGTCACAAAATTATGATAGGAACTCAGCTGCCCTATGCAATAATTTTCATTCTAACTTGAAAAAGCTAATAGATACTCAATTCACCATCATGTTCATGTCAACGGTAGATTTTTGGGTAGATTTTTCTAAATGAACATGAATACCTGACAGTTTTGACAGCTCTGTTTATTAACCTGAGTATATCTTCATTAGGGAAATTAGAAACAAGTGAAATTCAGACAAATGGATTTATCTTTCTTACCACTAGTAATGTACAAACAACTTGTGTGTTGAAGTCACTCCTGTTAGATTGCACTTGGTTTTTGGAGTCATGATGCTAGGCTTAAAATTCTCCACTTTGCTGTTAACCTTTCATTTTCTGCATTCTTACAAGGATTTGCTTTTATGGCTTTTTTTTTTTGAGTGGTGATAAAATGAACAGCTTACATGAAAACCATCCATAAGTGAAAAAAACATACAAAAGCTTTTAGAAAAGTATAATAACGCCTATACATAACTGTCCATCAGACTAATTGCGAAGCTAACAGTTCCATATCTATTGCTCCTATACTCCACATTCCCTAGGGTTTCCTCTTCCGGGGGGCAGAAACTTCCCACAGGAGTCCATCAAACCCACCCTACGCACCCATTCCTTCTTGCACTGCACTGATCCAAAGACCTAGCCTCCCTATTAGTGAAGTGTGAAACAGTATTGCAAGGGTTTGTTGCCACTGCCCCATGCGTAACTGAGAAGGCTGATACAGAGGCACCTTCGACCAGGTCATCTGTCTCTTTTCACATAGAATGAGAACCAAAATCAATACAGACCATCTCCACAACAGTCCTTTTAAAGAAAGAAGTTTTGAAGAGAACAGCTGATAAAGTGACAAATAGGGGCTGGGAAAACAGATGGCCACTGCTTACTCAAGTAGTTACTTAATAACCATAATGAAAAATTAGCTGTTTAGTGACTCTAAGGAACAGAATAGACAGATGTTAGGAGAGGTACAAAGGCTGAAGCAACTAAAGAGAGTTTGTGCTTGACTGGAGCAGAGAGCCCCATGAAGAGCTGTTTGAGAATCTCTAGCTCAAGAACTGAGGCAAGGGACCAGTTCAGGCTCCCTGGCAAGGCCCTTGAGGGTGCACGTTCTCGGAGGTGCAGTCAGAGCTGCAGAGCGTGCTGCTTCAGACAGGCTGAAAGCAAGAATCAGGAGGCTGAAACTCTGACATACAGGCCAGTCAGATGTGGGAACAACAGTCAGCGAAGTCTCAGGCATGAAATGAGAAGGCAGGCACTTCTGCGGTGGCACAGACCTGTCTACTGAAGCCAAAGACTCTTTACTACTCTCTGTCTTCTGCCGGTTCTGCAGTTCAGCATAACTTCTTAACTCCAGGCAGCTAATTAAGGGTTTACCCACTGTACTGGTTAGACTGAAAGTGAGTTAATTTTCTTCATACAGTTAGAAACCTTTCTTTTTTGTAGCTAGCATGGTGGTTGTTTGAATTTGCTTTGAGAACCAGAATATAACACCCTGGGACAAAGTTAATGTTTTATAGTTCTCGTCTGGGGGCCAAGACTGTTTTGACCGCTCTGCCCACAGGTGTGAGGTGGCTAGTAAGGAGGGCATAGATGGGGCAGACCTTGACTGACATCCAGACTGATCAATAAGAACATTCCATGCCATTAGCATCATGCTTCATTTTTAAGGAGAGTTGGGATTTTCTGGCTAGGGAGAGGGGAGACAGAGACCCATTCTGGTTTCTGCTCCATTTTGGTGGAGTTCTGTTTGGGAGTTCTTTCAGTTCAGCCTTTTGCCATCCAGCTGTTTGCAGAGGCCTCTGCCCTTTCTGCATTTTTCCCTCTTCTCTCTCTCTGGGATCGGCTGTTTGGGACCAGGTGCTGCTTCCTGGGACTGACTGCTCAGTGTGGACAAAGTTCATGAGGAATTGCATTGCGTATCTTTTATTTTATATTCTATTTTCCAATATATATGTAGTAGTATTAGTAGTGGGATATTACTATTCTTTTATTAAACTGTGTTTATCTCAGTCTACAAGTTTCTCCCTTCCCTTTCGATTCTCTCCCCTATTTGGGGATGGAGGGAGGGGACTGAGCAAGCGGCTATCTTGGTTTTGAATTGCTAGCATGGGTTAAACCATGACACCCACACTCAGTCCATATTTTTACATCATAAAATTAAATTGAGTACAGTATAGAAAGCACAGAGTTCATATAGCCCATAAATGGCAGATCTTGACTACCCTCATTTCCCAAGCTAACAATAATGCTAGCAATGTCTGTACGAAGTGGTACAGAGGGTAGAAAAGCACAGATGTTCAGTCTGTTGCATTGTTGCAGTCTGAACTACCACCCAGAATTTATCCACAAGTCATATAAATGAGCCTCCAGAAGTGACAGGACATTATTATTATTCTTATTCTTCTTATTATTATTATTATCCACTGCAGATGTGCCATATAAGCAGGATGAAGTTAGCATTTCATACTCAAAAGGGCATGCTTCCTGACCTCCCTAATGACCTAACAATACAAGTGGCATACAAAAGATAAGGGAAGGCTATCAAGGCCACAGTTGTATTTTTTCTGCTTGCTAAAGGTGATGTGGTTAGTCATGTTTTTAGCTGCCAGCACTTAAGGGAAGTCATCAGTAGAGCCACACACTGTGGGTGTACCAATGCACAAGCAGTCATAACTTTCAAAGGTGTCAGTGCTCTCAAGCAAAATGATCAGTGTTTCTCCTTTGATTTAAGTGGCATCTCATTTGCTTGATAAGTTATCTACTTTAGAAGGGAAATATTTAATACAGTTTGCCTTACTTCTGTAGTCTGAAAGTGACCATGATGTATCAAAGAGTTCAGCAGAATTCATACAAAAAAAACCTTCCAGGAAGGAACACAAAGGCAACTTGGAAAACATGAGGTTAACATTTGGCTATATTAAATGCTTTTCTTAGTGCAGCCTCAAAAAATACACCAAAGTAAATGCAAGTAAATGGTTATGAGAAAGAAGAGTTGTTCCACTCACGACAAATACTCCCAGAGATATCCCTAGTTTATATTCATGATGATAAAAAATTTCTTATCTCCTTTGATTAAATATCCACATGGCCAGTCACTTTAATGTTTTTCAGCTTTGTAACTCTCTACTTCACTGAGAGTCAGTCTGTCACTTTTTCCACTAGCTCTTCATTTATAATTTGTGGTGTCAAGTACCAAGTTTTCACAGTATGAACATTTTACAGGTGCTAGGTCAGGCTGTCAAGCTAAAGTACATGCTAATAATTTGTAGCTTTGAAAGTCTTGGCCTCTTTACCAACAGTGGAACAGTGGAACATCAGCATGAAGGCTCAATTGTTTTTACAAAATAATCAGCTTTCCAATATTTTTAACGTTATCAACAAATAAATATACAACATCCTGTCATTCCTTGACAGGAAATAAGTTTTGCCTATCTAACCAAAGATCAAATTGCTTTAAAAGATTGGACAGCACGAAGTACTCACTTTGACTATGTACAGACTTTGAGCTTTGAATTATATACTTTTAATGCACATATACAGAGATTAAAATTTCAAAGATAACTGAAGAGCATAAAACAGATCTAAGAATGCCATCATTCATGTAGTAAACAGTTATTCTTGGTCTGTTGAATCACTGGTCTCACATTCAATGGTATATAGTTACCCACTTGTTTTCTTTTGTGACTATATGATAATCTAATTGGAGAAAACAAACTTTTTTTTTTTTCTGATTTCACATTGAGAAAGTAAAAAGACTGCTTTTCCTATTATTTCATGTTTTTTTTCAAATTTTCTAGAGTGCAAGAGGTGATTTGGATATGATGCAAGGAACATTTTTCAATCTATCTCTTCCTAGTCCATAGCTCTTTAGATGCCAGCAAAAGAAAAAAGTTGATGGAAATAAGAGCATTGTAGTAATACTTTTTCTTGGTTTTAGTAATTAAAGAAAAAAAATCCTGCTAAAACAGAGTAAAAACATTCACTTCTGATATGACTGAAAATAGCGGGTTTGGTAACAAGGGGTTGTCAAGTGCAACACACATGAAGGTGGAAAGCATTTGTGAGACTTCCACTGACCTGAAATGAACACATCTTGGGCACGATGATTTGGCAGGTACAGCATTGCATCACTACTGCTGGAAATGCAGTAGCCCTCAGTGACTGGCTTAGTTCAAAGCACTGCTTCAAAGGGCTACTTGAGACTCAAGTGCCTGTTATACAACCCAGTGATGCAAGGGGAATGTCACCGATGATCACTGGAGCACTGTCAAGGGACTTTGAAGGCAGTGCCAGACTACATAATACTACATCCACAATGTCACTGCAGAATATGGGAACCTTCATATTTGAATGATTATCACAAAGCTAATGTTCGAATTAGAATTTGCTTTATACCATTTTTCTTTAAAACTTTTTTCTCTTCTTTTGCCATTCTGTCTGAAATGTTTGAGCCCAAAAAATATGAGAAGGGGACAAATAGCACCATGACTGTGGAGAAGAATTACTCTATTCAAGGGAAAAAAGGGAATAATTAAAAATATTTTTTTGCTCCTATCTGAAGACTACAATATAGTGAAAATGCTCAATCTGTCCAGGAAGGCTATCTAGTATATCATAGAATTATAGAACTATAGAATGGTTTGGGTTGGAAGGGACCTCTACAGATCATCTAGTCCAACCCCCCTGCCACAGGCAGGGACATCTTTCACTAGATCAGGCTGCTTAAAGCCCTGTCCAGCCTAGCCTTGAACACTTCCAATAATGGGACGTCCATAGCTTCTCTGGGCAATTTGTTTCAGTGCCTCACTACCCTCACCATAGCGAATCTAAATCTACCTTCCTTCAATTTAAACCATTGCCCCTTGTCCTGTCACCACAAGCCCTGGTAGAAAGTTTGCCCCCGTCTTTCTTACAAGCTCCTTTTTCATAATGAAAGGCTACTATAAGGTTTCCCTGGAGCCTTCTCTTATCCAGGCTGAACAACCCCAACCCTCTCAGCCTGTCCTCACAGCAGAGCTGTTCCAGCCCTCTGATAATTTTTGTGGCCTCCTCTGCCCCCCTCTCCAACAGGTCCACGTCTCTCCTGTGCTGAGGGCTCCAGAGATGGACACAGGACTCCAGGTGGGGTCTCACCAGAGCAGAGCCGAGGGGCAGAATCACCTCCCTCGACCTGCTGACCACACTACTTTTGATGCAGCCCAAGATACAATTGACCCTCTGGGCTGCAAGCGCACATTGCCAGCTCATATCCAGTCCTTCATCCACCAGTACCCCCAAGTCCTTCTCCACAGGGCTGACCTCAGTCCCTTCATACCCCCAGCCTGTATTGATACAGGTGGTTGCCCCAACCCAGGTACAAACTTTGCACTTGGCCTTGTTGAATTTCATGAGGTTCCCATCTATCTACATACCAATGTATCATGTATATATATCCATGACATAGTGTGAAATACTTTTTACCAAGACAGCAAAGACCAAGCCTGAAAAATTACTACTGCCTCTGTATTTCTTCCCAAAAAAGTTTTTTATACGTAAGTACTTTGAAAAGTATATGAAGAACGCACTTTACGCTGCTCGATTAGGAAACTCTGCAGCTCATACAGACCCCTTCCTTCAAAGCCCCAATATGTCCATATCATCTTTTGTTTTCACTTTTCATTCAAGATTTTACCAGATATAATTAAAGCACAAAGAAAACTAAGTTGCAGAGTGACCTACAAGAAATCAACAATACGAGTTTTTAAGTTCTGCTAATGAAGCCTTCCAAAACTGTATGTTCTGCTGTCCTAGTTAACTTTACAAGAAATGCACTATAGTATGGTTACATGCCTGCTTACTGGTATGGGGAAAGGTATAGCCCTAAACCAGCTTCTTCCTCCTACAGCTTCTCTTGTACAGTGGGAACCCTTTTGAGTCACTGGAGTTTTGCTGTAGTACCTCTATGGCACTAGGTGCCCTAAAAGTCACGAACATGGGAGAGAGGAGAGAAAAATCAGCGAGTCTGACACTTCTACCCACTCCCTGATTTACTGCACTGCAGGTGTCATGCAAGCCCTACACAACAGATCATTCAATGGCTTTGTCTTCCCTAAAAATGGTCCCTTCCTGATTTATAAGGTGGCATCTCTACCTGCATTGTCAGTCAACAGACTTGTTGGGAGTACAAAGGATCTAGAAGTAAAACTGGATAAATGGAGTACATTGTTACCTGCAAAAGATGCAAGCAGCAAAACAGCAAGAAGGAAGAAGCACTGAGGAGAGGTAGCAAATCAGTTCTTTGGGGGCAAGATCAGGGGGAGGGGAGGAAGGGAGGAAGGGCGGAAGGGAGGAAGGGCGGAAGGGAGGAAGGGAGGAAGGGAGGAAGGGAGGAAGGGAGGAAGGGAGGAAGGGAGGAAGGGTTATGTTGAACAAAAAAAAATTCACAACGGAAGACTGAACTGGAATTGTAGGAAAACGTGGATTGCAGACTGTTACACAGTCAGGAAAGACACTGAAAAGTCATAATGGTTGGTTGGTCTATAGAGGAAGATGATGAACATGATGACTTTGTTAAAAAGAAACATGTTTATTATTCTTTGCACATCAGGAATGATGTACAAATTGGAAAGGGGAGGCAGCTAACAGGTTTTGCACATATTTCCTTCACTAAGACAACTTGTCACCAGAATTGTATCTAGAATCCAAACTATATCATCATTAACTGATTTGTCTAAAGTTCTAAATCGCAGTCTTTCAAAATGTGACAATTTACAGGACATAGTAAAACTAAGACTACTGAGGCTATCTTCCCTTCTCATTTCATACTGCATGATAGAAGCCTGTCTGCAAGAAATCAGATTTGTTTTTTAGTAATGACAAGGGTTATTCTGGAGTAAAGAGTATCCTTGATAGAGTTAGTGTACATTAACTTAAGACTATTGAATCTAAGAACAATATCAGGTCAAACATTATTTTTAATTACACGTATTTTTTGTCTACCTATAAAAAGGATTAGTGAGATTATAATGGGAATTAAATACAGTATGAAACAATCCACGTTAAAATGAAATACTTTAGGATGAAAATTAAGTATACAATTACATTCCTAGTTAAAAAAGCAATGATAATTGGGAATAATAATTAAAATTGAATACAAATTTAGTACACATTTCATAAATCTACATCGGCCTATGGCTTCTTTTCTTACAAGAGCTATGACCATGCCTGAGCCATTCAAAAAACTGTGCTTGTTACTCTCGCTTTCCCAACTGTTCAAAATCTCGGTTCTCAGACTATAAATATAATACTATCTCATGGCAGGTTTCTCTACCCTCTATATGAACGCAACCAATTATTATTTAACATTGTCTGCTACCAACAATAATGCATGCCTTGATCAGAATCTCAATGTGCTTTTTTGATTGTCCAGAGTCTCTTCATTTTCAGTGCTTGCTCTCAATCAGAACAAGCAATTCAAATCTCATATTTAATTTAAAACAGATGAAGGGGGAATGTAAGATGTTCCATTTGTGTAAATGCCCAATTTATAACAGTGAATATTATCTTTTGTATTGCTATACAGATTAATTTATTTCATCTAAGAGGAATAAAACAGAGTAAGTACTAAGCGATCCTAATAGCCAAGCAGAATCAAAATATGGAAGAAAAAGCTGAAATCTGAATTATAATGCATTAAGGTAAAATTACAGCTGAATTTGAGGACAATTTAATTCAATTTTATTTTGAGAATGCATTACTTTTTCAGCTTTATTTCAGTATTATACTAACTGAAAAGTGTTTTGACTCCACAAAAATTATGAAATATTATTTGTGTTTTTATAGTAAAGATATCATTAAATTACTATTTGTGTAGCAACACCATATTGATAGTGAACATTATAGCTTATCATGTACATTTTGTTGTACAAATGTCCGAAATAAATCTGGGTTAGGAAACTAAAACAAATTGTAAAAGTTTTTAGCTGCTTTAAACAGAGAGCAAAAGAGGTGAGGAAGTACATAAAAGGCATGCTTTTGAGACAGACAGTATTTAACTGTGCAATTCATAGCGCATTTCTTCAAATGTCAGTCATGACACTGATCTTATTTAATATTTAAGGAATGTCCTTGGACAAAGTAGGTTTGTTCTAGTGAGATTATTTTCCTGGGAAAGCTGGGAGGCGTTGTCAACACAACTGAAGGATGGAACTCTATGTGGAGGGGCTATGGGGAGAGAAGAAATGATTCTTCATATCTGAGATAATAAAGAAGAGAGGACATTAAATACAAATCATAAGACAATCCAAAGGGAGCTAAGGAGAACTTCATTTATTAAGTACAAGCCTAGCAGCAAACAGAGAAGCTAAGACATGCACATATTAGCTGATGACAAGCCAACCAAGGACCAATCAACAATGCGGGAATGAAGGAGACACATGTCATCACAGAAAGTGTCACGTATTTCTCATAAAAATACTACTATTGCACAAAGTACCAGTAAAATATCACCAGCAAAACTCCACGTGGTTCTGGCCAGCTTTGTTCAATAAAGAATGAATTAAAATGGCATGAAGAACCGGCAAAGGCATCTGTAACTGTCACCATGATCAGATATCTCTTGAATGAGAGGTGAAAACAGCATGCCAAAACCCAAAAGAAGAGTCATGATTCTTCCTCCAATAATGTAGCTATTATAGATAAAAACTGACAATGGAAAGATGTTCTTAAGCTTTGGTACAACGCCAATGCAAGTATAAATGAATAAACACCATCCACTAATAAATGCAGCTTATAAAATTAATTTAATTTCATAAGACTGAAGTTCAGAACAACCTTCCAATGGGGGTTAGTAAGGGAACACCACTTAACTAGATTTAAGACGAAAACTAATCACCTTTTTGAACAGCATCATAAGAGGCATTTGCTTGTGGTAACAAGAGCTCTTTCCCAATCCTTTGTTCCAGTTACAATCAAGAGAACCACTGTGTAAACAGTCTTAGCATATACCACAAATGCAAATACTATTTTTTCTGTCAAGAACAATTAAAGAAACTTTCAATGCCAGTAATGCTACAGTAAAATATTTTCTTCACCTCAAAGGAAATTAAGCAACTTGCTGAATGATAAACTGGCTCTTCTATTCTCAGATTCCTTTCCTGCCTTCAAGGCCAACTTCCACCCTCCATCCTAATTCCTTTTGGAGCAGAGTAACAAGTACTTAAATACTTCTTGAACTCTCTTCACAGAACTACAATATAGATCTTCCTGAACTACTGCATTTATCTTTAACATAAGTCTCCAAAGGACATAACCCACATTATGGACTAATAGCCTGTAAAACTGAATTTTATGAACTGTAGCAGTTTGAGCAATAAAAATGGAATCAATGGACTCGATGGCAATTTTTCCCTACTCTATAAAGGAATTAATTTATTTTTAATATATATTTTTTAAAAACAATGTACTTTTCAGAAGTGTTATAACCTGCTTGGAGTCTAAAAACATGTATGCTTACACACAGAGATGACATGTTATTGAACAAGTGATTTTTTTTCCCAAAAAATTTTGTAAATTAACGTGTTCACGTAAGAGAGAGACAGAAGAACTTGATTTTTAATCTTCTCTTCCTTCTTCCTATTTTATTCTCCCCTCTCTTATAAAAATGTACTGTTCCACCTTATTATCTGAAAAAAGGGGACATCCCACCACTATTTTAGAAGCTTTAATCACAAATTGTATGACTTTACTGCAATGCAAATCACACTTATGTTCCTTACAGCTGCATAAATAGGTTTACCTCTGCTCAAATAATACTACCTCCATGAATCTCACCAAGATCTCATTTTTATTAATAAAGCATTTAATATCAAGTTTATTTCTTAATTTCTTTTCATAGTTTTATCTTAATTTAAATGAGATCAAAAAATCTTTCGACTTATGTTCTGTGCATTAAAGACCCCAAAACCCAAACATTCAAAGTAACTTTTTGTGCATGCTGAATAACTGTGAAGTCAACCTGGCAGCTCAAATAATCAAGTCAATTGGACAGTGTATTCACTGAATCACTGAATTTGATGTAATCACAACTCATTTGGACATAAGAACACAGGATATCAGAAAATAAAAAATTCCTTAGATCAGAATCAATCATCCACACCACAGTTAAAAGTTTAAATACATTAGTGCAAAAGAATGAACTCTTTACACACCTTAAATACCAACTCACTAACTTTTTCCTTTCCTAAACACACTATACGAAAGAAGACCCTTAACTAAGCAGATGCCTAACTGAAAGGTATTATGAAGAACCTGTCAATAGCAGGACTTTATTTATTTTTACTTCTTTTAATATATGAGTCCTTAAGAACCTAGTAAGTATTAATACATGTTACAGTGAAGGAAAAAATCTCCAACCACAAATGGGTTCGGCAGTTTCATCTGACCTGGAGAGACAGAAAATTCTCATCTGCTCACATGGTGGCAATTGGTCTTACTCTGACAATATAAGCAAGATACACAAACCTACCACATGCAAACCTACATCACGTCAGAACACTTCACTCAACCACAGTATTCATTTCAACCAATTTTTAGTGTTTCAAAGGCAAAATAAAATTCCTGCAACAGAAACGTAAAAAGTTGTAACAAGCTTCTGCTTAACAGCAATAATCATAACAGAAAATTCTGCTTCTATGTCTTTCTCGTCCATTCCTAGCCTTTGGTATTGCTTTGATACACTTTGATATTGGTAACATTCATACCCCATACCATCAGCATGGTCTGGTAAATGTCTGATACTTAGATCTGAGTTCTGTGATGCAGCAGCTCCAGTTCTACCCGTTCTCTTTATGCCTTTTATAGAAAACAAACATGGCACCTTTGAATCACAGTGTATCTTCAATTTGGTTTACATAACTGAGTGCAGTTCAGCCATCCTTGATTGCAAATGGGCATATACTATGTTATTTTTCTTCTGTGATAGAATATTGCTACTTGGGGATTTTTTCATTCATTCTAACTTCTGGAATTTCAGGTTAACTAATGGGACCTTCCAACTTCATAGGGTGAGTCCTTTACATAAATGAAATAATCTGATTCCATCAACACTGACATGCATAGTTATTAAACTCACTGGGAGCTGATAAGGAGCTGTACAGAACACTAATGTAAATTTTCTGCTAACAGAGCACGTTGTCAACTCCTGTTCTGAGCTGTGGAGGTAAAGAAGACACACAGGCAAGGCATCCCAACAGGATCTCAAAATGACCTTTTTTCTCAAAAGGCTACATTTCACTTTAATGCAAATAACATGGAAATAATACCAACAGCAAAGGAGAGAAAACAAAGAAAGTGACGATAATCTATATTAATGCAACCAAGTCCCAAGATATGATTTAGCTTCTCAAAACTCAGCATTTGTAGTGGGCTATTACCCAAGAACCTTGGGTTTTTTCTCTCTGGCTAGATGGAAAAGTTTGAAACCATCTACCACATTTTGCAAGACAGAAGAAATAAAAAGAACTCTATTTCTGGCTCTACTTCTTTTTCTACCTCACAATATTTGGAAGTTTGGGTTTATCAGAACCTACTGGTATGTACAATTGATGTCTATCACCAGCCTTGGCTTGGCATCATTATAGTATAGTGGATGTTAAAAAATTCACATTCTCTATGGTATATTTTATGATACCTTCTTCAGTCACATATGATCTAGAAGCCATTGTGTTTCTCTGGGGCATTGCCTTCCAGGAAAAAAAATATATATACATATCTTGTATATTCATTATGTGATTATTATCTCTCCAGCTTTGGTCTTGTTTTTCTCCTCTGACACCCAAACAGTCCAGCTGTCCTTTCCTACACCTCCCTTTAAGAAAGTCACAGTGCCTTTCATTGACACACAAGCTTGTTTCTCTCAAATCCAAATACTTAATCAGTGCCTAGTACAACTATGTCCTAACTGGTTCCTCTTGAGTTGATCCTACAGAATGTGCCATAGTGTGGAAGTATCTGGGAGAACACTGACTAGTCACAGTTTCACTTTACCAAGGCAGATTTTGATGCTGTAATTATTTATCAATTCAAAATGGCACACATCAACCTATGCCAGTCCACACGGAAGGATGAAGAGAACAAAATGAGTGAAAAAATACACACATATTATTACTTAGGAGTTTTTGGTTGTTGTTTTGTTGATGTTGCTGGTTGGTTGGTTTTGTTTGTTTGTTTGGGGGAGTTTTTTTGTTTTAGTTTTGTCTTTCAAATATCATTACAGAGTTACAATTAAAAGAAAAAGAATTAACCCACTTTCCATTTCTAATCAACTTACTTTCTTCCTCCATAGATGTTCTTTCCCTGTCCAAAGCCTTTAGTTAAATGCAGTGAAAAGCTTAGAATTAATTCATCTGGAGTGAAGAAACAAGGAAGAGACAAGTCTGAGTGAAACAGAAATATTCATAGGTAAAATTCATATTGCTTAGTGATATGTTTTGCTGATTCACAGAATGGCTGAAGATGGAAGGGACCTCTGAGGTCATCTTGTCCAATCCTCCCTGCTTAAGCAGGACCACCTACAGCAGGTTGCCCAGGATTCTGTCTAGACAGCTTCTGAATATCTCCAGTGTGGGAGACTCCAAAACCTCCCTGGACAACCTGTGCCAGGGCTCAAGCACCCTCACACACAGTGTGGTGTTCTCAAAAGCCAAAACCACCACAGTGTGGCTGAGAAACACCACAGCGCAGTGTTTCTCAAAACACAAAAAAGCATTTTCTGATGTTCAGATGGTGCCTCCTGTGTTTCAGTTTGTGCCCACTGCCACTGCCGTCACTGAGCACCACTGAAAGGAGCCTGGCTCTGTCTTCTTTGCACTCTCCTTTCAGGTATTTATACATACGGACAACATCCCCCCAAGCCTTTTCTTCTCTAGGCTGAAGAGCCTCAGCTCTCTCAGCCTCTCCTCATAGGAGAGATGCTCCAGTCCCTTCATCATCTTTGTGGCCCTACACTGGACTCCAGTATGTCCCTGTCTCTCTTGTAGTGCAGAGCCCAAAACTGGCCACAGAAGTCCATGTGTGGCCTCACCAGCATGGAGCAGAGGCGAAGGATCTCTTCCCTCAACCTGCTGCATCCTTTGCATAATGCAGCCCAGGATATTGTTTGCCTTGGTGTCCTCACCAAGGTCCTTTTCTGCCAAGCTGCTTCGCCACTGGGTGGTCCTTAGCATGCACTGGTGCATGGGGTGGTTCTTCCCCAGGTAGAGAACCCGGCATCTCCCTTTGCTGAACTTCATAAGGTGTCCGTCAGTCCATTTTTCCAGATTGTCAAGGTTCCTCTGGATGGCAGCACAACCCTCTGGCATATCAGCCATTCAGTTTTATGTCATCAGCATTCTTGCTGAGCGTGCACTCTGCTGATAAGGAAGTGATCCCCTCAAACTCCAAAAGTGGGGTTTAAATCAGAAATATAAAAAAGTGCACATACCAAAGAATCTCCAGTTCTTGATCAGTAATAATAACACACAGTTGTTGTTTCAAACTATTACTTGTTAAAAAAAAAAAAGAAAAATATTGGAATTGAAAGGGAGAGAGGCAGGGAGTCCCTCTTGGGACTTCTCAGTCACTTTTAGTTATGAACTGGAAAAGGCTTACATTTTTGCAAAGGCCGATCAGGTGAAAAGATCAATTTGGTAATCCTGTTGAGGGAGATACTGTTCTGCATTAAAAACTAAGAGGAAATATGAAATAGGAATAAATAGCCAGATATTGCTGACAAAAAACTACACAGCAAATGAAAGAATGTTCTATATTAGGATCACTGTTTGATGCAGGTATTAAATTGAAAGGAAGCAACTAAAGACCATGATCCTCACTCTCTACTCTCTTAGAACACGTCAGGAACAAGTATGCTTAAATTGCAGCAGAGTAAAACAAGCGTATGGAGAAAGGTAGGACAGAAAATTAGTTCATAAATTACTTTGGACTCATCTAAACATTCAAGCAATTCAGAATTTCATATAACAAAAAAACCCCAAAACAAATTAGGTTACACATAAGACAAACTAGATTATAAAACATTCAGTCCTTCAGGCTAAAGCATGAACAATCAGATGAGCTATATGGTAATCTGTTCATTAACCTTTACAATCTATGTACCATGATCCACTTGAACCAAGAATGGTGGTACAAATGCAAATCAGGAAGACTGCCTGTTGTCAGTAAATTCTAACATTATCTATGTGCCGTTCTAAATGTCAACATCTAATCAAGCCTAATCTATTATTGATTTTCTCTTTTGTTTTCAAAACATCCATCTGTGGCACCAATTTCAATCATTTTATTATTTCTTGAGGCACATTTCTCAAGTATAAAGTACATCTATCAGACTATAGCTATTAAAAATAATTCCCTAATTTGCTCTAATATGATGGACATTACTTAAAACCAAACTACTTGTTACAAAATTAGCAAGGTAAATTATTAGTAGTAAATAGGCTAAGCATTATTGGAACTTCGGATGTACCATGTCGACAACAGGTGTGCCATGAGAAAGGAACAAAATGGGAAACTACCCACAAGTGTGACCTTCATTCTAACTATGGTTAGGCTTATGTTACGTAACTCTCTTATCTTACAACATAGTTTCTTGCCTTTTCAACATTTTACAAACTAAAATATTCTATGCAAACCCTATGTTAAAAGTGGATTTCTACAAAAACAAACAAGCAAACAAACAAAATTGTTCAAACATTTCCAAGAGTGAAACAATGGAAAGTATGTTTTGCATCTTTACTTAAAGAACACTCGCATTTCTGTGATTTAAAGCATCTTGATAGACATTCACTGATGTCCTTTGCTGTAAGTTCATATTTAACGAAGCTGAACAAGTTCACTAGAGCAATCTGAAATTTTGGCACTGGCAAAGCTTATCTGTGCTCAGCGTATTCTATTCTTAACAGAATTTATGTATCAATTTGACTGTGCTGATACTGTTGCCGCAGAGCAACTACGCATACTCCTTACTAAGATTGTGAGGCTGCGTAAGATGGTCCTTTCACTGTATCTTCTGGCTTCCAAGTCAACACGTACACAAAACTTTCACCTGTATTTTCTCATCTTGTGCAGAGCTCAGAGAGAGTAGAAGGTACAAGGAAGACAAACATCTCAAATGAAATGCAGCAAAATAAGGAATGGAATCATGAGAAACAAAACAACCACACAAACAAAACAAAACAAAAAATAAACTGTGCACACTGATGGGCAGACACCAACTAGCAGAAGAATAAGGTTAAGAAAGGTAAAAAGAGGAAAGGGAAGGACAACTGAAGTAATAAAAAGAGCCACCAAATGGGAGGTCATGACCACTAGAGCTCTTATGCAACCTAGAGAGGAAAACCCTGGTGTATGACCTGAAAATGAACTTAATTTACTTGCAAGTTTCAAAATTCCTTTGCTGCTTAACATTATCTAAGGGCAAGGGACATGCCTGCATTACCATCTAACACTCATGTCATGGAAAATGGCCTCTTTCTTGCCTTACGTAATTCAAATGATTCAGTAGATGATTACACTGTCAATCTAAATAAACCATCATCCTATGTGAATAGGAAGAGAAAAAAAATGAACGTTTTAAAATACAAAAATTGCAGTAGGAAAGGAAATTTAATATTAACTACATTTATACAATAATGGGATTAGCAAGTCTTATACTAAAAGTTAGGAAAAAGCAGAAGTGACGCAGTCACCATGGTTCACAGTCTACATCAAAGACAGCTGGTTTCCAAAAGTGTAGAGGCAAACAGCACCATGAACCAGGTGGGCAAGGTTTCTGCTGGAGGACTGAGGCTTTGACTGCAGGAAGGCTGTGAACAGACCAAGCACACAAAATGGCAAAAAAGTTCCAGATCTTTAATTTGTGTGGTACAAATCCTTTTCATCTGCATTCACCATTTAGATAAACTGAGTTTTGATGGATCATGTTTTTTTTAAATAGGAACAAAATATTCCTAGCAGAAAACAACTTTGTTATGTACAGGAAGAAAAAAAAATGAGTTTACCTGTAGACTACACTGAAAACTGAGATGTTATATCTACCTCTGCCACCTACCTCTCAGCACACAAAAAACTATTTCCTTGTAATAAGCAGTGGGTGTCATGAACTCATCACCTAAGCAAAAAGCTTCGGCCTTTAAGTCTTCTCCTTATTTCAGTGGTTATAAAGACATATAAGGCTTTCTCAAAAGTATATTGAGAAAAATAATAGTTTTAAAGAGATTAAACACTGAGAAAATAACTCTATGTGCAGCCTGATGTTTGCACAGAGCCATGTATTAAACAATGGCAGTTGAAAAATGTTAGATTCCTTCTAACCACTAGCTATCATTTCTCTACACCAGATGAGATGCCCTTGAGATAGCCTATAGAAAAACAGAATATATGATAACATCATTGTATTCATCTGCATCAGAGGAAGCATTAACATGACACGGAATACCATCTGATTTCCTGGTTGAATTTACAATCCCAGATTTCTTCAGAAGTAGTTTTTATATAATACCTCTCTCTAGTAGACCTTTTTTCTTTGTATACACAGTCATTCCTCTGCCTTTGAATACAACACATTTTTATCACTTCCAAAATACACCATTTTACAAAGACAAATTCTTACCCTTAGCATAAGATGTTTCTCTATATTTCTTAAAGAAGGAAATTAAGCTAATCATTTCTGAATATTTTAGTCTGGAAATCAGTAACTTAATTATGTTTTTTATGACATACCAAAATCACAGGGTAACATTCCTACTGTTGTCTCAGCAGCAGCAGTTTGGGTTTCCATTGCATCTGATGGCAGTCTGAGTGCAAGTTTGGCTGAGAAGCTCATGGGTGCCACACCTCCCTCATCATGTTTCTTCATTCTTAAATACTAACAGAATTCATATTTACCTAAATTAAATGTTCCTCTAGCAAATAAAGTCCACTAAACTGAATGACTAAATCTAACATAACCCTGGGAGTGGGTGTTCCTGCTGTATCATTCTGGCAAGTGAGCGTTCAGCAACTTCAGCAATACAAACAAAAGCAATCTAATAGAGACAATAGCTTACATTTTCTTTACTTTCGCCTTCAAAGATCTTCAGCAGCCAGACACAACAGAGCATGAAGGACTATGCCATTTTATATGGTCCCACTTTGTTTAGCAGAAAGTGCTGGATTCAAACCACATTTTGAAACATGAATCCCTCATCCAAATGCTTGTTATTCAATCAATTTTCAAGAACAAAGAACAGAAGCACCATGAAAAAAAGGCTTGGTGTCTCTTCATATTTTTTTATATGTCCAAAATATATTTGAACAATTAAATTTTAATTTTTAGCAGAAATTTTCCTATAGAATTTGATTTTAAACCAGCAGCTGGAACCCATTGGGAGAACTGGCCTGGGAAATTTCAGACAGATAATTCCTTTTACTGAGATTAAAATGCTAGTGCATGATTTTACAGAATGCTTTCTAATTCATTCTTTTATTCCTTTATTTTAAGCTAAGAAGCAACCAGCAGCCAGAGAATACAAATTACAGCAGCAAGTGCACTCTAACCAAGGGTCCTCAGCCAAGACAAATCACTCATTACATGCATCAATGAGACTGTTTGCTATATGTGACTTTTCCCCTTTTGTTCTAGGTGCAGAAGCCATTAAATGGATTGAGACGCCAGAGCTTCCAGTAAATACACCTTTTACTATGTCCTCATTCTGTATGTGCACCTTCACGGTGTTTGTTACAGATGGTGCCTACTGCCCACTTCTTGCATAGAAGTGACACAGCTGATATTATTCTAAGCTAAAACTTGTATAATTTCAAAAACCTGTTACCATGGAGGAATGCTGTATGATTCTAAATGCAGTTAACATACCTGTATGTTAGAAAGTTCACTCTGGATTGCTATGCTTGTGTTAGTGCTTCTTGCAAAGTATTGCCTGTGCTCTCCAGCAGAGCTGCACTGACCTGTGAGGAGCTGCTGTGCACCCAGTCCTCACTAACCTGCTATTGCTCTTCTTGGAGAACCTGTCAGCAAACAGAAGCGGCTTTCAAAGACACAGTGATACAAATGAGAACATAGAGAAGTATTATGTTGTGGGTGAGACAACAAAATCAGAAAAAGATTCCTACTGAGTAGGAAAAACTTCAAGGGTTTTTGGGTTGGGTTTTTTTGCGATGGTTTGGGGTAGTTTTGAGGTTTTTTGTGGTTATGTTTGTTTGGAGTTTTTTGTTGTTATTTTTTGGGGGTTTGGCTTGGGTTGTTGGTTGGGGTTTCCTGGATTATTTTTTTTTTTTTAGTACAATGGATTAGCAAACTTCAGGTATCCACATAAAACAAGCAGCTGACTTAATCCTGCATTGGTGTCTAAACTGCGTTCTGTAACACACTAAAATTAGTACTTATGTTACAAATGGATTGCTGGATTAATTGAGGTGACTTCTCTTTAATGCCTACCTAATTTGAACAGACTTGTTGTTACACCCCCACCCCCCCCCCAAAAAAGTGTTAGAAGACCAATAATGAAAGCGTCCTTGGACTAGTATAACAGTTGCTGAAATAAGTGGTAGACTGGAAGACTAACTAAGGAGATTACAAGAGAAATCAACCAGCTGAAGATAATTTCACTGTTAAATTTTACAGGCTTTTGTATGGTCTGGAAATATTCTAGCATTGTTACAACAGAAGATGGAGTGATGATTACTTTAAGGAATAAGTATAGAAATCGAAAGAAGTTTTTACAAATGCATTTTTAAGCCCTAAAAATAATAATAATAACAAAAATATAGATCTTTTGGTTAACAGGTCATGCGAATCCATTCCAAGTAAGAAAAAACAAACATTACCAGAAAAATTCTGAATTTTTACACAAGTCGACAAGATATAAGTTAACAAAACAAAAAATGATAAGGAAGTGGCACTCAACAATTAGAAAGTAATCTAAAAGAAAGGTACAGACAAGAAAGAAATCCTGCGAACCATTTCCTGTTTTTACCATGTAAGAGAAACCTTCTTTTCAGTAGTAATTCTCAATTCCAACACCTTATCATAAAGATTGGCATATCATTTGCAGATTCAAAATCAACTTCTGAAGACATATTGTTCACAACAGATATTTTTTTGTTGACTTCTCCTGCATGATAACATGGGTCCCAGAGGTCAGGATGGATTTTGGACAAATAATTTCTTTCCTACTTCTTTATTTCCAAACTATTTATCATTCTGTCTCTGTGACACAGAGTTCAGCATGTTAACAGGCATAACAAACAAAAGGCCAGCCTCTTTGTGTCAACATCAAGTTAGAGAAATCCAGTGATCCCAATGGAACATTCCACCTTATACACACAGTTGGAATAAGCATATATCCTAACATAGCTATGCTGTATTGGGGAATAAGAACAATAAAATGCTTCTCTTATCGCACACTTGTACCAGTTTCTATTATCAAGATGGCCAATCAGTTAAAGGAGATTTTAAACATGTCAGGCTGTTCATTAAAAAAAAAATGTAGCCAAACAATTGGATATTAACTTACTCTATATCTTACTGACAAACAATTTACTGAACTTTTAGACTTTTCTAAAATTCTCAAGTGAAAAGTCTAACACCGGATACCCTAAACAAATCCTCAACTCGAGTTCATATCTAAGTAATTAAATCTATATAATCAGGTCTAAAAACACGTGTCTGGAAACACAGAGCACATTTCCATAAGAAAAAAAAGTAATTTCCTGCATGCTTTTTTTCTTCTCTTATTTGTAAACTATCTGACATGCCAAAAGAAGTGCTGTCTGGCCAAAAATTAACTGTTACATTCACAGGAGGATAAGAACGGTCATCCTGGATCTAACCCAAGGCATACCTGCTCTGCTACTGAAGGCCGGTTTGAACGCAGCCAACAGCAAATGCCTCGAACAGGACCTCAGAAGAGTGGGCAGGTGTGGGACAGTTGTCTCCTCTGCGCTGGTGTCACTCTGGTTTCCAGGAACTACGCTGGCTTGTTTCCTAACACACACAAGATGCTGGTGGAAACTGAAAACACTGATCTCTGAATAAATCATGAGAGATGGAAAAACCACTGCTCACTAACTGTCAACTCTTCAGTTTATTTTTCCATACTTCCTTATAACACGTAGCTTAAATTTTGACTTGCTTCCTTTCTGAGCAAGGCCAAGCTGCATGCTTTTGAAACTTCAGTTTCTCTGTGGTGTTTTCACACCCTCAAATTACATGTGAACTCCCATACTGACTTGGTTTTAAACTAAATCTGCTTAAGCAATACATTTTTAAATTTTTAATATTTATATACCAATCATCCATCCAAAAGAAATTAACAAAATACTACGACGGCATTCAACACTGCCAAATACAATACTAGGAATATATAATGAAGCATTAACTGCAAATCTGTTCATCTCATACTTACAACATACAAGTCATGGCTTTTGGGTAAACAAGTCATTTCATGCATATCTACAACTGCAGAGGTTCCAAAATTGCCATTATCACTCAAGTCTATATGAATGTGTGCCATAGGGGTAATTTTTTTTTTTAATTTCTTAATAGCTTGAACAGAACTACAGTTTTGCTCATGACTTTACCTACACTTTTACTGCAGTAGTTTTGTTTATTTAATTTTCTCATTATTCCATATTGAGGTAAATGCTCATACAAAATACTAGCTGGACAACTGAACAGCAGAATCCACCAGGACAAGCACGATACAGGCAGCAGCAGCACACTTTTCTTCACAGTACCTTAAATCCACAAAGTAAGAGATATCTTCTAGCAGTAAAACATCAGTTTCATTCAGAGAAAACTTCAGTTTCTACAGGCACTTAGTCCTTGGTCTCCTTATTGCTACAGGAAAATTCCAAGTGCGGTATTCAGAAGGAGTACTTATGTGTGATGGATTGCACTTACGTAAAAATAAATATATGAATAAAAATAAGCCAACTTCTTTGAACTGATGAATAACTGAAGGTCATTAGTAATCTGAGATTCTAACACCAGAATCAAAAAGCTTTATTACCTCCTTTGAGCTACCCAATTTACATCAAGTGTAATCATTGTGAAAATAAAGGTTATATAAATTTTGAAACTGACATTTGACATTATTTCTTCCCTCAATTTTTTGAAAGACGAAAAAAATGAGTACAGGTGCCTTTCAGAAAGAAGCATAAAAAGACCATCCTTGTACAACCTGACAAGATATATCAATACCTGGCAAATGAAAAAGCAAGAACTTCTTTCTACAGTTCACTATAGACGTGACACCTTGTAAACTCCACAAGTTCTATAGTTTACTTCAGAAATTAACCTTCTGGTGACAGATAATGGCAGATACAGCTTAAAAGAAGCCAGGGTACAAAAATTGTTTCTGGTTTACATACACATGGAAACACGCATGCTTGTTGAGCACAGGATACCATCGAACCTGATGTGACCTTTATCTTAAAAGCTCATACATGTTTTGCACAAAGAAGTTCGCAGCTCAGAGGTTATTATCTGTATTTCTAGGTTTGAGAGTAATTGCCCAATTCATTGTGTTCTGGCAACCAAACAACAAACCTAAAACACAGACTGAAATCTTGCATAATAATGCAACTTGTTCATAACTGGATGTCATGGACAACTAACGAAAGTTTAGAAGAACATGCAAGCACTCACCCTACACCACTAATTGAGGCTTATGTTTCAAGCAGTTCCGTTTCAGACTGCAGCAGTACATTGTTCCTATGCAGCACCATGGCCTTGCCTACCTACAGGGTTTTTTTAAAACTAGCCCTTGGCATGGGCATAATTTGGTTTTGAACTTACTGCTCCATTAAGATTAATAAGTTCACTTTACTGTCAATAGTATTGTTCGTGTCTGCCTTGCTACTGACACTGTAAGATACTATACACTGATTTACTAGGTGAAGAATGACAACCTAAGAGTCTTGGAACTATACCTAAAAATATATATTATATATATCTCTCTGGGAAAAATGAATCCTAACATAGTAATAATTTATAAGACTAGAGTATATTAATTATCTGAAAAACCCTCTTTAATAACAGGAAAGAAACCATTAAGGATTAAGTGGAAGGACTGTTTACTGAGTCAGATTAATAAATTTATTCCCTTTGCATGTTTTTCACCCGAACAATCAAGAAACCCCCCAAAAAAATTCCTTTGCCATTTAGTATTAATGCTGGTATGTTTGTAAATACTAAAAGAACAAATAGATCAGATAGAAAAGACAAGCTAAGCTATAATTATAATAATTATCCATGAAAACCCAACGGTAACGATTGCAAACATTTTTCCACAATGTACATTCAAAAATACCACCTTATGAAAATTTAAGAGATTTTTTTCCTCAGTTAACTGCATAAGATTTAAAAAAACTCTTCACAGCTGGGATTCCAAATGTTAGTAGCTGGCATTATAAACTTACACATTCAAGTGTTTACACAACGGGCAACTTCTTTATTGTATTAATTTTCTTCCATGCGATTCTTGGATTTAGAGAAAGTCATCATTAAAAGTAGACTCTTTTGCTAGCATTTTATTAATTGGCTGGGGTGTGCATTTAGAAGCACCTGTATTAATTCAGTAAATTTTCAGTTCACATGTGTTTTGTTGAGTTATATATTATTTGCATTCTATCATACAATGACAGAACCAAAGATAAGAGGTCACTCACTTCACTGGAAGTTTTGAAACAAGGTGCAGAAAGAGAAGTTATTCAGAAGTTAGGTAATTCAGTACTCTATGCAGCCAATAGCTCAATACCTGAACTTGTGAAAAGTTGACTTTTCACGACAACATGAAAAACACACTTCATCATTGACAGACTTTTCTTTGGGCTAAGCTTTTGTGGTAACTATTTTCCCCATTTTTCGTGTGCTTTTTTAAACACTATTTAAATATTACTAATTTAACCCCAGGAATATCTAATGATAGTTTAGAAATCTAATCTAACTTGCATTACTCAATGCAAATTCTTTACCTTTGATGCATACAGTGTGTCTTGGTTACTCTGTAACACAAGCAAATAGATTTTTTTAAACTGCATTCATGTTTCTTGCCAGGCCTTGCGGTATTGTAACGTGCACTGATGAGAGTGACATAAAAGGAAAACTGTGTCGTGCTACTGTGGAAATCTGATGTCTTCAAAGACATGAGTAAGGGCAAAACCTAATACAGCATGGATATGACTGTTATACAATTAAAAACTGAAATTATTCATCATATTTAGTGTAGAAGAGGTAAAGGAATAATACTGAACTTCGAATGTCCCTGCCATAACTGACCCTGATTGTTCAGGGTGTTTGTGGCCATACTATTCTATCCTATTGTCTATACATTTTATTCTCTCTTCTCACTGTTACTTATACAGATACAAGGAAAACTGGAAATGGATTGTAAAACATAAGTGTGAAAATATATGAACTATATATTTGATGGTACTCCAGGACTAAAACCAGTTTTTTTCTGATCATTACTTTCCACCATTCCATTTTCTGCGCTCCTTTAAATAACAGTGGGCAAAACAATTTCTGTCAGAAGCAACATTTAGTGCTACCCTTCAGTTCCCATATTTCCACTCACACCACACTAAAATCCCACAACACGAAACCTAAAATTGTTAAAAAATAATATTAAAACTAGCGAAGACTCTCCTAATTTGCGAATAGATGCATCCTACATCCTCTGCAACCTCAGATGCACATTAAACAAATAGTTCAGGAAATGCTCTGCTCTATCCAGATGTTCGATAACATAACATGATGTTTCACAATCAGTTATGGATTTCTTTCAGTTCGTCCTAACAAAATTTTATATCCGCTGGACGTGCTATGCGTTTATATTTTTGCTTTTCTACACATGATGATTCCCTTAATCCAGAGGCATCTTTCTTAAACGCACACTTTACAACCTAAAGAATTAAAATACTGTCTCCATTAAGACCTGATGAGCATGCACGTGTGACAAAGACTTTAAATGAGATTTTTTTCGGACGATCAGACCGTAGCAGGTAAAAATTAGGTGCTAAGGACAGTCAGGCACCTGCCAACAGCTCGCTGACGAGCAGCAATTTCTCTTAACTCGCAGTGAGCTCTCTCAAACCCATTCTAAAGACGCTTTGCGTCCGGCAGGAGTAAAGTAAACCTTAAAACCACATTTCAAGTAAAAAGATGCCACCGCTCCATCTCCCCGGGAGGTAACCTCCAGCTACCTGCCGTTCAGAGGCTCAGTCACAAACCCCGGCGGCGAGGGGTGACTGTGGAGAACCCGCGGACGCCCCAGCGTTATTTCCCTGCCCCGGCACCGCTCGGTGGGGTACGGCATCTCGCCCCTCCCGGGGACACCGCCCAGGGAGGGGGGACAGCAGCAGAGCCCCCACACTCCCCTATCGCCAAACACCCAACTTTTGCGGGGTCGCGGCCACAGGCGACAGGAAGAGGTGGCCCCGGACCGGCCGCGGCACCCGGCTCCGCGCTCCCTCTGCCCTCTCAGCGGCCGGGAAGGGCCGGCAGGAGCACCGCGCCCCACTTAATGGGCGCCTCAACACCCCGACAGCCGCCACAGACAGCACCTCGCTTCCCCAGGCCGGGCGACGCTGCCAGGCACAGGTGCGGAGCCCCCTCCCCGCCAGCGGCCGCCTCCGGCCCCTCGCACTCCGCGGCCCCCGGAAAGTTGGCGGGAGTCCGTCCGTACCGCATTCCCCGGCCCCGCGGCCGCCCTTACCGTGGTTGCTGGCGACGTGACCGGCGGCGGCGGGGAGCGCTGTTAGCAGAGGGAGGAAGAGGCCGACTCTCCAGAGCAATCCCCTCACCTCACAACACCCCATGGCTGGCGACCCCCGAGGGCCCCGAGTCCTCGGCCCGCCGAGGCTCCCCGTCCTCCTTCAGGCCAGCGGGGAACGCCGCCGCGGCGCCCCCGCCCGCCGGGGTCCGGAGCGGCCCGGCGGGCTGTGCTGCCTGCACTGCCGCCCGCGGCTGTCCGGGATGGGGCGGGCGCATCCACCGGCGGGGTCCCGGGGCACGGCGGCGGCCCGGAGAGCGAAGGCGGGCGGGGGCGCTGGGAGTCCCCGCTGCCGCCTTGCCGTGAGGGGCTGCGGCGCTGGGAGCGCTCCGGCAACTTCGAGGCGGTGGCGGCGATGGGGGTCGCACCCCGCTTCCTCCGCCGGCTCCGGCCGGTGGCACCTTCAGCCCCGCAGAAGGGCCCCCAGCAGCTTCAGCAGCCTCCTCCGCGGGAGCAGCCTCCTCCCCGGTCCGCGCCGCACGGGGCCCCGCATCCCCGGCCAGCGGCACCGCCGAGGGGCTTCAGTTTCCCACGGTGGAGGGTCTCGCCCCCGCCGCCCAGCTCCTGAGGGGGAAGGGGCAGAAGAGCCGGGCGCCTCCTCACGCTCCCGAAGGCATCAATGAAACTTGCGGGGCGGCACCCCCGACCCCGCCGACGCCGTCCCCGGCTCTGCCGCTCGCCCGTCTCTGTCTCTCCCCCTCTGCCGCGGAGCAATCAGAAACCAGGCGGCTCTGATGTGATGTTCGCCGCTCCTTCCCGGTTTGCGTGCCGCGCAGCTGGCTGCAGGTTTTTGGTTGTGGGTTTGTTGCTTGTTGTTTTTTTTTTTTNGGGAAGGGAAGGGAAAGCCGTTGGAGCGGCGGCCCCTCCTCAGCCGCCCTCCTGAGGGGAGCGCGGGGCGGGCGGCAGGCGAGGAGAAGCGCCCCCTTCGCCTCGCCGCTGCCGGCCGCCCGCGGGTCAAATGCGGCAGGTTCGGCGCTAGAGGGGGTTAGTTGACAAGGCAAGGGGAGGAGAAGAAGAAAAAAAAAAATTAAAAAAAAAAAACAACAAACCCCAACGAAACAGCGAGCGCGGCCGGTGCGCTCGGCTCGGGCCGCTGCGGCGGTTGGCGGGGTTTGGCCGTTACCGGCGTTTAAAGGCGGGCGGACTGCGGGGCGGAGGCCGCGGCCCGGGCCCCCACCCGCAGGTAGCGGCGTGGGCGTCTCGCAGGAGAAAGGGGCGCGAAACGCGGTTGCGGCTGCCGGCGAGGCGCCGCTTCTTGAAGTTACGCCGAGGGGATGCGGGAGACTAGCAAGCGTGAGCCGGTCGCCTTTGGGCATCCCCGGAGCATTGCCTCTATTTTTGTTTTTGATTTCTCATTCCGGCAACAGGAGCGTGTGCAGGGTTGGGGGTGGGGCAGGTGACTCGGGCGGGAGAGTGGCGGCTGTGTGTCCCCGTCAGGTCTGCCGGCTCCTGTCACCCCTGCCAGGGGTCCGTGGCTGGCGGGAGGCAGCGCTGACGCTTGGGATGGGCTCGGCCTTACAGCACACCCCAGGCACGGAGCCTCCTTCTTAATTGTTTTAATCTATCGAGCATTTCGATTTCTGGATTTGTACGAAGTTAAAAAAAAAATATGGAAGTGTTCTCATATCTGTATTTCTGAGTATGACTTCGGAAAATCAGATGTCTAAATCCACCATTAGGAGGAAAAAAAGCTGTCTGGTTCCCAAGGCTTCTGACTGTCTGTAAATCCCACTGAAGTCAATGGGTAATGCAGCTACAAGGTACTGCACCAGAAGATATCAAAGTTCCTGCTGAGTTGCCTAAATAGATGTTCAAAGAAGCTATATATGGAAACAAGTACTTTGTAATGCAAGAATAAAGAGTATTTTTAAAAAATATTATTTTCAAAGGAATTCAACGACCAAAAGCAAAACAGAAATATATATTTTGGGGCATTTTTTAGAAAAATCTTTTGAGATTACAGCAGGCCTACAACAATGCCATATTTCCCATATTTAGCTGTTTCAACAACATCCTATAAGGAGATCAGTCTTTATTCAAAAAGAAGGCTAACAGAGAAAGCTTCAGAAAATACCTATAAATAGTGAAATTATGATGAGTATTTTGCCTTAGTTTCATGGGATAGGTAAAAAGATAAAATTTACTCTTTAGAATTTCCTCTGAAATTCATTATGAATCATTGCAGCCTATGCGTCGCAGTACTGTTCTGGTTTAGAATTAACATGGTCAAAAGTAAAGTAGCACTGACATTACAAGATCAGCTTTTGGGGATAACAGGTGAGAATTCAGACTTTTCTTCTGCTCGAAGTCTTGGTTCAGTAGTATAATATGATGCTTCCCAACCAGACTGCCAGAAGAAATTAGTGCAGGATGTCATACATTAATATAAAGATCCCTCAAATTACAATGAGTCATTTGGGTCCCACGCACAATCAATACCACTGCTTGTCTGCAACATTTGAAAAAGACTTTTTGTGTGTTAATGCAAAAGGGCAGTTGGCACAGCAAAAGTAAACTGAGATTCTTTCCCCCACGTCTGCTGTTGCATGATACAGGTTTGGGCTTTTTAATAACAGGTTTACCTTAGCCGTAGTAACACATGTATATGTATGTCTATATGTGTGTATGCACTCCATATATTTCTGTGCACATGTACATCCCCATGTACACCTTCATACATGTCATATGGGCATGCTGCACATGCTGCATCCTTACTTGCCATTAAGAAAGCCAAATTAGATTTCTTCAAGGAGCTTAGAAGGTTTGGCTTACCACCTCCTTTGCTCTTACATGTCACGTCAGACTATAGCTGAATACAAAAAGGAGGCAGTAAAAGACATGACAGGAGCATAGACAAAATCTTTTTCATGTTTCCTCTCACATGCAAAGCACAGCTTTGCCTCCTGGTAACCTCAAACTCGAGAAGCCACAGGAAACTGTTAGGTAACAAAACAGCTAAAAGGGGTGGCATTTTTTCTAAAGCGTCACTTCACCAACTTTTAACTGGCTATGGAATTTCCAGGGGAACAACTTTGAGAAAATGCCATTTATTAATATACACACAGATTAAATTTTTATAACCTTGTGCATTATCATGAATTCAAAATTGAATCTTAACCACCATGCTTTAATCTTTCAGATGTATGCAAACATGCTAAATGTAACAGAGGAAAGCAAAAATAGTAAAGATGAAAAGGTAGAGTCCTATTTGTATACTTTTTTTTTTTTTTTTTAAATTTAAAGCCACTTAGTATTGTAAACAGTGCAGCAATAAATTTTGTAAGGGATAACTGCACAAAGAAGAGGGGCCGCAGTTTGAGTACCTTCATCCTCAGATTTGAGAGTGTTATGTTTTTGTAAAAGTAAGGAAATCCATATATTGCCATTCTTAAAACAAACCAGAATTTGGTCTGTCCTGGGAACATAAAAATACCTGTTCTATTGGCAGGGGGGATTGCTTGGGGTTTGTTTTGTTTTGTTTTTCCAAATACAGGGATGATCTTTCTGTTAAAAACAAACAGAAGGGAAATATAACATAGACATAGAATTACGTGCAATAGGCTGTTCTTTCTTCTTTGGGTAGATACAATATATCTTTAATGTACCACAATTGTATTAATTTTACTAAAACTGTGACTTCCCATTAAAAAAGTAAAGGAATTCCTGTTGTATTTAAATTCCCCCTAATACAGTGTTGTGTTGTGTGTTAGTCCTTTGAACCATCATTCACATCTGTGTGTGGTTTAGTGTGATCGAAGTAAATGTTTTAATTAAGACACTGACAAAGAACAGATTTACAATGAACTTAAAACACATTTTCCATGCAGAACTCAATAAAATTAACCGATTTTAAAATTACTGTAATATTTGCACCAAGACACCTGCATTAGGATTTTTTAGAAGGGTAACACTTGTGCATACTGACCTAAACTATAACATGTATCCTAAGAAAAAATACAATGTAATATTGATCCCTTACAGCCAATAGCTTTTTTTAGTGAACAGAACACACTGAAGATTTGGCAGTCTAACCAGAAATGAACCTTTTAATAGTATCTCTCTTTTTCAGGGTTACAAATTACACTTTCCCATAAAATTGAAAATTAATTCTATTTTGTTCTACATTATAATCTTGCTTCTGTAGAATGATGCACTTTTTTTTTTTTTCAAATGAGTGAGACTTTTAGTTTATTAATATCTTTAATTTTTAGCGTATTTAATAACAGACTGACATTAGATCACTAGTGATACTTTTTCCTACCATAGTCCCCAAATATGCTTACGGCACGTGCAGCTGTTCACATGAAGTTTTTTAAGTATTTGCAGATTTTCAGAGTTTTCTGTGTTCAAAAATCCACCTCCCAAAACACATCAAGGGAAAAAAATAGGTGGTTAATAAGGTCTCAGGATTATTATCTTCCTTATTATTGATACAGAAAAAGATAATAGAAAAAGAGATGATAGTAAAAAAGAAAACTGTGTATTCAAAGAAATCTGCAAGAAAGATAAAAATACTAAAACTAGGCTGAATAGGTATTTGAGTTCTGACATTAAAAATATTACTTGAATTACAGAACTAACATCAACACTAGTCATGAATTGACTATGCTGCAGAATATTTTGTTACAGACAAGAATTCCTACACATACAGGATCTGGGAAAGTCATTCACCAAGTTTAGCCTGTTAATTATTTAAGTTATGTTTCTAGACTAGAATTGGCTTGTGCATAGGATGGACCTATTCTAAGCACGCTAATTCTAATGCTCTGCACCGTGTAAGAAGGTGCAATTTCGTTAAGTGACAATGAAACAATTATACTGAACAATGTTTTAGGGAAATTACTGACAAAATGTGCAGTATGGTAGTTTCATTCCTGTATTGTTACATGCAAAAATTTTGAATTGACTCAAACTATTTTTATACTAAAACTACTGAATCACTATTATAAGATTATACAGCGTACAAGATTGTAAAATGTTACACATTATTCAAAGTTTACACATAGCAGTTACAGAAGAACCATTGCGACAACCTTGCTTCATTTCCAGTATTTCCTGTTGCCTTTCCATATTAATTTATAAACAAAATATCCACATTTTAAAGGCTGATACGCACAAATGGGTTACCATGTTTTTCACTTGCAGTTTTTCAAATATATCTAATTACTTGGATTAACAGGCAAAGCAAAAGATACAGTCTAAGAAGTTTAGGTTTTGCAGGAAGGTCTAATAGTAATAGAATTATCCTGGAAATCTTTCAAGAATAACAAATTCGTTGGCAGTGAATATTTTCAATATTTGAATTTAGTGAGTGGAATATTGCTGCAGAGGATCAAAGGGATTACAGACAAAGGCAGTAGAATGAATTAAGTCACATCCTGAAGGAGAGGAATGGAAAATCTAGACCACAAGGATAAGTATCATGGCATCACTGACAACAGATAAGCCAAAATGTTCCTCAGAGTGTTGGCAGACATATGTCAGAGATGTAGGTATGACTGTGCTTTAATAAAGCATTTGAATTAAAATGCAAGAGACAGCAGAATTACATACTAATCAAGCTTGGGAGTCCAAGACAGGTAAGCTCTTATATAGGGGCTTTATCCATCTCAATCAATTAAATAATTCCAGCTGAATTAATTGCAAATTGAGTTGGGTCTCAAAATGATAAAATAATTTTATTCAGGAACAAAATGTGTTAGGGAAAAAAAAACAACAACCTAGTTACAAGAGAGTTAACCAGATTCTATTCTCACTACCCAAACAGATTCTATTTGCACCACCCTTTGACACAACAGAGTGCGATGAAGTGAGGGCAGATTTCAAGTCTGTGTCTGAACTTTTCATCTCCTGGAAGTCAGAAAACTTACATTGCACTCTTAACAGCACAAGCTTCTTAGGTTATTTTCTAAGAATATTTAAAGCAAATTAATGATCATAGTGAGTTATTTCTTTAGTAATTAGAAGGAATAGTAAATACAGCCATAACTGAATGTATAATGGTAACGCTAAAAATATTCTGGGTTACATTAAAAAGATTTTCTACCCAGTTTTAATGACCTACATTTCAAATTACCATTGAACTATTACTCCTAAAACTTAAAAAAACAAACAAAAAAACAAAAAACCCCAAACACACCCCCCCCCAAAAAACCCCACAAACATTCACAGCTTTAAAAGATACTTAAATTTAAATTTGCATCCTTTCATGAAGAGACAAGAACTTAAATTTCACATCATAATAATAAAAATGGTGAAACCAGAAGTGAGCTCAAAAAGATTAATTCATGTTGTAGACTGTGATAAAACTGGGGTTTTGCTTTTGAATGGTGTTAGCTATGGACAAATTGGAGTTGTCTCTATCTAAATACTCTACTTGAGTTTTATAATACTTTAGAAAAATTGAAGAATTTTCACATGCTTTAATATTTATTGCTTCTGAAATCAAACCCTGTGGCTGTACACTATTTTACTTGAACTAATACTGTATCTACTTAAAGATTTGAATCTTCCTGATTGTTTTTCCCTTTTGGTACTCCTGCCTTGTAGCTGAAAATGAGAAAACACCGAGGTTGGCTCCGTACAAATAACGATAAAGGCAAACAACCAGACTTATTATAAAGACATATCTTTTTGCCCTTAGCCAACATACAGCTTAATGCAGAAACCGCTTCAGGCACTGGAGCAGTCATGTTTATCATTGCCACAGATTAATGTTCTGTTTGAACAGTAGCTCCTGTTCATGCTTGCATTGTCTTAGTAACTGGTGTGATGTGATGTGTACATTTCTGCACATCAAGTTGAGCTAATTCCCTCTATGAGAACCAATTGTAAAACTAGCAATGGGATATACTAATGATATCATATGTGGGACATGGATGGCAATTATGTCAACTAGCCGATATAATCTGAACTCCTGCCAGAAATGATGAGTCAAATTATTTTCAGTTATATACAATGGTTCTTCATACCACCACCCAGCTAATCTGGTGCAATCACTTAGTCCTAAATTCTACACAGAACACTTTAGCTGTAACTAATTTTGAAAAAGTGTTAGCTTCAAACAAACTGTTCCAAGTCTGAAAATGTCAGTGCTTGGCACAGACTCAGACTAACACATAGGAAGTAGCCAGTTGTAATGACTTCAGTAAATTTGGACCTTTCAGGCAACCTTTACTTTGCCTTTAAAATATGAAAAAGATGCCCAGAACATAGTCACAACCTATTAATTGAACTTTGCAAAATAGCATTATGTCATCAAGTTTATTTAAAATATCCACCAAATGTCTAACAGTTTTAAACACAACATTTATTAGTGTCAGAAGCCCTAAAATTGAAGTGTTGCTTGGGCATCATGTTGCTTTCCATCAGCAACGACACCTCATTTATTAGACGTTTGAGGAATGTATTTGGATGTACAAGGGGATTTTGCACATAACTGTAATTAGGCATGGGATTATGCCTTCATACCTGCTGTTAAATATTTATATAGGTGTATCTATGTGTGTGTAAAAGTATATATGTACATACGTATTTTAGCACATATGCTAAATTTTCCAAATATGTGACACAACACTGCAGTTCAAATGGCTGCTCTTGATTTTGGTGATCATAAGAAACGATTTGGTTTGGGAGGATATCAAGTATCCTGCATATTCTAACTATGTATTTGGCAAATTAACATTTAGCAATTTTTTATTTTTGAGAGATTTTTAAATTTTAAGGATTACAAAGTTGATAACAACTTGCAGACTGGTATTAACTACTATAGGAACATCCTCAAAGTCTAGCTACGTGCATAATTTTCATATGTGAACTTCCCAGCTTTTTACATTCTTATTTTTATAAATTATATATTTACATTATTAGGTGCTGGGTTGAGACACTGTGATCAACAGACCCTTTTCAGTGTTTGTGGATACAGCTGTATTCCTAGAGACATCTCCCCTTCTAACTTAGTCTGAAGGTTCCCTGTATCTGTCTGGAAATAAAGCACATAAAGTGGGAGTGGGCTAGACTGGACTACTTGTGAATAAGTATTGCATATTTTTTATTTTGTTACTATAAAATGTTTTAGTGCCTGATCCCTGTTTCATTCAATGCACAGGATTAGTAGTGTTCAGGACTGCAAAACTGGGCAAGGCAGCAAGGTATTGCAAATATCACTTGTTGTGCAAGTTAGAATATAGCCTTCAGGAAGACAAACTCAATTCTGTCCTGACCTTTACCACAGCCTTTTGCTATGACACCAAAGTCACTGAACTCAACGTTAGTCGCAGGTAGCTGCACTGATCATGTAGGTGGGAGTTGTCAGTAACGGATGAAGCAGGTAGTGACCAAAGGTCACAAAGTTTAATAACAGTCTCATCCTTTTGTCCTGACTGTGAATGCCCCTCTCCCCGTCTATCTTTCTGTAATCTGCTGTCCTAACTGCAACCCACTTTTGTTCTATGGGCATAAAGGGTTTGAATATATTTCTTGGCTCCTTGATCAGATGCAACATCAAGGAAACATGGGACACACTACTGGTGGGAAGCAGGAAACAAAACACCTTCCTAAGTTTTGCAAGGCCAAAAGCATTATTATTTTCACTAAAACTTTGGTAAATGAGAAATTAATTGCTACACGTTTTCTGATACGACCCACACTTAGCAACTAGTCTGCAGTTTTGTTTCATTCCATTTCCAACAAATTAAAAGGACAGATATAAAAGGAGTCTTTGTAACAGGAGGTTTGCTTAAACCTTGAATAAAAAAGGAGGTTCTTTTGTAATAGATTATTGTTTAGGTCTCTTCAGGCAGGTGTGACAGATTGGGCTAAAATAGAGCAGAAATAACAAAAAGGAGCTGTTATACTGCTGTTAAGTCTGGTACAAACTAAGTGAGATTTATCTCATACTATGTCACTACAGAGAAGAAAACCAGCAGAATTACTAAAACATGCATTATTTTGAAGTCATGGGTCTAAGAAGAAATCAATCAAGAAAATGCATATATTGTCAAAACTCTATGAGAAAGGGTTTAAATTTCTTTTATCAAAAATTCAAGTAATGATAATAGTAAAAAATGAAAATCTAAGGTTTATGTATGACTAAACTTTGTGTCATTAACCCCTTGGAGGGCTTACTTTGAACTACGAAACTTCTCTGCTTGCAGCAATTGTCTCTACACAAGTATCTGTTGCTTTATCTTTTCTATGATTCATTGTTTCCTAAGAATTTCTGCCTGACTTTTCTAGTTAAGATCCTTTGCTGCCACAACTTCAGCTGGCCACCTCTTACTAATCCTTGCAGTGTTTTCTAATATTGTGGAACAGGATTTTAACACCTACTTTCTAGATATATGGTTGCTTCTGTTCACCAGGGTTTAATGCACAGTATAATTTACTATGGTGCTGTGTAAGTTATATAAAAAACACCTATGTACATTGGCTGTTTAAAAAGGTCTCATCCAGGCTTAGGGAGACTGAGGGTAAACAAACAATTTTATTTAGGCTTTGAGGAACGAATGTTGTCAACATTTTATTCCATACGTTCTCTCTATCTACAATCCACAACACACAAGACTTCTACTGCGACCATCCTGTCCACTGATGTGAGTGAAAACTAAGAGTTTTTCAGTAAGACTATGGTTTCTATCTTTAAAAGATGATTTAAAATAGAACAATTACCTCGTATGAAACAAAAAACTTTCCACTTTGGTTCCTGAAATCTATTCATTTGGATCACCTTAAATACTTTTTCAGCTTTGTTAATAATTTAGATAACATACGAATAAGTGTAAATTATAATGCCCTCCAAAAAGCCCTTCAAAAGTCTTTACCTGGATACCACCATCATTTTTCTGAACAATGAGATATTTCTGTAAATACACGTAGCTAAATATATTCCTTGTAGTCATCAACTACTGGTGCAATAGGGGAAAACTATAATAATAAAAGGTAGGTGGTATATCTGGAAACCTAGCAACTGAATTAGTAGCTTAACTCTTACAATATTATATAGCATTATACAGAATGAATCATACCATCGTTTGATCTGTGATCTTTTTTTAATTCCAGAATCTGAAAGAGATGCGTAATCACTGGACAGAAAATGCAATAAATGGTGATTAAATAAATGTACAAGTAGACATTTAAATTTAGAAATGTAGCTGCTTCTAAGAAAAAGGAGTTTTTGCAAGACAACAAATCTATTTGAACTGCTGATCATGGGATAATCAGTCCATTGCAATAACTCAAGCAAGCGTTTGAAATATTTTAGCACAGGTGCTTTTAACAATCTGAGCCTAAATGTCCAAAACATCTTTTCTAGGTGGACTGCTGGTAATTCTGAAATATTTACTTGATGCTATATCAGAAGTAAACAGCAGGCAGAAGTTAATGCATTTTGCCCTTAGAAGTGTTAAGAAAAATGATGTTCTCATTGAGATGAAAAAGATGAAATAAAATAGTGCCACTGACACTGCTTTAAAAATTCTGTCACTTCTAACTACTTTGAGAAAGGAAGAGTATTTTCAAAAAGCAGAATCCAAACCTGCTTAAAATTATTTTATAGTCAGAAGCCACAAAAGGGTGAGAAGAGGGAGTCCTTAACTTCTTAATATTTCAGAACTAACGACCAGCTTTTCAGGAAAATAAATTAATCTTAAGGATGTGTAGCATGAATAACATGAACACAAGTTGAACTGTTACAGGGACTACTAAATGAGTTTAAAGCCGAATGCTGTTCTGCTTGTTCTTCTGATGGATTGGAAGCAGTATATGGATAAAGAATGATAAACAGAATTAAGCTTTTATGGTTATCTATTACATACAAGATGCCACTAGAGGGACTTGTACAGCCAAGAGTAACTTACAAGAGCTTCAGAAAGAATTGTGGATAAATTATTAACAGAAATGGAAATATTAATAAGAATTAGTTATAGCTATATTTTTAATCACACCTAAAAAGAACTCTGCCTTTCCATCTCTGTCTTTTCTTGACAGTATCCTATTTTTTTTGTAATATTAACATCTTAAAAGAAAACATCAGGAGCATACCTTTAAGTTTTTGTCACATAGCTAAAAATAGACACTGTTTTGACTTCTGAATATGATTTAAGTACTTTTAAAGTTATTCTCACTCCCCTTGATTAAAATTCAATTTGTGCAATTTAAACAGTTCATTTGTTCCTGTGCAAGCAAAGGAATGTAAAACAGTATGCATAGTTCACAGAAAAACCTCATCTATATAGACAATGAATATTCCATGAGGTGAAAGGATTGAAGAATTTTCAAATGAATGTTGAGAAGAGGTCTTTACAGTGATCTAGCTGCACCACATGAGTAAACTGTTAAAATGGGATAAAGAATTTTCCACCCTGTACTTATAAAATGAACACTTGAACTTCAGTAAAAAGATATTTCTGTCCTTTCAAGTTTTTCTTGAGGTAGTAAAATATGCAGCATTAGTCCAAGAAGAGAAACATTGTATTTCTGTAAGTAAGAAATAAATTAACAGTAAAGTATGCAGCCGAACTATCACAAAATTATATTTGTGTAATTGTCTGCTATACAATTTGAAGTGCAGTTAAAATACATTGATAGTTGGTTTCGTATTTATTCCAGACAATGCCCCAGTTTATATTAGCAAATAGAAAATGAAGTGGATAACAATTTAAATTCATGAGAAACATATTTCATGTGACTGTTTACCTTGATCATTGAAGGACCAACTGTAATTTTAGATCTTATAAAAGCGTACTTTGAAAACCTTTAAAGTCAGTGTTCTGAAAAATTCCAGACATTAATGAGTTGAGGTATTTAAGAAAATGATAATTTTTGTGCTACTGAAAGGTCCAGATCTAATTCAAAGTAGAAAGTATAACCATCTCTTTCTGTTACCTTCTAGTTGATGCAACCTGTGTTTATTGTATCTGGAAAAATATTTCGGCAGAAAAAGAAACACCTTTACAACTTTCCAACTCAAATTTGAAAGTAATGTTATGTTGCACAAAAATGCATGTTATCTAATGCCTTTAAAGAACATGTTCTTATTTTCAGACTTTATCTAATGGCATTAGTGGGAGAGTAAAATATTACAGTAGAGAGAATATTAGAATCAGTCTATAAAACTTTATTAGTTTAAGAAGAATGCAGAAAATTTCAATGTGTGGTTTTTAAAACGGAACAAGAGGACTCAGAAAAAATATTGCTGGTTTGATTAAAAGTTTGTTGTTACATAATTATCTCCTCTTCATATTTTTCTACTGTTTTCTTTAAATTATTTTTTTGCTCATGAGATACCTGATGACAGATCAAATATTTTACATGTGTGTGCTTTTTCTGCTAATTCTTGTAAGAAGAACTGCAAATTTGACAGTAGAACATTAAACTAAGTAGATTACTGACCTTACCATACTCCATGGAAAGAAAAACAATGAAAAGAAAAATCGCATCAAACTTAATCTAGAACATTTTGATTAAACCGATAACGTTTGTAAAGCTTTCCCACAAGGAGTTTCCAGTCACATATGCTAATACACAAGAAGTACACAATATGCCAAGTTCTGTACTACAGTGCTTATGTGGATCCAGAGGCAACAAAAACAAACTTCAAAGAAGACAGACATTTAAAATCAGGAGTAAAAATCACTAACATTTCCCTAGCAGGGCTGTTATATTTTAGGGAAGCAACTGTGTCTGATTTATCTTACCAATGAAAGTACAGGAACATCTTGAGCATCTGCGAATGGGAATTTGTAAATTAAAATTGGTTAAATGACAGAGAAATGTAGTCATGGCATACAAACGAAAACCCAAAAATCTTAATGCATACAACGTAATTTGATATGACTGTATCATTGTACCCTAATCTGAATACAATAATGTGTATTTATTGGCTACAGGACACTCAAGTGGTTTCTTTTAACCTTTGATCCATGAAAAGTCATCACTCACCTTTACTTCATATCTTCTGTATTTCATGAGCATGTAACATAAACTCAGCCTGGAAAGACAAGTTTACTTTTGTTGCCTGTAATAGCTACTCACATATACTAAACTACTACACTGTGTCTGACAATTATAATTTATTTTTCTCTGTATTATCTTATTCTAGCTACTAATACCTGGATTTACTAAAACAGGATTAAATGACAGGTCTACACTCTGACAAATTCAGATTATTTTTTAGAAATTACAAGGCAGGGTGAATACATGTATCTCCTGAAAGGTTACATAGACCAACTCTGTCTTGTGATATTTCAAATCCTATTACAGCTTTAGTTTTTGAACATAATTATAATAATCAGAAACTAGAATGAAACCAGTCATTTGAGAGTGACCATATAAAAAATAACTAAATAAGAAGACCTGGCATAAGAATGTTATCAACACAAACTCAGATCTTAACTAAATCCAGCTGGTATTAAAAGCACGTATTAAAATTGTTTATTAAAAATGGTTCCTATTGAAAAGAAACATTATTTTTTATATTTATAATGCATCTTGAAGTGAGAATTTGTTTGAATAATTCCACAGTGTTTTAGAACTTTCCGTTCATATTCATACATTCTCCAGTTTATGCTTTTCAGATTATCTATCCACATAGGATAAAAAAATGTCCCAGGAAGGTATTACTTTCCAAAATTCAGCAGGATGCTTCGATTACCAATCTCAGACAGTTTCTGTACCACTTTTTCTGGTCACTTTAAAGGCTTGCACCAGTGAACACTGCTCAGCCTGATGTTTTGGGGTTTGGGTCTGATGCATGCAGTGAGTACTCTGTGCTACAAACTACATTAGCTGTTCAGCCTGGTTTACCCAGCCGAAAGTAGTACCATTTCCTGAGTCATGGATGTCATATCTCCAGATCCTTCAATATCCGTATTTCTTTGGCATCCATCCACGTATTATTTTATCAGTGTAGGTTATGAGAATGATACTGGTGAGTTAGGAAATGAACAAGGGAAGAAGCAGAAAGCAGAGCCAGCGTCACAGCACTAGAAGAACACCTTGTTCTCCTTAGAACTGGCTAACATCCTTTATCATTTGCCCCTCTAGCCCTCGATCACCTACTAATCCACATAGCACCATTTTTAACAGCTCACCAGTATTTGAGTTGCTAGAATTCAGGCCAAAAATGGCAAGTTTCGATCATTCTAGGCAAGTAATATAAGCACTTGCTATGGAATTACCATATGGCTGCAGGAAGTCATCATGGGCTTGTGCCACACATTTCTGAGCTCGTGCACAGGTGGGTATGTATCGCCTTAGAGAAGGAGGAGCAATCTCAGTGATGGCATCAGTCAGCGACACTTACCTATCCCAGGTTCCGTAAAAGGACACAATGATTCACTATAATTATCAAGGTGATCATTCATTGAGTTTCTGGTCCTCAGCAATCACAAGTCGTAATGTGAACACCAAACTTCATCTCCATTTTAAGAATGTCAGCATGCCCCAGCCTCACTTCCCTGCATGAAGTTGTCTAACTTTCTTACCAGTATTTGTGATTACGGTTTGCTGCCATACTATGAGTACTGAAGACCATAGTGCCCCAAGGAAATTCCACTATATTCTCAATGTCCTACAGGAATTGGTTAGATGACCCTTTCTTTATATGATATGGAACTAGCTGACACTACCTACAAGCTCGATGGTGCTAAGAATACTTCTATTGGTTTCCCCGTGGTCCACTGCAAATTATAAAATATATGAGAGAATTGGAAAAGCTCCCGGGTGTATGAGGGATGCTCCACTGGGCTCTTTTCTAGCCAGACACACAGTACCTTTTCAGCCCTGACAGTATCTGTGGCAGTTATTTCTGTTTGTGTGATAGACTGCCTGAAACATCAAGGAAGTCACTCTCACGACAGAAAACTGCAAACAACCATCTTTCTATTTCAGCAAGGCTTTGGTAGTTAAGTAGCAATCAAAATGGGCTGAGGGCTAAGGAGTGAGTGCTGGCACCTGTATGGCCCCGGGAGCACCTTTTCTGGGGGTTTGCTGCTGGGGGTCAGGGCCAACTCAGAGGAGAACTGACAGCTGCCTTCCTGCTAGTTGGCATCTGGGAAGTCCCCCAGAGGGCACTGCAGGGAGGCCTGAGCCAGAGACAGCCCCTGGCCCATGGGAGCTGCTTTTAAGCTGAGCCTCTAGATCTTGGCCCCCACACGAGCTATCGCTCCTGGTGCATTGCAGCCTGTGCAAAGCCAGGGGACTCTGACTGGCAGGTCGCCTTCCTGGCTTCACCCAAACCTGCCCCGTCACCATGGACCTCCCCCTGTCACCAGACTGTCTGATCTGTTCACTGACACTGGGCCTGATCCTGACCCTGACTTGCTGGCTGATGTTCCTGGCCTGACCTCAGTCCTGCCTCATCACAATGGACATGTCTGACTCTCACTTGAACAAAACTGCTGTCCTCCCTCTCCTTTGGATTGGGGTGTTGGGAGCAGCAAGGGCACCCCTGGGGCCAGCAGGGCAAGACCTCACCTGTCAGTGAGTAGGGCAGGTGTGAGGACAGCTGGAGGTGGGGACCAAGCATGAAAACCTTGGCCAAAAGCAGCTCCTGCAGGCAGGGGTTGGCTCCGAATGCAGTTTCCTTGCAGTCTAATGCTGTTGGGGATCTTTTCCCCATGGCCAGCAGCAGGACAAGGACCACCCTCAGCTGCACTGGCTCTGAGCTCAGCAAGCCCATCACCACCTTCCCCCAGGAGGGTGGATGCTGTTGAGGCCCCTACAGCAGCCTACTCTGAACCTTGGACTTGGCTTGTTTCTAATTTTTTTCCTAATGCTAGTCTAACTATGCCATAGCTCAAACATTTTCAAAAAATCCTTTGGAAGACCCAGATTGCTTATCTGGTTATTTTGAAGCATCAGTGACACCTTTGTGAAAGGCAACATTGGCAATGTTGTTCTTCACAGAGGTAAGCACTCCAGACAGGGACAGTCACTGTGCACGTGTAGCCTGTGTAGGGAAAAAAACGTTCAGATTTCACATAATGCTAAGTGGCCATAATGATTAGCACCTGTGCACCGTAAATTCAAAATCCATACTGAGAAATCTTGTAACTAATTTCTGCAAGCATCGGAAGTACGTGATACTGTACTATTTAAACATACACTTCATAAACCCATGCTCATCTTCCAAGAAACAGCAATTCAAACAGCAAACAGATATCTTTTCTCTGCTGACAAGACTATTTGTACAATATCTTCAAGCTGATCTTATCTGCCACAGTGTGTGTCATGATGTACACTTTTTACCTCCTTCCCATTCTACCTAGATGGAAAACTTACCCTATAAAAAGCAAATGGCTACACAGGACATCCTCAGCTACAATTTTTTCAAGACAGTTAAAGAGCTCTTTAGCCATTCAGGGTAGCTGTACTTGACACAGTAAGTAATTCCTGGAAGGACTAAAAAAGAACTAAGTACATTTTTTTGACATACAAAGTAAATTTTACCCCATTAGACACCCAGAAAAAGCAAAAGATAGTACTGGACATCTTTAGCTTTTAGGGAGTTGCTGAAACTTCTATTTCAGAGATATTAATCCAAACTTAATTTTACAATGTTACAGATATCTGGAATTAGGAATAGAGAGCTTGCATAAGTAGAGGTTGTGATGGAAAGCTATAATTAATATAATTTTCATTTTTAAGTGGATTAAATGGAGCAGCCATTTTTTGACATTATATGACACTTTCTAAAAAGTCACTGCTACTAGAGGAGTGTAAACTGGGGAAAGTGAAAAAATGTGCAAGAAGCAGTTCAACTTATCTCCCATTCATAATTTAAAAAATCTCTTCAGAGGTTAAAATTCAGAGAGATCACAGCATACAGAAACAAAATAGAAAAAAAAAATACTCAGCTAAGTACTAGCCTTTGAACCCAGCTTCTTTCTTTCAGATAACAAAACTAATAAAGTACTGCCAGCACTAACTTTTACAAACAATAACATTTATCAGGAATTGGAATGTCAGAAAATCTTTTTGACATTGGGAATTCAAGAGCACATATTAAGACAAGCCACTTTCACCACTTAAGAATTTAATGGTCTCACATCGTCTTTCTCCCTGGCCCTTTCCCCATTTCCTTCTCCTTTCACAGAGAAATCTGTTGGTGTTGGAATTCCAGAACCAGTACCAGACATTAGGTCTTCTAACAAAGTAAAAAGTTCTAATAAAGGTAACAGGTCTAATGGAAACAAATTAGTTTTGCACTGTCTTCATCATGTTATTAATCGTTTTACCATTGATATTTCTGAAACCAGAACTTGTTTCCGAATAACTATTGCCTCCATAAGGATTTGACCTTAGATTTTAACCCTAATCTTGCCAAGGAGAGTGTATTGATAGGCTAGGCTTCTGAAAGTGGTGTGAAAAAATTCCTGCTGGGGGCATACACACATTTCTTGATCTGATGATGTACGGGGACTCTTACATGATCTGCTATCGGAAACAAAATTCTGTTTTCCTAAGTCTTTTGTGGTATAGCTATTCCATAGTTACTAAACTTTTTATTTACTTCACCGAGTTTTCACATGAAAAATGTCCTTTTTCCTAATACAGTCTTCGTTAACTCAGGTTTTGCTTGAGATCTTTGAGCACTTTTCTGACCCTAACTTACTAACATGAAAGCTTTGTTACTAAAAAAAGACTTGTATCCTTCTTATAAAAATATAAAAACTGGAATATATATTTGTTTGAAAGGATCTCTCCTTTTACAGTACAGTGCATATCAAAGGTTGTATGGAATTGTATTTATACTATCTTCAGTTTCTTTTAAGGCTTATAGGCGATATCAAGACTTATTCTGTTGTCCAGTGTTTTCCAGTGTCTTCTAATCTTTTGACCCAAGTCACAAGCATCAGTTCTGTAGACAACAGGGAGATTTGTTGATCTACATTACAAATGTCATTTTGGTGCTGTTAGCAATGAACACTCTTCAGCCCATCCTACTTATTCAGTACTGTAATTTTTGACATAAAACTCCTTCCGTTATATTTTTTCTTTTTGGAAACTCATACACTCACAAATGCCTTCTGACTTGAGGAATCTATAGCGACACTTATCAAGACATTCTCCATCAAGTCAGGGACTGACAGAGACACAGTGCAATCATTAATCCTCCATGGGATACTCAGCGACATAAACCCCTGCTTTACAAGCCGCAGGGGACCACTTGCCTGACGTGCCGCTGAACTGCTGCTTTTTGAGGAAACATACAGTAATCACAGCTCCTGGGCGTAACGGGCTTTCAACCTTGACCTCCAGAGAGTCTCTTGTGCATTTCCTCGTTTGCTTTGTCCTGTGAGATCAGAGAGATGATTTGTTGTTAATCCTAGATCTCGTCATCTGTTTTTATACTGGATGCAGAACATAAAAACATCTAGAAACTTGAGTCTTGAGTTTGGTATTTTAGCATAAAACTTTTAGGGACTGGATCCTGGAGTGGAGTTTACTTTTGATTTAGGCACGTATGTTTTCTAAAATGCATATGGGAATAATGAGGCTCTTTGAATGGAATTCAAAACAAGTAACACACCAGGAGATGTCTGAACTAGCAATCGGAACTGATAAGAAATTCTGGACTTCTAAAATGCAATTTTTTCATCTCAGAGTTTAAGTTTCTTGATGCCACAGATATGTGGGGTGGGGTGGAAGGCAGGACATACTGGTTTGTGTTTTGCATTGCCAACAGGAGAACTGCATCCTACATCTGTAATTGTGATTCACACATTTGAATGATTCACATGGCTGCTTTATTTTGTAATAAGCACACTTAGTAAGATACAGATTTTTCTTGGTTTTGTTTTTGTTGGTTGGTTGTAGCTTCTTGTTGATGTTGTCACTGTTTTTAATAGAATATTTCTATTTTGGTAGATGATCTGTGTACGAACAGCAAGGAATTTCAGTTCCTGGATATTTATGTTATGGACTGATTCCTATGGACAGGGTTTAAGAGGGAATGGGGTATTTAGGAGAATATTTTGTCTCCTCTTTCAGCTGTTCACATCATCCACATTAGATTTTATCTATTGAAAGCTTCTAGAAGCTGTGGAGGTCGCACACAAATTTGTAAGAAGAAAAACAAGTGTTTATTGCATCTGATACACAGCACACTGGAGAACGTCTTTCAAGCTGCAGATAGAATCTAAAAGAACTATGTCAAATGAAGAGATTTTCTAAAATTTCCTAAATTTGCAAATGTAAGCCACTATATCTCATGTGTAGCAATAATAAAAGGCTATGTAACTGAAGGGAATGGAATTATTACAATATGAAACTCCTTGAACTCCTGCTGGTAGCTAAGGAGCCTTTAAAGAGTCTTTAGGGAAAATAAAATCCACATTTTCATATCTTAAAAATGGACCATGTTAGGCTTCATTTCCTTGCTCACAGGTTGCTTAACTCCTGCAATGAGAATGTAGAACTTTAATTATGTCTTCTCACAAGGGAACACAATGTACTGTTCCACAGACACGTGTGCTATATGGGACACTGGGCGAAACTACTCCTTAAAATTCCATTCAATTCATTTTATGGTAATGTGTCATCTGCCATGTACATAGGAAAAAAAAAAAGTTTTCTAACGCGTTTGTTTAAATACATTTACATAGTGTATATGCTATTGTTGGACAATCACATTTATGCATGATCTTATTACTAGTACTCTTATTTTACTTCATATAATATTTTCAGAGTTTCATAAAAACTACTGTGAGGTTCAAAGGTCATGAAAATATGCAGCCATTTATTCTCAGTGTTATATTTCTCCCACAGAATTTTTATGACTTAAATAGGAATTAATTATAGCTTAGAAAATGGCAATTTCATTCTGTAGTAGGTAATATACTTCCTAAACTTCTAAAAAGCACTACTCCCTTAAGATATACAGCAGTCATTTGGCTTATTAGACTTTGCTATCTTTTAAAAAACAAAATAAATTGCTGAAAGGATAACATGTATGAGCATAGTTTGATAACAGACTTTGATTTCTTATGTACACCATAGTTAAGTATCCAGGATATACTGCAATATTTTGTTTTTTCCATTAGAGTTTACCTATTACACCATTTTCAGACTCTAAATTATTTAAGTTAGTTGAATATTCTGCCTTGAATAATTTATTTACTATGAAATTGTAAATTGCAATATTCTGTCAAATTTCATGCAATCCAGTGAAAATAATCCAATTTATTGAGGGTCGATGTTATTGGTTATATGAGCTTCCCCAGTGACTGGTAGGAAACACTAAGTAAACTTTATTATAGTGTAAGAAAGGAAAAGACAAGAGCGAGCAAAAGTCAGGAATTCAAAGTCAAAAAAGTCAATGAAATCATTGACATTCCAAGTACATGGAACTTTGCATATTTGCTATTTAATTTGTTATAAAGTATCAGAAATGTTGATTATACTTTAAAACAATTGTCTTTTAATTTACTGTTTTATTTACATAGCGGTTACTGACTGCAATAGTTAGCTCTCTTATGAAAACTAGTGTACGATTTGCACAAGTTAATAAAAAAAAAATATTCCAAAATGAGACTGTTTGATTTCTTTTTCAAGTAAAGGAAAAGACAAGTTGAAAAAATAACTATAATCTTTCTTACCTGTTTTAGCTTTTGTGAAACCACGACAAACACAAAGCTTGGATGATTTCCAGTTAACCATGGAAAATATTACTTTCTTAAAGTTAGTTCCGATAAACTTTCTGGAAGAAAATTTTTTGAGTAAGGCAAATATGATTTGGCCAAGGAAACAACCATTTTGCGTCCTTTGGAAGAATAAACTAAGAGACTGTCTAACAGAACAGACTAACTAACAGAAAGGATAAACCAAACTTAGATTCCTCTTGACCCATATGGGCTGTTAAGTATCAGCCAGGGATAATGTTCTGGCATAACAGCTAATTCCACAAGTTTAAAAAGTGAATACCTTGTTCTCACAAGATATAAATATCCTGTTTAACACACAATTTAACAACTATGAAGTCAATGTAGTAATGGACTATTTGTTTGAATAAGTAGCCAATATACAGGCAAGATTATTCATTATATGCTACTCAAAATGTAATTAGCTATGCTTCTCACAATCTTATGTTTACTTCAATACCTAGTTTTTCTGTTTGAGGTATGTCTGACATGTCCTAATTTTCCATTTAAACTAGACCAATGCAGAGTAACCATCTTGAAAGTCACTGGATTGCAGTAGGGTAATGAACAGAAATGAGCATCACTGTACACAGTTCCTGATGTGATATACACAGGTTGGATACCAAGAAGATCAATTATTTCTAGAAATGCAGGACTAGTGTTCTTTAAATGGCTTTCCATTAATGGCAAGTTATTTTATTTATTAAGTAATTTAGTTTTAAATGAAAGATGATAGATTTACATTAGACAGGGTCGGGTTTTCCTTACTAATTGCAAAGTGGATTATATTGTCTATGAAATTATGTCTACATTCTGCCTTTCTAGAATAAAAAAATTGAAAAGCAAAACTGCTGCACATTACAGCAAGATATCCAGATATAGCTATTCCTATTATTCAAATGGCTGCTAGTGCAACCAGTTTCAGCTTCTTCTAAAAACTCATTTCCATCTACTTTCAAGAGCTGTATCAACATTTTTTTTTTCTTCCGATGAAAAACGAATTCAAATATTAAGTTTCTTAGTGGCTGTCTTTCTTCTTGCAGATCTGAAACTAAGGAAAACTTCAGTTATTCAAAACAGCTAAACTATTAAAGCTACAAGAAAATCTGAACTGGACACCAATTTGTGAAAATAGAATTTATCCCTGATTCCTAGTTTTCCAACCACTAGAGGGCAAGGTTTTTCTGTGTCTTTTTCCATGTGAGAAAATATTGCACTCCAAACACACAGCTGTTATTTCCTTTAAAGCATATATGGCCTTGAACATGCCATTCTACCATGTACATCTGAACCTGAATCCTTTCATCACTGTTGAACAGTGATATTCAAAGAACAAATAAAGTCACAAGATGCTTACATATGAGGACGGTCATAGTAAAGAGGAGAGAAGATAAACTCTTATTCGACATCAGTCTATGTTAACTCAATTTCTCACTTACTCGAAGTGTGCAACCTGCACCTTTGTGTCAATTATGTTATTAAATTGTTAAATGCATCAGGGCAAATTGAAGTATGTCAAGTAGTTACTTCAAACATCTGAAATTTGAAGGTGATGTTTATTCTGAGATCAAAAAGGTTGATACCATTTTTATCAAAGGGAGTATCTCGCCTTCTCTTTGGGTTTTTTTGCTTGTGTGTTTTCCCTTACTTTTCTCTGAAGCACATGTTTCCACTTCTCCCAAAGATACATAACCTCTCACTTTTTTCCACCAGAAATTTAATCCAATTTTTCTTTGGTATTCTAACACTGTGATTTTTAACACAATCTGATTTTTGTGTGTGTGTTAGTTTTGTGAAAATAATGTGTCTATTTATGGACATTTATGATTGATCTTCCTGTTTGTTACTTCTAGATAGGTGGGATATTTTAAGGCCCCGTTCTGAATTACTATTTTAAAATCAATAATAATCTGAGATTTTGTCCGTATAGCTTATTTGGAACCCAGTTGTTTTTGCTCTTTCCTTGATTATCTTTTATCAGGTCCCATTGCTAGCATAAACTTTAGCATTGACAACTAAAGCATTGTTGAGCTGAGTAAATCTCTTGAGTTATTATCACCTCTCTCAGAGCCGCTCCACCTTCTTTGATCATATTATTTTTCTCCAACTATTTCTTTATGTTATTTAGTCTTTTATACAATTCTCCTCTGTTTTTCTGCTAGTGGATTTTTTTTTAATGGTATTTTTGAAAAGGAAGTATTTCCTTCTTGTCTTTTCCTAAGATTCATTCGGCTGTACACTAGATTTACTTTTCTAAAGAACTGTCTTCATGGCAGTGTTATGAATGGCACACTGAATAAAGCAACACAGCATTTGACTGATAAATTTGTAAGGATAAATCTAAGTTTTGTAACACTTAAAATATTTTCTCAACTTCAGTTTGAAAGAAATAGAGTATTGCCTGTGCATCCTTGTGGTTTCTGATTTCAATCTGCAATTGCTCATAATGTCAGTTCTATTTTCATTTCACATACATCTCAATCCCTCCCAAAACAGAGATGACTTGTGTTCTTTCTGGTAACATCCATGTGGTGTTAGGCTATTTTCTGGAATGCTTAGCCTGTAGAAGCTGCATTTGTGCATCCTTTTAGAAGAACCGGTGTTGGTGCTGGGCAAGCTTCTCTCACAAACTTCAGTCCCATGGCCGTGGTGGCTCTCACACGTCCCTTACTCCCTCAGCTCAATCTCTGTCTGGCAGCTCAGAGGACCACTTATTGTCTATTACCTACTCTTCGATTTGCTTAACATGGACAAACTATTTGCAGGGAACATTTTAATTTGCACAGATACTCAAAGCTATGATGTGGTCCTCAAGAAAGTCCATCAAACACATATATGAAACAAAAACACAGCATGAATTTAAGTGAGAAAGAATCCAGAAGCAGATTGGGTTGCGCTGTAGGAAAAGCTATGTCTGTAAGGACTGGAAGATAATGGCCACAAGAGTGTCTTAGCTGCCAGATACTATTTTTTTGTCTTAATATATTACCTTCCCTGACATAACTTTTTTTTTAACAGATAAGATGGAAAAAAGACCTGAAACCATCCTATAGGACTGATATTCTACCCTCGAGAGGTGTTCAAGCCATGAGTGCAGTAATATATCTGCAGTAAGATATTCTGACTATCAGTATCCCTGTCAAGTCAGCGGACATGTACGGTGCCAGCGATGAAACCTGTCTAAGTGTAAAGATAGTTAAAACTTTTACAGATACCACTTAGTTTACCTGCAGCTACACTGAATAATTGGTACTGTCAGAAATGCAGTTCTCCGATTGAGGAAAAAATGTAAATAAAGCTTTAGAATAAATGCTATTTTAAATATGATTTTCAAGTAAAAATGTCACTCTCATGAGTAAATCTTTTTGCTGTATATGAAAACATGAACAGTGGGGGACCAAATAAAAGAAAAGGTGTAATGTTCTCTTAATTTGTATTCCACTCTAACATTATGAGTTGTATATAGATTTGGGAGAGAATTAGTAAACTATCTCAATTTAATGCATTACTAATACTAATCTAAGAAGGCATCATTCTGTATCGTATCATATATCATATCATATCATCATATCATCGTATTTAAAATACCATGTATAAACATATAAAAATATATAAACTAGCAATAAAACAAACATAACTGTTGATTGTTAGTTGGTTGAAAAGACAAGCAAGAAAGGTGAATGCATTTGTTCACCACCATCTACATTCTTAAATATGTCATATTTAGGAAGTTTAATAGTGTCCCCTGACTTTCTTTAGTTGATCCAACTTACCCATTCAAGTCATATGAAAGAGATTGTTGCTGATAGTTTTACTTGCAGAGGGAAAGCAAACTGTCTTTGTAAAATAATTTTCAGCGAGGATCTAAATGTGCTTCTACTGCATATACAAAATATCACGTTGCACTAAATATTGAGAGCGGTGCAAACCAACCAAATTAAATGCTGAGCATTAATGCTGAGGCTGACTCCCTGAGGCATCTGAACTCACTGGTCCCTTGCAGTGAAGGCTGGAGCCAGACTTCATCCAAACCAAAACCTGTGGCAGCACCTGTCCAGCGCCGGTTGATGAGCAGAGCAGCCATTACCATTCAGTATCAAGGACCTGAACTAGCAGGTCAAGCAACAACAACCAGTAGTGCTAAAAATCAACTGTGTTAACTCTCTGTGTCAGAAAATTCTTCTTCTGGCACAGTTTGCTATTGTAAAAGAAGTATGAGCATTATCTCAGTGGGACACCCAAGTGTTCAGTATCACTTGGCTGCTGCTCTTTGCTGACTTTGTCCCATCAGTTCACCATGGATCTCAGGAATGATTATGATGGTATCAAATGATGCAAAGTTATTTGAGATGTAGTTGAAGATGGCTGAATGATGCAAGAAGTTTTCTCTGTAGTCACTCAAGTTCTATGCACTACAAAAAACCCACATAAAATCCTTTGCAAGTAAGAATTTATATGCACAACCTGTGCTTTCTACAAATATAAGAATTTAATTGTTGTACTTGTTAGAAAGCAGTGTGAAATGGAGGAAAGAATATCTGCAGAGCCCTTGTCAGACATTTTAAAATAGAAATTCTTGTTCACCACTCTCAGCTGCTTTCAGAGCATCGTTAGGTCTATTCCTTCCTATGGTAATAAAAGACGTGAACTGTTTCTAGGGAAACTACTTTTTTCCCTCATCCATTAGTCGGGTCATCACATTACAGCAAGAAACAAATTATCGTTTTTGCTCATATAAAATGTGTGGTTTAGCTATCAGCCCTTTTAAATCTGCAGCACCTTTGATGAAATTCCACATAGTTTTGTGTATTAAATAATGTGTAAAGAGTAATATTCATTACAACTATTTACTTTCTAGTGTATAAAACAGTCTCAAACTTCACCACCCTTCAGCATGTAGTTAATAGATTCTACAGGAACAACCAGATTAATATTGTGTCCAGTAAAAGTTACAAGTATAATGGCTTTGATTTGCTCATAGCGTTTTGATTTACAATTTGATTCACTTAAGGACAAAATTATGACAGTGTTCTCTTTTTAAATAATTAAAAAAGGAAAAAAGATACTTTGTTCAGACTAATTAATATCCTCTAATTATTGCATTTTCCCACTAATGTTTATCAAGACCTAGTGGTTTTGGTTTTTTCTTCCAAAAGGACTTAATAAAGTCTTTTAAAAATGCTTCTGCTTCTCCCAGTGCTAAAGAAAATCTGTAAACTAAAGGGTCAAAATGCAGCATCACGAAAAAAGAAGCAACATCTTGAACTTTTAATTTCTTTCTAAGGAACTGGTCTTTGATTTTTTTTAAGATATAGGGTAATTTCCTCTCTTCCATTTCTCCCTACTTGTGAAATTGCTCTCAGTGTTTTGCATGTGAGTTTGCGCACATGTTCATATACAGTCATGTACTGATGTGAACTGTTAAATACAGTTCACATAATGAATTAGCTTTCTCTCAGAAGGAGAAATTTCTAACAACTTTTCTTCCATTGCAGTTAGAGATGATACAGGGTATCTCAAGATGCAACAGCTATTCAAATAGCGAGTAAGATTATGGGTCCTGCAAGACTCTGCAAGAACTGAGCAAGATTAAGCCACCTGCTGGCTAGAGAGCAGTTAATGGACAAAATCTTCCTGTCCTTATGCACATGAAGGCGAATTAATTTCAATCACTAGCTACAAGTTGTGTGTATGCAATTGCCATATCTCACCAGAAATCCCAAAATTCTGCTCTTTAGTCAGGCCAACTGTGTGAAACCAAATTCTCATGGATGACTGGAAAAATATAACTTAATTTATATTTCAAGCAGCTTAAAATAAAAGCAAGGCAGAACTCCAGATACATTAATCAAAGGTATAACTCATTACGATCCTTTTAAAAGCAAGCATAGGATTACAATACACTTCAAATTCAAAATTTAAAAAGTTTATTATTCTAAACAGTGTCCAACAATTTTATTCAATAAATTATACAAAGACAATAGCAATGAAATTCCAGCAGGGAAACTCTTGCTGTTGTTATAACATACAATATCACGGACATATGGACATATTTTGCAAATTTTGTTTTCTTTCTTTTCTATCTCATTTACAAATTGTACGTTTTAAAGCCAGTTCAGTAAACTCTGATGTGCCTCTCCAAGATGCACAGTAGCTGTATCACTGGTACAGGTGCATGATTACTCTTAAATCTCAGTGGTAGCCGCTCTCCTAATGAGCCAGGATAAAATCATTAAAAAGTAATTGTGTGCAGGTTTTACAGATAAGTCTCTGCTCTGGGACAAGGCAATCCTGACAGACTGTAATATTTCTAAGGCAATATACTCCTCCCTTCCTGTTTAATGAGCCATAGATTTTTAATCTGGGAGTTTTGGTGATAGGCAGAAGGAATGCACAAGGGGTCGGTCTGGAGGCGTCTGTATGTATCTGTATGTTATACATGGCTGTATTAAATACAGACAATGAAATTGTGGGAACCAAAACCAGCTCTTAATTGCTCCAGAAGTTCTGTGTTACTGTCTGTGTCACCATTTCCTCTGGTAATTTTCAATCACAGTACAATAGTCCAAATGTATGTTTGCTTTCAAAAGATAGGCCTTATTTACTACTACCATTTAATGTAGGTGAAAGTGTAGAAACCCACATCTTGAGTTACTCAGCAAAACGGGAAGAAAGTCTAGTTCTAGTTTGTAAAATTATTGAGAAAATAATTTCAGTAGAGGATTTTCCATCCCTTAAAGATGGAATGCAGCTATGCTACAGATATATAAATGACAGTTGATGTGACAAAAATGAAGTGGAAGATAGCTATTCCTTACAGGAATTCAAATATTCTTAGTATACTACAGGGTCTTTTAAAAAGACGGAGCAAATTTGAATTTATACTGCTTTGAAATTGCATCCATCTTTTTGAAACATTCATAATTAAACACCGTCCATCCAACAGTCATTTTGTAATGGCATTCTATGTAAGTAAGAAAAATATCAGATGTAAAATAGGTAAGGTGTCTCCCAAAACATTTTGAGAAAAAACACAATATATATAAGAAGATATTTACACCATTTAGAAGTACCTTTTAGTGCATTTAGAAGTACCTTTTCGACTCACAAGCATGCATCACTTCATTAGAGCAGTCTGACACACAATGCACTCTACTTTCACCATGCTACTACCAAAATTTCAAACTTTTAGCATTCACTGTGCTGCATTTCCTCCAGTGACTTGACATTTCCTCCAGTACCTTGACTTTGCTCACTTAAGATCATAACCGTGTCATGAACAGACATTCAGTGAAATATTTTGGTCAGTTGGAAAAGAGCAAATTTAAAAAATCTTTGAAGCATCGCTTAGCTGTAAAAACACTAATTTCCCTATTCTCCATAACAACAAACAGTAAATGGCATTGCAGAGATCTGGGTAAAGATATTTTCATGCAAGTTGAGTCAACTTACTGTGATTTATTATCCATATGTTGGAGAATGTCCCAAAAATGCCAGCACGAAACAAACTTACCCTAACTCCTGTATGGGGAGTATATTCTGTGCAATGCTTTTATTTAAGTAAAAAAACTCCAGAATTTAATTTCAGCGTTCTGTCAGATGGACTCCCATTTCTGAAACACCAAAGGAGGAGTTTTCGCTTAGCAGGGAAGGCTGGAATTTTGTACTTTCTCCAATGGTCTTTACCACTTTTTCTTCTACAGTTTAGATCTGGAGGGAGAAAGACACAACCCATAGCGCCTCAAACCCTAGTAACAATTAAATTTTTGGGTTTACAGTGTCTCAGTTTGGAGTTTTCAAAGCCAAACCATGGGAAGTTATGGAATTTCAGTGAAAACTCTTAAAACAGGAGCATGAAAAAAGCCACGGCTATAGATATGCGCATACCATTAGTTGATGCTGTTTCTTATTATTTTTATCCACATACATGGTCTTGTACTTCCTTAACTTTCCAAGTGAAAGAGCTCAAGTTACCCTGAACCCTTTTAATGAAAAGAGATTTTTCAGTTACAGTTTTTATGAGAAAGGATAAGTCCGTTCTGTCACACTGCAGGCCCCGTTTAACTTCCCCGAGCATTATAAAACAAGTGCTGCTTGTTATCTCTCACATACTGTCTCTTACCCTCTCTCACCCCACCTATGTTGAAAGTTTTTCTTGACATTTATTATGATAACGGCATCTGTGCTGTCCAATGCACTTCTCCTTCTGTGTTTCCACCCCTCCCCACCGCTAGCTCATGCTATACTACAAAGCACTGCACCACAAAAGGGAAACACTTTGGCCAGGCCCTGATGCTGCTTATTCAGGGGTTGCTTTATGAATCTTCGTCTTAGTACTGGAATATTAAATCAAAAGGAAGAGGTTCTCTCATTTGTTTCCCTTACCTTTAGAAAATAAGACAATTTGATACGTCAAATGTGAGACCATGTTTTAATAAATGAAATTGTTACTTGTGGCAAGAGGCCTACTGGAAAAACGATCGAAGTCTGAAAGAACTGGCTATTTTTAGCACGCCATCTAAGCCTAAAGCTAGAGAAGACTGTTTCTGTTATTCGAGGAGGTATGCACCTCTTGCAGTTTCTCAGGGTATGGATTTGATGGCTTTTCTATCAAATACAACACCACATTGAACTTACCCCTTACGGTTGAACACATTTCTCATGTTACCTGATCTAAACATTTCTCTTATGCTACACTGCAGGTCTACTAGAAAGTCATTTTATTAAAGCAGCATTTTTCTAAATGATGCTATTAAAATGTATAAAGCAATTTCTTCAGCCTTGTTAGCTAGACATGCTATTCTTAAGATTAAGACCAGGAAAGAGTAAATGACTAAAAAACTGGAATGGAAGCAGATTCTACTTTTGCGCCTGGGTTCAATAAAATTTTTTTATGTGACCTTCAACAATTCTCTCAACAATGACACATTTACCCCTCTGTATAAAATATGGATTACAATTCGCTACATCTTTGCATTTTGAGAGTTGAGGCCTTGTCTTACAATGTGCTCTGCATGTTTCAGGCTTTGTTCAAGACTGACACCTGACCCATCTAACATTCAGTAGACACAGGGTAGTTCAGGGAGTAACACATTAGTGAGTTCAGAATCCAACCGACACAAAAAATTTAGATCCCGTATTGTGATCCTTCAGATCAAACTGAAAGGGCAAGCATAGTAAAACCAGAAGCATTTGTGCTTAATCTGGACCATTCTGCCGTTATCCATCTTATAAACTTCAGCTAAACAAATATCTTTTAATTATTCTTCTATATTGCATTTTTATTCCTTGAGCTACATAATTTTAAAGTCCACTCATGTATCACTGATGTTATAGGAAAATATGATCAGAATTCATAAAGACAATGCACTGTTGTAAACTTATTTGTTTTCTCATTTCACCCCTGGAGGATTTAGCCCTTATCTAGATAATTAGTGACATTTTCAACAGTCTACAATCTCCGCTAGTGTTGGGCATTATAAATTGCACACTGAAAGTTATTGATTACTGAGTTTCTTTATGCAACTGAGAATGTTCAATGCCTTAGAGGAACTAACTCTAGCTCCTCAGCCTTCTGTTTTGATACTATATCTAGACTATCCACCCCATAAATGACATCACCCATCCTGTCAACAGTCCTTTGAAATGTGGAAGATTTCTACAGAACCATGCAACTTCACTTTAATAAATCCGTTCACCTTCAGGGTAGGATAAGAGGATATGAAACTTAGATGAACTAACTTTCCACCAAGACTGAAGCTTAGTGCATGCTGCTCAATCTGTTCCTCTTCAGAGTGCCTGCCTATAGAAACACTGTAATAGAATCTGTCTCTGTAGCCTGTAGGAATGTCTGCATCTTATTTCTTTTTCTGTGTTACAACACTGAACAGGCTGAAGCAATGTCCCTGGTCACAAAGATACGCACTCATGTTTCAAGAGCACTGAAACTTTAGTTCTCTTCAACATTTTAGGCTTTCAGCTTAAAAAAAAAAAAAATCGAAGATGGGCATGAGTGTAAGAAAGTTAAAGCAAATACAGTTTCTGTAATTCAAGGAATATTTCACCCAAATATGGGAAATAAATTTTAAAAGAAGTGGATAAAAAACAGAGTGGAGCATCAGGTTTTGCAACACCTTTATCTGTTTGCATAACAAAGAAGAAAAAGCTTTCCTAGAAAGCAGTTAGTTTCATTTCTACTGTGTGCCTTTAAAGGTGAGCTTATGGGTATGGCAGACTTATACTGCCATATATAGTTCCTTGTTCTTCCTACCCCTGCCATAAGAAAAGTAGAAAGGCTCTTTTATTAAAGAAACATAAAAATAACCCTGCAAAAGAGATCTAGTGAAATCTCATGCCCCAAACAAAATATAACAAATCTTTATCTGCCCCTGTGTCAGGAAGCGAGAAAGTCTCTCCACTTCCATGGGTGGTGGAAAAAAAATCCATTGCATGTTCAAACTCAAGCCATACTCTTGTTCTGAAGCAGGTATATTTTACTTTACAATAGCTATGTTGCATATTTTAGTCAGCTGTAGAACTTGGTCATCATCTTAAATTTCATGTAAATGAACCTCAATGAATAATTAATGTTCAGCCTCAGTAAGATGGAGATGGACACACGTGCCCAGATCACAAGTCTCGGGAGAAATGTGTCTTGTCATTGAAACTTGGCCAGAGAAATAGTTGAATTTTTGTTCAGACAGCACATGAAACAAAACATACATGCCTGCAACTTTTACCACCAAATTGATAGAATAAGTTCTATTTACACAGAACTTTCTGAAATACTTATCACCTTTTGAGTTTATGCCAGTAGTTTATTGCCTTCTTTATTTTTTTTCTATGACTTCGAGTTGTATAATTCCACAGAATAATATATCCCTCTGAAAAGACTGACTAGAAAAGACATAAGATTTGATTCTATTTGAAAACACAAAACCTTTATAGAATCTCCATTCCACCTGGGTGGACATTTTGAGCTTCTACACTGGCAAACTGATTTTAAATAAGCAGCTTCCTTCTGTCTGCTTCCTGCACATATTGATGTATTGTCATAGAACTTAAATTATATTTGGACTTTTGCTGTTTAAATAATTTGTTTCCAGAAAGGCATTAACAGGCATTAGTCTGACAGAAAAAAGGAGAAAAGTAGAATTAACATTAATTAAGTGTAATAAAGAAAAACAAAACAAGTAACATTTATTATACAAAATGGTTTCTAAAGAGCTATGACTCTTCATCTGTGCCATACAGGAAGGGCAATTACTGGCAAATGCAGTGAAAAAAAAATCTCTAAAATGGTCTGTCTTATTATAAAATGTGTTGCATAAGGAATATTGTTTTCTGTTTTGTTTCTGTGAGCAACTTTTTTTTTGTTACAAAAATAACAATGCTCATTTCTTTTGCAATCTAGCAGAATCTTGAGTAACAGAGATATAATTATTGTTTAAGAGTTTTAACTAGTGCTAAGTAATTCTTTTTTATTCCTCATTTTAAACCCTTTTAATATATATCTCTGTTCCGCAGCCTATCTACTGGGCTTTTTTGAAAGAAACAAATTATGTTGAATGTGGCTGTATAGAAGTTGTTTTGGTCTATATTCATTTTTATCTCCATCATAAAGTGTAACTACACAACTGAAATGAAATTTGGGCAAATTTGGAAGTCACAAAGGCTGTTTGCTGGAATTATTTCAAGGACTTCAGAAGCCACAGACTGGATATTAAGTCAGCATCTCAATAAGCTAACAATTGTTCTCCCTGAAAACTTCTGAAGAACTGAAATGGAACATCATCCTCTACCCAGGAGCAGAATTTGGACCCAGACGAAATATAACGAGCTACACCACCACTGATACCGTGTATGCTTCTGAAAACGCTGAGCATGCTAAAGGCCTTTGTCATAATGTTAAGCATGGCTGCATCTTGTACATTTGCACAGTAAAACATTCTACTCAAGAGGTGAAGCTGGAAAAAAAGTGAAGGTTTAACAATGTCCACAACAGTTCCAAATTCATCCCTGATACAAGATGCCAAGCCTTGAGGCCTGCCATAAGTGTTTGGGCATACACTTCACTGAATGGCAAATCCAAAACCCAGACGCTTTGCAAGAACATGAGATGCTCTCTACAAGAGGCCTATCAAAAAGACATCTGTAGAAAGATCAGAACATTTCCACAGTGGCTATTGTTCATGACTGTAGTATGAAGTTTAATATTTTTGCTAGAATAAGTATTGATCTCGATTCACTGGTGTTTCAGCTGTGATAACTCATATGTTTTTTTATTAGGGTCAGAAACCTAGTTCATTTCAGCATTTGGTTACACTGATACTGTGTTTTAACAAGATCATTTGAATAAATAGTGTTCTGCTTAAATTGGGTGGGAGCTGGATTGTAAAACCTTTGTAGTTTAGTTACTTCCACAAACTGACTTTTTTTTGCAGATGCTTGCTGCCGGTTTACTTTTTTTTTCCAGGCGAAGTGTTCCAGCTTTGCATGACAGCCGATATAGCCTATTCTGGTGAACCCGCAAGAAGTTGAAAGGAAAAGGCAACATCTGATAACACCTACCTACACTGAATAAGTCATCCACAATGCTCCCAAACTGACACACTATCTGAGAGCTGTGAAACCAGAGAAGGCTCGACACATGCCTGCAGGTGTTAAACCCACACTCCATTTCCAAGTTTTTTATTCCCTTTCACTTGTACTGCAGCAATGCTGAAAGAGTTCATGATTAAGATTGATATTAAAGGCTTGTTTTCACCAACTAACTGGTGTTGGAATGGATATGCGATGTCTGCCATTTCAAGCAATATTAGTATTTCCTGTCACTAGATTTAAAGCTCCTTATAGCAAGGCAAGGGTTAAACTAGTCAACAAGTTAGGACTGTTGGAAGAGTATTGAGAATCACAAGATAAAGGGCTCAGTAGGACCAAAGAACAGAATTCATCTGGACAGTACAGTCTCAGAAACACTCAAGTGGAGGAAACAAAAAGGCACTAATTTTCAAAGGTGATGCTGACAACTCTGTATATCTAGGGTGAAATAGAAGGCCTAGAAGGAGGTTCTGTGAGATTAATATGGTTGATATCTACTGACAGGAGCAAATAATGATAGTGATGGACATACGGATTCCAAGAAGACATTCCAGCAAGAGATTTTTTTTCTGTATTGCTTAAGTCACTTAAGCCAGACCTTAATATATTAAGGCCTCTATAGCTATCACAGTAATATAAAAAAGAGCCACATTCTTCTATTTCATGGATGTTGTTACTTCAGCAAAGCTTTAGTACAGGTTTGTTTTGTCTTTGTGTAGTCAGAATTAAGTTTTATTAAGCATATAGATTTTTTGTGTTTGGTTCCATTACAAAAGGAAATTAATGTCTTTCTCAAGGGTATAGTTTCCAACAACTTTGTTATTGAGCCAAAACCAGATCTTATGATTGGAGTGATGCTATAGCATGAAGATGAAGGCATAATGGCTGTAATTTGTTCAGGTGGTGTTTCTGAAAGTGGCTAGATGCAGAATGTCAGACAATAATTCGCTAGCAGCCTATAGATATTGCAATATCAAATGCATTGTTACATTTGCAGAGACTTTTTCAGATATTCTACAATGACTTAATGCACTGTTCATCAAAAATATAGAAACAGCAATGCTGAGCTTTATTATGGAGCCACAAAAGATTCCTGGTCTTTGAGATGTAAGAAACTTGCCGTATCAACTGTCCCATATATTTTGTTAAATACAGCTAAGAATGCTTAAATGTAGCTACAATAAGGCTTTATTTATTCAGTCCTATTAGTTCTTATGATGATTTCAACAGTGTTCATCCCAACTAGTACAGTATATTGGATTCACTGGACTTTTTATTTGTGACACTGTGACACACATATGCATTCAGTATAAGCCTATGATTAACCAGTGTGGAGGGCTGAGTGTTAAATAATCAGATTATAAGTGAGCAGCGGCTTGAAGTCTCTTATCTAGACTTCCACTGTTGTGAAGTTCAAAAGAACTGAACAGACATTTTAGTCTGGCTCCCTCTAACAACAGAGTGGGAATGCCCCAGAAACTTGTGTGAAGCTTGTCCTGTACTTCTCTTTAGTAGCACCACACTTACAGACTTAATTATGGCCTTTACTATCCTATTATCTTTGCATTTACCTTCTTGAAGACTATTGTATAGAGAATCTGTTTTCCCTAACTCTTTTTCTTAAGAGAGAATCCAAACATTGAGATTAACTCTGAGGCAGTCTTCTTGCAAGAGGTCAATAAAGAGGATTTATTTACATTAACTACTTGTTCCTCTGAAAAGCACAGGAAAAAACAGTTTGTAGTGTATAGGGTTCTTTTATTCCCTTGAAAGTTTGCTTATTTTGGTGATCAGGCCCTAATGACAACTTAATGTAACGAAGGGTGAAATGCCTCCCAATACACAAGGCTGAAATTTGCCCACTCTGCCAGGTATATGCCTTCACAACATGATGGGAAGCAAATAGTTCCTTAAAACTCTTGTAATTAGGTGTCATAGGTGTTTACTAATGACAGAGTGATCTGTACCCAAATGAAAGGGAGATATTGGTAAATATTAACTAGTATCAATTTTGTCATAGTTCTGGATGCTTCTCATCCACATGGGCTGTGTGGAAAAGGAACCACTATAGTCAGTTCAAGCAGAAGATTTTAAAAAATTAGATTTGTTAGATGTCACATTATCGGTAGGCATGAACTAGTTATGGAAGAAAGAACCAAGTGCCTGCATGTCTTCTCCCAGCCTGTGCCACAGGAGTCTGGGAGGCCACATCTCCCCCTTTTTACAAGCCAGTAAAACATGAAAAACTTTATCCTCCCTGTTTATGCTATCTGTACCATATTTCTGTCTTAAATGCCTATTTCATCAGGGAGTATATATTCTGTTTAACATAATACCCAGAAGCCAGGGAAGTGCTTAAGTGTCAAAACCCCTTCTACAACTGGTGTTTTAGAACTTTATCTCATATTCTGAAGTTCCATAGCTATATTGCTCCCACGAGAAAAAAAGTCATTTAGCCTCGACATTGAAGCACAGTTTCTAGAATGTATTCACAGCGACTAATTAGTGCTGAAGAAAATACTAAGCTGTAGTTTCATTCTCTTAACTATGGCCGTGACATGACTTAAAGTGCTATTTTTTCAATCTTGGCAGTCTGTGAGTGCAAATTGCTCAGGGCGGGGGGGGAGGAGGTGGTGGCCGTGGTTGTGGGGGGGTGGCAGAGTTAGGTTTCTCCATGCAGCTGCACATGATGCTGGATTGCTCCAGGTGCCAGGGGTTCATTTGGTGTCTGTGTGCCAACTCATGGCTTGCGCCGGGAGTCAAAGCTGAGGCCGAGGGGAGACAAGGAGCCTGGCAGGTCTCTGGCTCTCCCGCAAGGCTGATGAAAATGGCTGCCTTGCCCCTGTATGTGCCCATTGCAGAGGGAATTTGAAAGCAAAGCGAACCACCCCTCCTGCACTTAAAATGGATACAAGCAACAATTATTCTTAAATCACCAAGGCATTAGGTCTGTTTAGCATTAGTTCTGAGGAGAGAGAAACACCAGTTTTCAAGATGCATTCAGCAGTTGCAAGTGTGTGTTTTGAGGCACCCTGTGCACCAGTAGCAACTCTCAAATCTTGACTAAAATTTCAAGCACTGGGGGCAAGGTTGTTTCAGAATAAAGCCCAGACACTAAATGGCACTAAAAGCTTCGGGTTGAATCTCCTCCTGCTCTGCCTCCAGCCACGGCTGGTGATGGCTTCTGTGGAGGATAGAATCATAGAATCATAGAATGTCCTGAGTTGGAAGGGACCCACAAGGATCATTGAGTCCAACTCCTGTCCCTGTATATGACAGCCCAACAGCTCACACCATGTGTCTGAGGGTGTTGTCCAGTTTCTTCTTGAACACTGTCAGGCTTGGGGCCGTGACACTTCCCTGGGGAGCCTGTTCCAGTGTCCACCACCCTCTGGGTGAAGAACCTTTTCCTAATGTCCAACCTAAACCTCCTGTGACACATCTTCCTGCCTTTCCCTCAGGTTCTGTTGTCGGTCACTAAAGAGAAGAGTTCAGTGCCTGCCCTTCCTCCTCCTCTTGTGAGACCATGAGGTCTCCCCTTAGTCTACTCCAGGCTGAACAAACACAGTGATTTAGCCACTCCTCACACGGCTTCCTCTCCAAACCCTTCACCAACTTCATGGGCCTCCTCTGGACACTCTCTAGTAGCTTAATATATTTTTTTATAATGTGGCCCCCAGAACTGCACACAGTGCTCCAGGTGAGGCCGCACCAGTGCGGACCAGAGTGGGACAATCACCTCCCTTGCCTGCCTGGCAATGCTGTGCTTGATGCAGGTGGGCCGGGGCTGGCAGGGCCCATGGCTGGGCAGGGCTGTGGGGAGCTGGAGACCAGCCCTGCTGTGGTGTTGCTGGGACAGGGGATGATGGCCCCAGGGGGCTGATGTGGGGTCCTGGGCCCTGGGCAGGGTAGATGAGCCCTGGGGAAAGCTGTCCCCAAGTGCTAGCCACCCAACCCACTGGTCGTCAGTAGGGCCCATGGTGCAGTCCTCAGGGTACCTCTGCTAGGAAAGGAGCAAGAAAGAAGAAAGGTAAGTACATATTTATATACATAACGGTATTTTGTTGTTAATAGTGGCATAATGATCTAAAAAATATTTATTGAAATATTACTAGTTGGTTTTATCACAATAAAGCAGAAATTATAGATTGATATTGAAGAAATAATTGCCCTTATTTGCCTCAACACTCTTAGAGAAAGGCCACAGACAAGTTCTTTACCATCAGAGCTGTAGAATTCACTCAGTTACCTACGAGCAAGACCCATGGGTTTTCCATACAGCAAGTCTTCTGGTTCAGGAAGAGAATATTAGAAATGGCAGTCAACCTTGAATTCAGAGTTATCAGTAGCTGATAATCATCTATGACAGCCAAAGTTAGGCTATCCCACTGGCCTTTTTTAAAAAAGCTTTATTTTATTTTGAGACTCTTTCCTCCCTCTTCTTTTTGTTTAGTGTCCATGTCAGCCTCTGGATTTGCTGTCAACTACTAGAATAAATCCCTACAAGCATTCAATATTGTACTGTGGGAAAATAAACAACTTTTTGGACTACTTCATTTTCATAGAAAACAAATGGTGCAATATCAATAATATCCCTCTGTGAACTGGAATATACAGCTTAAGCCCCTGACACTTATTTTTTTTTCTTTAAAAGCTTCTTTATCCAAAACATATTTTCCCACTGTCATTAAGGAAACAACTGCTTGGCTACTTAGTATCTCACAATAGGTGTCACATCTTTTGCCAAGGAAAGGATTACCTCATTGCAGAGAAAAATGAGAGATCTAAAGCAAATTCAAGGCAATATGCCATACATAGTCGAAATTAAAGAAGCCGTGAATCAGCAATACACTGACATGCATAAATAATTAGAGGAATTTATTTTGTTTAGAAGAAGCAAAGAGCTCTGCAGTGATGTATGATGTATTCAATTATTTTCAAAAGCTGCTACTTCACAGGTACCAAATTACTAAAATGACTCTAAGCATCACCATCTTTGGCCTTGTGCTCCATCCTTAGAAAAGGGTCACAGATTTACATTTAAGATGTCCCATTAGCTTGGCAGAATAACTTCTGATTGTTGTTGCAAATTCTACAGTGATTTTTCAAGAGATGAGCACAGATGATTCTTTCTTGTAACCTTAAGGTATCAGTCAAAGAAACACTGTGCTAGGCTGTATTAGTAATGATAATAGTTAATTGTTTCACCAATGAGATAAAATGTTGCTGTCAGAAGGGTGTCTCACTATATGTAATTTTGTTGTATTTATATTTTATGATATATGTAATTTTTAATTATGTGACTGTATGTATGAAGTTAGGCTTCATACCTCCACTATTTTAAAGATTCTTATTGAGCTCTATGTTACTGCTTTACCATCATAATTTTAATAAACACTTTAAAATATCTTTTTTCCCCCCTGTAGATAAGTTGTGCATAGCAGTTGATTAAAACTGTTAAATGAAGCATTTATCATGAATTTAAAGTCACATGCCATCTCGTTTTCATCACTTCTCAAGGTATGTAAGATTTTCATTTAACTATGAATATTAACACAGCAGTATCTAAATACATCATTATATTTTATACTTAACTAACACCTGAATCAAGTAGCTTTTAATTTGTATGAAATCTCTTTTTTTCCCCCTTTAATATTTGATCAGTTCGTTTTCTCACTGCAATACAAACAGTGCTTCTCACTAGTCAATGGCAGCTGTAAGACTATGTTATGAGAACAATCTTGAGGCTGAGCTGTTAGACTGCAAGGTGGGAGAAGATTCAGTGGTCACAGGAAATTTAGAAGAGCGTTTAGATTAATCTGTATTTCCAAGACTGTTTACTGTGCTGATAAAGAACATGTGGTGAAAACTGTAGATGTCTGCAATACAATTTGGATAACACTTTGTTTTGAATTATATCACATTTTGCCAAATCGACCAGCAACATAAACAGCACTGTAAAGGAAACATATCAAAGCTGGCAGAATAATGGGTCCAAGCAGCAAACTGTTGTCATTTCCATTTGTAATTCAGTGATTCATAGGATTAGTAATTACAATACTTTTCCTTCTTTGACTGTCTAAATTTCCTCAAATGTTGTGGGAGTTGTACATAATTCTTCTCTGGTTTGGGTTTTAGCATTTATACTTTTGGAAATGAAAGGTAGGAGAAAACAGCCTGGATGGTCATCATATATTAAGGAAAATGGAATGCGGCCTTAAAGTGAACTTTTTAAAAGCAATTCCTTTGAGCTATAGAAAATAGCTAATGCAGAAATTGTCATTGGATATATTCAACGGGCTCTGACATAAACTCGCAGGTAAATCGGAATAGAAGCTGTCTATACACAGGTTTACTACTTGAAAATATTAATTGTATCTTCTATATATAAGATCTTTAGGATTTACTGTGAAAAGTGTCAAAAATGTTGCATAATCCTTTCAAGAGGCTGAATCATAGTAGCACAAAGCAATGGGAACAGCATCATGTATTCTTTTAAAATAATTCTGTAGATGGCATTTTGTCTCTCATTCGTCATGCTGATCATATGACATTTGTCGTTAGAAACATTTGTTTTTAGAACTATATACAGTTTTCTTCCATGGTCTGTTTTTAGGACTGTTATCCTTAAAAGGATAAGCTAAAACAAAAAAAGTATGGCTGATTTTTTTTCCACATGTGGCTATTAAGAGTACGGTATCGATGTAGCAACATGCTTTGCTTATACAGTATTTTCAAACATGAAGTCTCCTAGATGTAACTGAGGGTATAACTTGGTGATAGAGGTGCACTAGACTTAGAATCAGAGTGTGGGCTGAGTTCAAAAACATGACAATTAAAAAATATTTAACCTGAGAATATTTGCCTTAAAAAGATATACATGTTAATTTTGTACAATATTTTGACAAACGGTAAATATTACCAGGATATTAACTGATATTCAAAGACTAATCTTAGAACTCATCATGAAGTTCAGGCCATGTGTGTGATGTGTGCAGATGTGATATGTAGCAGGAGGGGTTCTGTTTGGTGATGTTACACAGTCTGTGTGGACAATAAAGAAGTGACCCTTGTCTGTTGCCAAAATTGGGCAATTGCATGAGTTTTCTAAAAAGACACAATACTGAAACAAAAGTTTGCGTTATACTTCCCTTCCTCAAGTATAGATATCTCATGCTGAAGTATCCTACTCGTTTTAAAGATACAGCATCACACTTGCACAGATATACATTTAAGCAGCTGAGCTCAAGCCTTAACATGAAATCAAATACTACAGATTTGCATCCAAGCCTTGCGTCTTCTGTTTCATCAAACAAGCACAGATGGCAGGGGATTTTCTAGATTAACAATGACCTTCCTCTCTCCCTTCTATCTTCAGCGTAAAATGCTGATAAGTCCTTCTACTGGTCTTTTCAAAAGCTTTTAAAAAGAGAAGACATGATATATGTACAAATTATTTTAAAATAACACTTCTTAGGAGAAAAAGAGGATTCTGAAGTGCTATTCAAACCAGCTATTCACTTAATGTGGAATGATACTGTGTGGAAGTGCTACCACTATGCCTCAGGTACAGACTGGGGAAGGTGATGATTACAAGCACTTAAAATAACTGTTTTGAAGAAACAGAAGGTCACTGCACAAGTTATATGATTGATTTTTCTTGTGGAAAATCATGGTCTAAAGACTCTAACTCAGGATTTGAGACATGGATATTTTTACAGCTCCATTGAATGATAGCCCAGAGTGTCTTAATTTCTGAGCACTAGAATTAAGTTTTAAGTGAACAAAGAGACTACATTCATGGGACAAAACCATTATGAAGTACCTTTTGGGGGTTTAGAGTAAGTAAAGTTGTTTGTACAGACACAGCTGTAATATCACTTATGATTACCATCAATTAGTGTGACAGAATTTGACCTAAAGGTCCAGAAGCAAGTAATTTTAGGGTAATAACTCAGTTTATTTAGCTCAGATTGTAGTTTAATAAAGATTTTATGTTCATAGAGAACTGCATATTTAAAAACAAATTTTGATTTCATAGATGCAACACTTTCTGCAAATTATTTGGAGGGTAGGGGGCATTTGTGCTTTCTACACTGATGCCTCAAACCTCTCATATTTGCAGAGCACAGAGGTCTGGCAGCAAGCCTGCAAGATGCTAAGGCTTGCTGATCTTTTGTTTGTATATTTTTTTGTATCAGCATAATTCCAAACTGTTCTCTGCAATTTACCTGTCAGAGTGCAATTTTGCCAATAGAAGTCCTGTACTCTGTGTTAGGCAGGAGTCAGAGGGCACCTCCCAGCCGTTGTGAATAGAAATGGTGTTAGAACTGCTTACTTTTATGCTCCAGAAGTAGGAATGTTTTTAATGTTCTGCTCACATGAGAATTAAATATCTGGGATTTTTCCTGTTCGAGAGCTTCTAGTCAGGATACAGAAAGAGATTTCATAATCTGCTAGCTATTTTAATCCGGGAAGCTGTTTTTCTTTAGGACTGGCAGTAGATTTTTCTTTTGTTGCTGGAGTTATTGGTTCAGACAAGACAGAGCTCCAAGAGATGGAGTTCTTGCAGTTCTCTACAATGGGTTCTCCATGAGAACCTACTCAGGAGAACAAGCAAGTTAATATCTAATTATTGGAGTGCATCAAATGACATTATTGATTCCAGATTCATTCACAAAATGGCCAAGCTGAGTTAAAAATGGACTTAGGGGAAGGTTTCTGCATAAATTGTCTAAATTCGTACCATTAAAAAAATTAGAAAATATCCCCTCTCATCTGTGTTAGAATTAGACAAGAAAACAGCAGGAGAGTTCAAGGTATTTAGGGCAGAGGAGGCTGACAGTGAACTTGCAAAAATATTTTTTTTTTTAATTAAAAAAAAAAAGAGGGAAAAAGAGAGTGAAGGTAATGGGGAAATGGTTTGTGTTTTACAGCTTACTGCTGGTTAATATCAGATAAATTGATAAATGTGCTATTTTTTAAATCCCTTGTTTCTAGTCCCAGAAATTAAGGAATATCGAAAAAAGCTTTAACGGAGGTGTTCTTGACTTACATGGGAGAACTGGGACAAGTAAATGTTACTTTAAGCATCAGAGCATAAATTAAAAAAATAATAATTGCTGGATTTGCAAAGAAAATTTTGTGAACATAGTCTTGTAAAACAAGATTCAATCCTCTTCCTTTCTCAGTTCCTTCCGATATTTTTAATACACATAGAGTCTGTTATGTGAAGTTTTTTATTTTAAAAGCTGTCCAAGTTTCCCAGCTCATAAAGTTGGCTATGAATTCCTGGAAAAAATTAAATAGTCAAGTTGTTAAATGGCGTTTGCTGAACAACTGTTCAGGTTTACAGGCTGCTTATTTTTGCTTCTAAATCGAAATCTTTCAACTTTTTTATCATTTGCTCAGTTGCCTGTCACCAACAATGCTTACGCTGGTGCCTCAAGCTTCTGTAGGTCTGAAAACTTAGAACTAGTTCATATTCCTCTCTCTTTCCTCTGTTGCGTATTCTGTCTGGTGAATAGCAAATTATATCAGAGTATTGCAGAAATCTTCAGCTTGACATTATAAAAGTGAGAATAAACCAAGAAATAACTATAGTAATACTAGCAGTACATTAGTCAGGTTTTTAGAGCAGGGCAAAAAACCCCTTGGTTTGGATGTTTTCATTTATCTGAATTGCACATGCTACAGGGCTAAAAGATGTAAAAAGTTGGTATTATGTTGCTATTGTTTCTCATCCTGATAATTGCCTTGGTTCTGTCTCAGATTACAGCTTTGTTGTGACTTTCCTTTTTTCTTGTTGTATTGAATTGCTAGGACTCCTAAGACAAAGCACTGGCAGCCTACGAGTTGGAATATACTTTTCTGTTTCCTTCTCTGATCTTTGCTGTCTGTGCTTGAGCATCCTGGTTCTTCACCTCCCATTGTGGCTGTTGGAGGTTCACACTCTTGGCTCCTTTGGCCTTGGCTCCTTTCTGGAGTCATCCAGGAAAGCAGAAGAAAGAAGGCAGAAAGAACCCGCCTGTGCTAGAAGTAACACAATGTCTGAGCATCTGAAAGAGTCTACTTCTGCTTTTTCATGTATCCTCACTTAATGAATGAGTACCTGGTAGGTCACTGAAAATATACATCACAGGTACTAAATGTTGATTTGAATGAGCCCTGAAACGTAGCAACTGTAATGAAGAAATAGGGAAAAGATCAGACCTGAGACCTGATAGACACACACCAGTGAAAAAAAATCTATCCGAGAGTCGAGTTTATTTTGCCATGTGAGATCAAATGGCAAAATTAATGGAGATTGGGTAATGAACCCCTGTGCAAAATGTGAACATTGGTATCTGAGTTCCCAGACACCGCCCTCTCTCTCTGATATGCAACTATAAACAGTAGTCAAGTCAAGCAACATATAAGGCACAACTGCAGCCATGCGTGTGCAGGCAGACCGACAGGCACACAGAAAGAAGTGAAAGTTTTAATAGTTGAAGGTGTGGAAACAGGAAGTACAGGGACAGGGAAAGGGAACATCAGTTGGTACAACTGACCTATCACAAGCTGACTTATCGTATCAGTGAGAAGTGAAATACATTTTTTCTGCAAGACGTGTATATAAATAATGTTAATAATTTTCCCTACAGTCAGGCCCTGGTATGTCAATAGTTTATATTCCAGACACACAGTGAAGCATCAAAGACATCTGGTATCCCATCACACTTTGGTGAGAAGGACTCCCGAAGACAACATCTCCCCTGTTATCTTGTCCCTTCAGCTCATGCAATGTAAAAGAGAATTTTCCAAGTTCACTGAAGAAAGAGTAAATATATTGTTTTGCCACGGGGAAACAGCACGGCACACTTCAGAAATTTATTTCTATTAGTTTTGGTTCTCTACTGTGCTTGATTCTGGGACTGCACTTGCCTGTACAGTCTGACCCTGGGAAATTGCCCCTAGTTGAGGTTTGTCTTAAGCTGATACATAGTTTGACTCAGGCCTGTTGACCAAAGGTGATTAGGTCACAGATGTGACGGGGGTATTCTAGCTTTCTCATACTTCCTGCGCTGCATGGGAAACAAGAATAAACTAGAGAATTTCTGAAGCCATTCTGACCCATCTGGAGCAGATTCTCTGTTGAGTTGCTCCCCATGCACAAATGTGCTCCTGGATTCAGCATGGTAGGCTGAGAAATGAGGCTTGTTATGTGCAAGGAAAGTCCATTTAACAAGACTGAAGAATGACTCTTGTTATTCTTTCTCTATGGTAGCAACAGATTTAGAGAATAAATGAGGCAAATCTCCAATGAGGTAAGTAGTAAATGAGATTAAATTAGGTGATATAGGTTAGGGCTGGGATGGCCATAGAAAGATTATCCTGATTTGTGGGCTTGATTTCAGGTTTTTTGAAAATGCAATGTGTTTTTATTAATGAAATATAGAATCAAGAACTACTACTACATCTACTGTTTTTTGACATTCATCTTATTCACAATAATCTTTGGAAGATTCATAAGCGGTGTGGAAAAGTTTTCTGCTCTGTTTTGTTGGAACAGTGTCTTGTTTTCATGACAAAAAAAGAGAAAGTTAGTAATTTTTTTTCTTCCATGATCCAAACAACTTCTCTAGTTTCTAAAGAGTTGTTCTGCTTTTAATTGCATTTTCTACTGCACCAGCTGTTCATAGGTCTGATAACAATAATATTCCCTGAAAAATATGGGTTTTACATGGAAATAGTTGCATGTATTCTAATATGAATGCATTAAAAAAATGCTACTGCGATACAATTTAAATAAATTTTGTGACCTAAAGAGGAAAATAAAACTAGCAGCTTTTATCTGCACAAAGATGTGTTATTAGTACATGTTCAAAAGAGATATTTATGCACAAGTTTTTAAAGATTAAATACAAAAGTGTTTAATCAAGTGCAATTGCTCTCATTGAGTGTGAATTAGTGCAGAGAAATGAAGAGTCTTATCTGAACCACAAATCTGCTGCTAACCAAAATCAATGGGAAGTACAAAAGTCACCTGAATTACGAGCTGACCCTGCTAAATAGGACTCAGGCGACCAGCAGCAGATTTCAATTATTGGATCAACTCTAGGACTGGACGCATAGTTTACAATTAGTTATTGATTTAGTCAACTTTCCTACATCATTCTTTTGTCTCTAAACATAATGGTTTTGTCAGTCTTTTTTAACTCCCCGGTTGTTGTACAGCTAGACTTATTTCCAAGCTTAAACGTTTTTTTTTCCAACATGATGTATCCTCTAGCACTGGGTGACTTGTCTTATAATAACTCAGTAAAGGAAAACTAGATTAAAAAGTAAATAATTGGGGCTGTTGAAAGGGAGTTTATAGAGGTAGATAACAGGCCATGTTGAAGAAATTAAGTCATCTTCAATTAGAACCAAAGCATTCACTGTTTCAGAGGTATCCCTTCAATGGGCAGAAGTACTCAATCTTGTGAATAATGTTCTGCAGTGAAGTCTCAGAGCAGTACTTTCAAATGTAAATGACAAAGGAGAACAGATACATTGTGAATAAGATTGTAGCGAACTGCATTTTTGAGGTATGTCTGAAGGATACGGACAATGATGTTTCATGCAATAATAAAACATGCTACTGCATGGCACAGAACAGTTTTATTGCATTGTTACAAGTGCCTTGTGTTTGTCCTGAGAGGTGTTTTGCAAGAGAAAGGCAAAGCCAGAGTTGTCATTGTTCCCAGCTGAAGATCTTGAAAGTAATATTTCACCCACAGTTCTTGAAAGCTATGACGAGTCTTGGCTCTGGAACAAGTGAATAATAGTAAGCAGCAAGCTAAAAATACTACAGTGAAATGGATGAATACTGAAAACAACTAGCAGAGGGGTTTGCTGTTCTCTTGTTTCATTTTTTATCCGAACAATTGGAACTGCAATACGTGCTTAGAAAGTAATGAGTATATGCTTGATTATACTGATTAGAGGACCTGATAGAGCAGTCCTTTTAGCAACAAGAAATCAAGCAAGAGTAAGCACACACTGTATCTTACATGTTCAGCGTATGTGGGTAAGAGAAGACAAGGTTAGAGAAAAAGACCTTGATATTATCTGCCTGTTGGTGTGCAGCGGGGTCTGACACTTCCCTGTGGGCTGGGGTGCCAGGACAGGTGGTGGGGGTCCCCATGGTGAGAACCAGAGTACAGTCTGGCAGCTGGGGCCTGTCCCACCACCCCCAACCAGGGAGCAGGGCAGTCTGGGGGGCAGCTGAGGGCAGCTCATCCCTGGGCACTGAGCATCCCTGAGGCTGGATTGGACTCAGGATTGGGTCTGGTGAAGGAGGTTGGGCAGGACCGGTATGGCCAGTTGGTGCCCTCAGGACCCTGACACTTGTGACAGAGAGCTTTGATTTCATCCGGGAGATTCTTATGCAAAGTTCATCTTAATTGTTAACTCTCCTTGGAATGTAATAATTCTCTGGCATATCCTTTTTCAAGACTGGAAGTTTGTTTTTGTAAAATCATTAGTAGTTCTCAGAAACTGACGAGGATTTTATCAATGTTACATAGCCCCTTACTGTTCTGAGGTCCTGTAGTAAACTTCCATATGCTTATGCTAAAAGCTGTGGAATGGTCACTGGCCTGAATTAACTGCGCCAACATTATTACGGAACTTCTTTTTTTTTTTTTTTTTTTTTTGATGGTTGTCTTTCAACGGTATCAGTTACAGGTAGGCCACTAATATTCTTCTTCTGATGTTCTTAGGCTGGCTTCCTTTCAGATGGGTTTGATCAACGGAGTGCGTATTCCTTCTCACAGTGAATGGGATGTCTATGTAGTACTAAAGTGTTGCAAAATCGGTTATTATAATGAGAAAGCTATGGTGAAGCATCTGTAGATGCTTGTTAATGTTTTTGAGAAATCTGTTTATTCCCATAGATACCTTATTGAAACATTACACAATACTAGAAACCATAGCTTTTTCACATATTCAGCTGCTCCAAATAAAATGGTAGAGCAAAAGGTTGGCAGGAGTCATTAGTTTATTTAATTGCAAATTTTGAATAATGTTCTTTTCTAAGGTGACTATGTATTCCCAGTTTTACCAAGCTTCCTGAATCTATTACTTTCTGAGCTCTCATTGTCTGGTACATCACTGTCCATCAAAAATTTGGACATGTGCTCTTTCTTCCAGGTAAAGTGTGATGACTTGAAGGGAGTTTGAATACACCTAGTAACTGAACAGGGATGTGGACTTGGTTTTCATTTTTTTCCTTTGTGAAGACAGGTCCCTATTCAGGTCTAGCAGGAAACCTGGAGAATTTCTTAAGCAATACAGGAATAGCTTATAAAACTTGTTAATGGTGATGGAAGAAATGCAATCTTATTTAAATTGTATATGTCCATGCTAGTATCTAAGTACCTTTTGGGTTTTCCAGTAATTTTACACTTCATTGCTTTAATTGGACTACCTTGTCCTAGTGAGATTGAACATATTCCCAAGTGTATAATCTCATTTTGCTCATAAAGAAATCTATATTCCAACTTTCTATTAATTATGGTGGAACAGCTGGTGACTAGTTAATTTTTATGTATTACTAGCTGACTGGATGAACTCTACCTTTGTCATTTCTTCATCTAATGTGAAAGGTCTAAGTGATTTACAAGTTAAATGAACCCGGTAGTTTATCATAACAAAGTCTAATGGCGTAGTGTGATTTTAAATGACGATGCTGGTTTTGCTGCCAATTAGTGTTAAATTTATCTACCACTCTTGATATTTTAGTTTTTAGGAGTGGCAAACAGAAAATGGAAATTGCATGTCTAGGCAGGCTGACATCGGAAATAAACAAGCAATAATTTTTTGATGCTTGACACATGTTACCGTAATAGAAAATAATTGTAAGCAGTCAGAAGTTTTAATAGATACCCAACTGAAGTGTTTATCAAGATTCTTGAGAGAGTGTTATGCCAACAAGATTACTTGTTTATTAATTGAATCAAACAATATGCTAGATTTGGCAATGCAAAATGGAGCAACTGTGTGTAACTTTTGTAGAAGCAAACTTTATGCTTATTTTGAAAACAGTTTCAGAGATGAGGATAAGCTTTCTCAAAAGATGTAATATTACTTTCACCAAGGTTTTAAATATAAAAATGGCATGAAATAGATGCTCAAAAAGTGTTCATGTTTGAGAGGTGAATGAGAAAATGATCGAACCACTGATCAAGGCTCTTCAAAAAAGAGTGAGAACAATGTCTTCTGATTTTTTTTCTTTCCTGAAAGAAATCACTGAGTGATTCCTTTTTCTTTCAAATGCAATGCTTTCATCTGTATTTTTCCACATCTCTTGTGACACTACTGAGACTCTTGAACACCTTTCAAAAAGCACTGTGGGCATACAGAATTGAACTGGTTTCTGCCAGAAACTTGAATCTAAACACTCACTGCTTGCATGCATAGCCTGACTATTTGAACTCTATGCCTTAATTGAGCTCAGGAGTTACAAGAACAGGCAACATGCTTCAATAATTTAGAAATAAAATGAAAAACAAAACCTAGCTTTGGGAACCAAAATTTTCTTCTAATTAGAAAAGAAAAAGACCACCAGATGTAATAGCTTTCTAGCTATTTTACTGCATTATCTTTTATCTCAGATTATACGGGACTTTAACGCTTGAGATATTATTTTCTGAAGTGTTTAGTTACACTGACAATATTCAGGGCTAATGTCCAACAGCATATATGTTATAATCTGTAAGTCAATATATAAATATTCGGAAATTCCATTTATATAAAATCAGATTTTCATAGATTTTGAACTTGCAATGGAAATTTCACTCCCCCAAATCAGTACCAATGAATCTAAGCTAATTCAGATTTACCCAATGTAAAAAATGCTTACTGACAATAACAAAACCTTTTTCCCAAAAATCCTTTCTCCTTTTCCCTATCTACTTGTCTAAGATATGGTTTTTTTCATTCCTTTCCTTTGGGGCAACATGTTTTACAACCATTATCTGTATTGTACTCACCCATGCTTTTCACAACACTCCTGCTCTGCCTTGCGATTTCTATTTTCTGTCCAGTTATTCAGCTTCTTTATACTGTGACCTTTACTTCATTCCCTTTCCAGCCTACCACACAAATTTGTATCATGTTTGTACTTCCCATTTTTCTCTCACCTGTGTCTGTTTCACCACAACTGCTTCTTTACTGACTACTCAAATTAAAGCACTTAGTACACAGAAGCTTTTTATATCGTCTCCCACTAACTTACCAGTGATACTTTTTTTGTCATCACTGCCTCATGTATTAGTCCTCTCTCACTTTGCTCCATACAGATGGACTTTCACATACATGTCCATATTGTCATTGAATCTCAAGCTCTGTTTTAGTACGATTATTTGATTTTACATGGTCAAAAAGAGATATCTGGCTTCACTAAGCGTGGCTCTTGCTCCCTGTCTTACTAATCAGCTGGTCTTGCCAGATATTGTCCATCAGCCTCTTCAAGTCTCCTATCACATGGCTTTTCTAGTATTGTGTTGCATGAACACTATATATTAATGATCTGCTCTAGCTCTTTTTGCCCTTGGTTTGGTTCAGCTGTTTCCTGACTCCGTTGAAGCTTCTTAGTTTTGGGTCTTTTGCCCTCTTGCTGAATTTTAAGTTTTCTAAAGCAATCTCTGGCTTCACTGAAAAGTATCTGTGATATCAATACCATGCACAGATGGTATCTTTTCCTTTCTTTCTTGGCCCTCTTCTTACCAAAAGACTTATTCAAACCAGTTTCAGCTGCTTCTTGTTTGTCGTTCCTTGTTGTCTGCTTCCTCTTTTTTGCTGCACAAGATTTCATATTTGGGAGGCATTTTGACAAAAATGCCATATGAATTTTCTCTTCCCCAGCTTCCTTTCCAATGATTCCTTCCCCTTTCTCCATCTCCCTCATGTCCATTCAATCCTTCCCTTAGAGTTGCCAAGTGAAGAATACAAGTGTCTTTCTTTTATAAACATGTCTCAGTCTTGCCTAAGAGATACTTTTGTGTGTGCATGTGTGTGTGTCCTAATACGGAATTTTATCCACGGACACAGATTCAACTAATGTTGCTATGTTAGTGACTTTCACACTACTCTACATCTCTCTCTTTCTGGCCAATTTTCTTTTTTTTTTTGGTTGACCCTGTCTAAAATGAACACATGCAAATCTAAAATCTGATTGCAGCTAGGATTCATGGATATAATTGCATCAGATAAGGCTTAGTACTTGAAAATTTAGTATTTTGGATACTTTTCATACTGAGAAACTGGACTTCCCTGCAACACTGAAGTCTATTATTTCTGTGGTGAGTCTGTGCTTTCTCTCTTATGCCTCCCTTCTAAAGCCACCAAGATGTGCTTTTTGTTTGACTAGCCAACCCAACATCAAACAAGGTTTTCACCCTCAAGCTTGAGGTTAGAATAATTTGGGTTTATTCCTGTAATATTTGTTGGCCCTTATCAAGTTTGCTTTGCAATTTGTAATTAAATCAAAATATAAAGCTATGAAATTATATTTTCCTGATTCAAAATGGTTTCTTTTTAGATACTCTTTCTTCAAAGAGAAGAAAGGTTGTGCCCTGGCTCTGAAAGAAAACTCATTTTTGTCAGAAACCTGCCCCTGTGAAGACTGAAAGTCGAGTTTGTCCTACATGCCACTTATAATGAAAATTAAAAACAAAACCAAATAAAATAAAGATTACTAAATATTAGGATTAAATAATTATGAAGTTTTAGCTGTACGTATAGTTTAAGTCTTTCATCAAAAACTGAGCTAAGTATTTGTAATGCTGATCTACTGAATCTTCTGAACCTGTGGTAGGAAAGTAAATCCAAAGCCAGAGAACAAAAAAGAAAGTCTGGAATCCTGAAGTGTAAAAGGATATTTTTCTGTTTCTGTCATGGTGTAGTTGCACTTTTCTGTACCTGACTGGTATACAGATGAGCAGAGTGGTAACTCAAGCTGAGTACACTTGTGTGACTAAAAAATCTGAAACCCATGGCTAATCCTAGTTACAAATTTCATAAACTGCTTAGCTGCTGCTGCGACTGCAGTTTGACACTTACTGTTGCATTTTGCATATGGTATGAAAAATATGAATCATAATGGCAGTTTTATCTCCCCCCAATTCCTTTAAACCCATTTTGCAAGATGCCCCACTGCTTAATTTAAGTTATATAATTACTGGTTAGATTTTACTTAGTCCTGTCATAGTAACTGCTTATCAAAATTCAAACTGGTTCTTAGATCCTTAGATCCACTTAGATCCTAAGTGATAACAGCTGAGTTCGATTTATTTATTTATTTATTTTAAAAATTTATTACTTCAAAGGGAGAAACTGGTAATCTTAGAGAGGTCTGAACATCTTTTATAATGTTGTTCAGAGGGAAAGAAAGAAAGAAATGAGGAGATGAATGGGGCTTGTGGGGATGATGCTTCCTCATGGTAATCAAGTCTTTTAAGATCATGATATGCATCAGGCAATTTTTGCTGGTTCCACTACTTCCCTGATTCTCCAGCTGAACAAAAAATTATTGTGTTCCTTATTTCATAACTTCAATGGCAAGAGTGTATGTTTCTACTGGAAGATACCTCTGGATCTCTGGAGTTTATGTATGATTCACTGTAAAGGAGAACAATCATTTTCTAATTAACCTTTAGAGTTCAAGAAAGCTTAATAACGGCTGGTGATGAACAGAAGGAGATGAAGTGATAGTAAGGTCCAAGTAAATGAAGTTTATACGAAGGAAGTGACTAGGGATGTTTTAACATGGTTCTGGCAAAGCGGGAAAACTTGTTTGTTATCTGCTAGAAAAAGAGATGTTTTATTTTTGGATAGATCATTTTCTTTGACACCATTCAATTTAGAAACTGATCATACTACAAGAGTATTCTACTTTTATGTTTGGTAACATCATTATTGCTCTTTACTATAGATTATTTGGATGAATACAATGACATATCATGTCAAAACATCTGATGCTGTGATAGATATACCGAAAACGTGTTTCTCTTGTCCTGTGAACCAATTTTTGGGGCCATATTTATGACATTTTTTTGTGTTCTATGGCAAAGTAATCTTCATAGACAGACCAGGTTCCCTTTGGGACAAAGTTTGTAGCTCTCTGAAACTTTTAAATTGCATATGATCTACCACAGTCTCTAGCTGATGTATTTCGAATCCCCTGCTAAGCTGCTATTGCTGATACCAAGGAAGAATTACAGTGGTCAGCATACCAGTACTTGCTAGAGAGGAACAAAGAACCCAACCTCCTGATTGTACAGCTTTATGCAAGTTTGGAGAAGTAAGCTTTTTGGAATAGATGACATCTCCAGCCTGTAAGATAAAGCTGAATTAAAGCAGCAGGGCAAAGCACAGTGAACTTTCTACAAAGAGTCAGCATATTTTCTATGTTTTCCTCAGCCAGCTCTAGTTAGGGAATGATAAATGTAAAAATGTAGTGAGACATTGCAGGGAAATGTAGTGAGACATTGTAGGGAAAAAGGGAGAATGCGACAAGACCGAGGAAGAAGATAAGAAGAGGTTCAAGTGAAGAGTAAAACCACTGTGACAGACAAACGTGAAGAGAGGAGGTTGGATTGAAAGGGTAGTAAGCATAAGGTTGAGAAAATATAATCAGGACGTTCACTCAATATACAGAGATCTATGCTTGGCTATTTTTACAACAATGTCTCTGGGCTGGAATTTCTGGTTGGTTCTTCCCTGCATTTTTTACCCTGAACATGTGTATTAAAGAAGAAAAAGAAAAGTGTCACTTCCAGCATCAACCAGCAGTGAAAGATTAAAACAACCTTTCCCCCTCACTTCTCTTACCTCTGACAGTGAAAAATCAGAATGAGATCTTTATTTGTTATTTTTCAAGGCAATATTGTAAAACAATTGCCTTATCAATTTCTATCCTGTGGCATAGCAGCATGAATGTGGAACACTGAGAATTAGCTAGAGCTTTTTTATACAGCAATTACCATTTTTCACAGAGCTTCTGCACTAGCATATAGAAAACGAAGCAGATGTGTTACGTATTTTCCCAAAAACTACTTTACTGTAAGGAAACATTGTAGTAGTGGCAACAAATCACAAATGGTAATTTGCACTCACTACGCAGCCAGTTAAAATCCTGTGTAAAAGCACTGGCAAGATAATATTTTCTGTCTAATATAATAGATTTTGCCTTAACTTCTCTTGTTCTGGGCACTTTAAGTGCTAATGCACTTATCTTTCTAACATTTGTTTGCTTGCTTGTCAATACATCATTTTGGAGATGTTTTACATTCTCTTACCAAGTTTCTGCATTATGTTGAAACTACCGATTTATATACTTTCTTAAAAGATAGATAGAATACTCTCTAGTCTAATAAATGTTCCACAGAAATTATTCCATAATGGTTTCAAAATTTTTAATTAATCGTCACAAACTTTCCACAGATTTTAACTTAATTGGCAGTCTGGCTTGTAAAAAATCATGACTAGAATTAGTGTGATTTTCCAGACCGGCAACGATAAATAAATAAATATACAAAAAGAAAGCCATAATGTTCACTTTTTGCAATAAGTTTTGGATCAACCTATCCTTTACTTTCATTACCACAACTCCAAACATCATCAACAAGGAAGGATTTTGTTGTTCTTTAACACTTCACAGTGACTACCCTCAAGTCCACTTAGTTTGCACCATTTGATATAGCAAAGTATGCCTCTTTCTTTTAAATAACTGTTCTTGAGGAAAGAATTGCATTACTTACAAATGGAGAATTCTATCCCACTTCTCGTGATGGCAAAAAGATCTTAAAATGTCTCAAGATCTTAGATACATGTTTCTTTTGAGACAAAGCACTGATGAGAAAACTGTCACTGGCACTCTAAGAGATGCTCGCTAGAGAACAGATGCTGTTGCACAGGGCTCTGTCAAGCGGTAACTCCATGTGTGGAATTCTCCAAGGAGAAAACTCGTTCCTACCTCAGAAACTTCTAAATACGATGTGTAGCGTGTACATGTTTGCACCGAAGAGTCGTTTTTGCAAATCTTTATTTCACAGAATCACAGGATGTTTGGGGTTGGAAGGGACCTCTGGAGATCATCTAGTCCAACCCACCTGCTAAAGCAGGTTCACCCAGAGCAGATCACACAGGAAGGTGTCCAGGTGGGTTTTGAATGTCTCCAGAGAAGGAGTCTCCACAACCTCTCTGGGCAGCCTGTTCCAGTGCTCTGGTACCCTCAAGGTAAAGACGTTTTTCCTCATATTTAGATGGAACCTCCTGTGCTTCGGTCTGTGCCCGTTGCCCCTCATCCTATCGTTGGGCACCACTGAAATGAATCTGGTCCCATCCTCTTGACACCCACCTTCGAGATATTTATAAACATTGATAAGATCCCCTCTCAGCCTTCTCTTCTCCAGGCTGAACAGACTCAGCTCTCTCAGTCTCTCCTCATCAGAAAGGTGCTCTAGGCCCCTCATCATCTTCATAGCCCGCCACTGGACTCCCTGCTAGTTCCTTATCCTTAAACTGGGGAGCCCAGAACTGGACTCAGTACTCCAGATGCAGCCTCACCAGGACAGAGTAGAGTATTTAGGCAAAGTTTTGTTCATGTGATACTCCCAGGGAATAAAATTCTATGGGATAGGTACTGCTTGTAATAACAAAATGAGACACATTTTGCGCAGAAGTACAGAACACAGATAACTGTCAAGTTCTGGGAGAACCACTGCATGGACAATCTCCCGACTGGTGTATGGCATGCTGAAATGACTAAAAACCCTTGCCACAGATGACTCCTCTCTCTAATTGGCACTTCATATAACTGTCTTTCAAAGCTTAGAGAAAAAGTGACGGAATTATGCGAGCATTATTTTGGAGTGCCTGACTCAGAGAGTGGAAGTTAATCTATGCTGCTGAGTTTACTAGACCTTTGGGAAGCCATGGGTTTGCCAATAGGCCTGAAATAATAGCCAAGTTTTGAAATAACTTAAAAAAAAAAAAATCCCACTGAGTTGCAAAGTTTAGTCAGCAGTTATTGTATTCGGAAACAGGCCCACAAAAATTCTCCTCACTTTGCACTGGGTCCACATTGGTTTTTCACAGTGGTTTCTGTGTTGTTTTCAGCTACAGACTCTTAAGTACAGCCAGAACTCTCCAGAACTGGAGTCCAGACGTTCAGAAAAGCCCTTCAGAAATCCTCAGAAAATTAATGAGGCTTTGCCTTTCCTAGGTTTGTCTGTCAGAGCCTTGGATATATCCCTATATTTTTTATTCAGTAGGTTCTGAGTTTGGAACCCTCGGTCTTGACAAATGGGTCAGTCAGGAGCATCAAATGATGCTTCACTCCATGGTTGCTCGTCATGTATCATCTGATAGGGTGTCAGTCATGATTGCTATAAGCATGCCTGCCCTTGCTGCTCTATTCAGCCCATTTCAAAAGCTATCCGCCTACAAGCAAACTTTCTTGCCATATAATTGTAACAGAAAATTGTGGCTTGATGCTTGACCGAACTATTAAAAAAAATAAATTGTAGGAGTGAAAATCTTCCTTTTTTCTTAGAAGATGACCTAAACTTTCTGAGATGCTTTAAATGTTCAAGTGTAAAAAGTAGCAACTTGAGAAACTGAAAACTGCATGTGGCTAATGCTTATATTTCAAGAGATAGTAGTAATGTCAAAGAAGTCTGAGACTGAAGTTTTTGAAACAAATAGCTCCAAATATGGCTTGCTAGATTTGGGAAAGGAAACATGTTTTAGGATGCCCTGACAACATATGGCAAGGAAGTAATCTAGTGAAAATGCAAGTGCCAATGGTTATGCACCTCATTCACTCTAGTAGTTGATCGAAGGGAAAATTTTAGCCTATAGTCCATAAGGGATGTTTGTGTGGCAGTTTCATGAATCCACTCTTTTCTTTAAACTTCCTCTTTGTGTGCTTGTTCCCTCCTTTTAGCAGCATCTTGACATTTTTTGAAATACAATTGCTTCCACCGAACAAAAGATACCATGCTTTTCTTGAGGCTGAGGGAGCTGGGGTTGTTTAGTCTGGAGAAGAGGAGGCTTAGAGGTGACCTCATCACTGTCTATAACTACCTGAAGGGAAGTTATAGCCAAGTGGGGCTTGGTCTCTTCTCCCAGGCAGTTAGCAATAGGACAAGGGGGCATGGGCTTAAACTCTGCCAGGGGAAATTTAGGCTGGATATTAGGAAGAAATTCTTTACAGAGAGAGTAGTCAGGCATTGGAATGGCCTGCCCAGAGAGGTGGTGGACTCGCCATCCCTGGAGGTTTTTAAACTGAGGCTGGACATGGCACTTAGTGCCATGATCTAGTAAACAGACTAGAGTTGGACCAAGGGTTGGACTCGATGATCTCTGAGGTCTTTTCCAACCCAGTCGATTCTGTGATTCTGTGATTCTGTGATTCTTCACCTTCGCTTACCCTGAACACTTTCTTCTGTCTCCTAATGCTCTGCATGTCACTTCTGTCTTTGCCTCTGTTTGCTCTCTCCACCTTTGTTATTCCTGATCTCCCTTACTAAACTTTCTCCTCTTTTCAGGGTGCTTGCGATCCCCTTGAGATTCTTCTCCTGGTCACAGGAGGTACTCATGAGGACTGTCAAAGCAGAATAAAGCTCTTTCATCCAAGGGCTTTTCTCAGGCTTACTTTGAAATGGCCTATAAAAATAGGGTAAATGTCCACAGGTCATCAGATACTAATTGCTTCCTTAAGTTCTGTGAGCTGTCAGAGGAGTGACACCGTTATTTGTCAGGTTTTGCACTCCCTTGTGAGTCGTGTTATGTTTCTTGTTTTGCTTTTAATTTCCTGCATGCAAGTGATTACATGATTATGTAATCCTGTGGTGTCATTCATCTCAAGAAAGCCATTTCTATCCTTTACATATGTAATTCGAAGAAGGAAAGACAATCCTAAAGTTTCTATACCACAAACCAAAGAAAGACCAAAGTGTTTTTAAGCACCATGACTTTTCATCCAGTGGTGATACAGGTTAGAGTAAACTTCTTTTAAAAAGAAGAAATGGTAGGCAGTACTGAGGGAAAAGTGATGTCCACTTTACTTTAATGAAAAGCTAATATTAAAAACCTGAAATAATAGCTGTGGTAACCCTTCGCTAACCCTGATTTCTACTTCATCCTCTCAGGCTGGAAGCAATGTGTTAAACTACAACATCTGTGACTTTAGTCCTTGAATTCTTTAAAACACGAATCAGATATGTGTGTAGAGATACCTGTGTCACCGAGACACAAGATTGTTACATTTTTTGTCCTTGCAATACTATATTTTACATTGCCTTTTCAGCTTTTAAAAGTTAGTTTAACATCAAAATAAAATATAAGACAAGTCAAGACAGACTGTGTTTCTTTTTCCTAACTCAAACTAAGGATACTCTGCATTAGCATCATGCAAGATGCAGTGGGTTAGAACAGAGCTCCTGCAAGTCTTCTGGTAACAGTGAAAGAGGTGAGATATAGAAGCAGAATATGCATGTCCTGCTGTGCTTTCTTATTCATTTACCACTTTATCTCATTGCCAGTTTTTAGGGCAGTAGCTTGGGATGATTTGAGAGTGCAGGCACAATATCCAGACAGAGAATCTATTTACTTCCGTGTGTTCTCTGAGCATGATGAAATCAAGAAAAATAGTGTTGCAGAAGCTTCAAGGTGCTTAAGATTCTGGTTTACACAGTTTGGCTTAGAAACTGTGCGTAGGATAAGGAACATTTCACTGATCAAGGAGAAACACCACCAGGTCTGTCTTAGTGTTAAGTAAGAGGGAGGAAATAAAACCTCAGATATGGTAAAGAAATTAAAAAAGAAAAAAATCAGCATAAAATAACTGTGAAAAACTGCACATTGAGTTATAGTAGACAGAGGACCCAAGTAGTCAATAACAAGACACCATTAAATTCTGTTAATAAAGACCTAAATGTAGATCAGCTAACTAAGCTGCCATCAGTAGTAGATTCAAATAAGTCATTAAACTGCAGTTTTCTTTGTGCTAATTTCAAAAGTCAAATGATTGCTGAAAACCATGAACGATAGCTGGGAAAAAATGGAAAAGTCGGGGTAACTTCCCCAGGTAATGACATCTTGCTATGTATGAAGTTAAATGGATTAATAGATTTTCAAAATATCAGAGAGAAAAACTGGATGATAGAAAGCTAACAAACATTTGTAGAAACTGCATTTTCAGTACATCACTGTTAGGTGTAATTAAAGCAGCTACATTAATGTTTCAGCACATGATAGACTTAGGAAATGGTTACTGAGTCTGGGGTGGTGGTCCACCTCAGAGCTGGTAAGTTTTGACTTCTATTCTTATATTATTCTATTACAATACTGTAATGGAATATTATATAAGGCTATATAAAAGACATCGAAAGAGTTTATTTTTCCAGTAGTTCAGAAATGCTTTATGCTTGCAATGGGAAATGCAGCCCGTTCAGTTTAATGCATTTGCTGGATACAACATGTGAGTCTTTAGGCAGGGTCCGAAGTGATCATTAAACTGTGGGTCTTCTCAAGCCCTTTCCAGGTTCCCACATGTGATGTGTTCCCCAGCTCTGTCCTGCCTCCAGGTGAGACAAAGCTCCCCCCACACACTTGATTCCCTTGGGAAGGCGGCTACCTTGACCAGAAGGTATCCATGCTATAACCTGGCCATGGTCATGGTTTTGACAGCTGGGGGTTCGATGCCTGACTCTCTCAGCGTGACCTTTACCTCTAACAAAGGCATATTCCGTCTTCGGTCAAAGTTTGAAAACTCTGCCTGTTTAAAACACTTTTCCTCTGAGTTACACCAACCTGTGCTTCTATGGCAATAGAAATGAAAATCTATTGGCAGCTTATAGGCATGCAGCATATGCCAGCTCTCAGCACCAGATTACAGCCATTGACTTTCAAATAATAGTTTCAAGAACCCACTGCAATAACAAGCACAAAGATTTTAGTACAATATTGGCTCCTCCTGTACTCACTACTTAAAAACAGAGGGAACGTGGCTTAAGGATAAAATTATTATTTAGAGGAGTGTTTATGCCTTTCTATTGACAACTACTTGCTTGTGCTTTTTTGCTTCAGTCCTGCAATGTACACAGTGTGTATAGATGTAATGGTATACTTCCTATGTCATACCTATGTGACAGTGCAATTTGTGATGATCAAAGAAGATATTTGGTGTCACTCAAGTGAGATAGTTTAGGTAAAGAAACTTGCACAAGGGTGAAAACCACTTCAGGATATTGAAGAGAAGAAACTCACAAAACTTTGAGGAGGAATTTAGTATATTTTGTCATGGGACTTATCAAATGTAGATTCCAAGGAAAATTCCAAGAACAAAATCTATAAAGAGACAGGAGGTCATCTGGGGATTCTCTGGAGAGCTTCCCAGGAAGGAACACAACAGCAAAGCACTGTTAAAGGACAGGTTTTCACTCTGCTTGGGTCTTCGAGGACTGATCAGAAGCAACCACAGATAGTCATCTTGTGGGTGCTAAACCTGCACGCCCTTTACAACTGCATTTGCTGCCAGCAGCAGTGCTGGCATTTTTCCGAGCGCCCCTGCCTAGTATGGGATTTGCAAGCTACTACTAATTCGTAAATCAGATCAGGAAAAAGTATTTCACTGTTGTTTTCTTGTTCCTTCCAAAACACAGGTAGTGAAGCTCTTTTCTTTGTTAAAATAGAATTCTAATTAATTGTCCTGCTATAACTGGCCAAGATTTATTTTAACCAGAGATGGAAAACTCTGAGCCAACACCTGCTTGTATATTTTATGAATTTTCCTTTATATATGGCTTATATTAAATTCGCCTTTTGCAGAGCAAAACCACATTAGTCGACAGTAATTAAATGTATTTCAATGATGTCAGTATTGCACAATCTTTGTGGAAGCCACCTATTCATAGAGAAATTTCTAAGCTGTTTTCTTTCTTGTCATTCTGCCATGAGTGTTTCCAACAAGGTCAGCCCAGTAAATCACTTCTCATGAAATGCCTCGAAAGCTCTGCATTGTTAATTCCAAACTCTTCTCCTTACCTCCAGGACTAGAAAAATGATATGTGATGCAGTTCCAGACGAAGACAGACCGAAAGTCAGTGTCTTGCAGTTGGCTATTCAAGAACATTTACTTCTCTCTCTGTTGCTTGAATAACTATGAACAATGATAAATGTTTTGAAGAAAAGAGCAAACCAAAAGATTTATCCCAAAGGAATAAAAAGAATAAAGGGTGACCATCACTGGCCAGGTGGTGCATTACGATTTTTCATTTTCTCTGGGTAAGACTATTTTCTGTGGCATACCACTGCCTGAACACATACCCAAACAGATGATTGCTCTTGACAGAAAAGTACAGTTTTTTCCTTGCATCTGCTAGTGCTTTGCTAACACACGATTCCAGCTTCTGGCCCTTCTTGGCTGCATACAGCTTTCTCAGCCTACTTTCTGTCTCAAATAGAGAGGGTAAAAGACAGTAAGCCGATCCCCCATGCATGTATTCATGTCGCTATACCCAGTGTTTCTCAGGAAATAAGTATATGTATGAAAAATCTCCTTTCACCTCTTGCCCTCCAAGTAAGAGGCAATTAATTTGAATTCGTGAATAGAAGTTTTTAACAACTTCCCTGCATCTCAAATGTCTTGATTCATCAGTATGAAATTTTCATACCTGGTTACATAATGTCATGCTGCTTCTGTTGGAAAAAAGTCATAGCAATTGTCCTGAGTGGTCTATTTAGAAATAAAGCCTACACCTGGGAGGCTTCTGAGAGATGCTAGCTATTACTTTAGCTGTTTCTGTATACTGCTTAGCCTAAAATCTTTAGTTAGTCCCAAAACGCTCAAGTTAAAAAGAGGAACTAAGTTTTTATGAATGCTTCAGCAGGGGGAAAACAAAGATGCTATTTCTTGGGGGAAAAGTGTGTGTTCCAAAGGCCAGAATAAAAGCATTTACAGAATTGTTTACAAATGAGATCCTTCCCTTCCCTTCCAGTTCTCCTATTGTGCAAATCTTGGCTAGAACACTGTATATCCTAAGCCAAATATTGATCATTATGGGCTTAAAATAGGGAAATAGAACTATTCGGAAGAGTTAGGGCTTCAGACAAACGGAGTTTAAGTGTTAGGCCACCTCCTTTAGCCTTGCACATGACTGTACGCTTTTTTTCATAACCCTGTTTTGTTCCAGGTGTTGGCAGATTCAGCTTTCTGAGGAATACTATTCGTATTTTGCTCATAACAGCCCAATTTCCTAAACTATGATTTCTTGAAACTAGCTCCTGAGGAAAGAAGGTCTTGTCCCTATAAGCAGAAATGTTTTTGTCATAGCTGTGAACCCCTGTCATGGGAACCGTTCCCCACAAAGATCTTGAAGATCGGTGGTGCTGTTTGGACCTTAAAACAGGAGGTAGCCAAATTTATTATCTATTAATTTTATTCTGAACTTTCATCTTCATCCATCTGCAGTGTCAGGGACATCATGTTGGGAAGTATTTTCTCCTATAGAATTGTTTGCCTGTTTCTTTAAAGGTAGACAGCGTATTTTATTGTCTGCGTTTTTAGGATCCAGGGCGCTAACACAGTATATTGTGCTGAGTTTGCTAATTGCCTGATACTTTCAGATGAGGGCATCACAAACTGTTCCTTGAAAAACAAAATCATTAAAGTACTTTGTTAAAAAAACCTTTGATTCATTGGGATTGATGCCAGTTGAAAATCTGAAATTGTTCTAATAGAGTATGAAAGATAGCATTAAACAAACCAAATACTGGACTGCTAAGATTAAACACACAGGAAGCACTGGTGAGCCTGTAAGGATGCTGTTGGGAGACGTTATACTTAGAGCTGAAATACATAGTAACAAACATGGATTCTGATGCTATTGTTAAAAGGAAATTGATGTTATTATTTTCTCTTTGTAATGTGAGGGGAAGTATACATGTTGAAGTGAATAACTGGGATATACTAAACTTATTATCATTTGTTATTGTCCAATATCCTTAATTAGAATGTCAGTAGGCTTCCACAAAAAGGAAATGAAGAAAAGGAAAAAACTTTTTTTGAATAATGAAGCTTGTTGAATCCAGACAAATATTACCTCATCAGCCATCAGTCACCTGTGTTTCAATTATTGTCTCACGGGTACATGTTGTGGCTGCATCTAATAAACACTACAGCATAAAAATTGCTATGCCAAATTGATGCCCTCCTAAGCTACACATTTCCTCTTGTCATTTAGATCCAATCTTTTTCACTGAATCACGATTACTTGTTTACAGGTGCTGTTGTTTTATTCTCTCTTTTTGTCTAATGAGGCAATAAAACTAACTGCATATATAGGAGGCCCAGTCTCAAAGTATTTGTTAAAAAGGATATCTGCAACTCTAATACCTTTCAGCATGGCAGGAATTTCTCAGAATGGCCTAAGGGCTACAATTTAATTTCCCTGTCTCCCATGGCTGGTAAGGCAAAGAGTAAGAAAGAGAGAGGGAACACTTGATGGGCTTAGAGACGGACATATCAGGAAATGTTTTTCTAAGAAACCAAGCTTTCACTTTTGTATGCTGAATACTTCACCTCCAAGTAATCCACAAAAGTGGAAGAAGCTCTCAAGACAACTTTCCTCTGTTTATATTAAGGGCATGTTTACAATACAAGATTGTTCTTTGTGAGAAAGTAGCTAAAATCTTTAATATGCTCAAGATCTTTACTGTCAATATGGTGGCACACGCAACAAGGAAGCCAGAAATTGGTCTTGTATGAATTAAATATCCAGATTTTTATGTTAATATGCACAGTCTGTTTTAATTGATATATAATATGCAAACAAGAATATTTACATGTTGACAGCAAAAGTAGAAACTGGAAGAGAAAGCGCTATAAGAAATTTGAAGGGATGAGGCTGCGTCCATTGGCATTAATTTCTGTAGGCCACTCAGCTGACATCTCAGAATTCATATTAGTGAAAAAGAGCCCCAGAGTTCACAGCCTCAGTATACTGAGGCTTTATTTTATTTCTTCTGTAATACTCCAAAGTGTACTTCTCTGTTGAGATTCAGTTAGAATTCTCAGCATTTAATGATCCTTTAAATTAAATTACAATGTATGAAAATGTTTGCATATATATGTATCTCTCTGTACATATATTGATATTCTCCTCCCCCACCCGCCCCACCCTGCTTAGGGTGTTCTAACACCTAAAGAAAGAAAATATTGAAAGCCATTAAAATTAAAATACCATGTGAAATAGCAAGTTTTAATGTTGTGCACCAGGACTTTTAGGAAACTAAATACATATTATATATATTTTAAAGCAAAACCTGGCCCTTTTATGCCTCTGGAGCTGTTAAGCAACTGAAAAAAGTCATATCAAAACTCAGATGTCAAAACCCAATTCTGTGGTATGCATCATGAAACTAACTTAAATTTTTTGGTGTTGTACCGAATCTACAGAACTGGAACAAACTATGCCTTTGAGATGACACGTATTAACACATACCATAGTGAGGGTGAGTTGGTGTATACTCCAATCCCAACTTTCACACACCGTTGATAATTATGAAAACACTAGGTCCTGCAAAAATCCACTGTATCTTTTTTGCTTATTTTTTCTCTTTTCTGGTAGCCTTCACAGTGGTGGTATATACCAGGGCTGCTATGAGTACATAAAGACTGGATTTTAGACATTGATGCTTTCATCAGCTTTAATTATTCCTAACTATGGGGAAAATACTCTCATGACAGAAAAATGCCAATTTGTGAAAAAGTAGCGATTTTTAACAGTAGTTTTTGTGAATTAGTGAAAAATGAAAATATTAAACACACTTGTAATTTAACTTCTAAAGTCTCATAGAAGACTTACAATGAATAAACAATACAATTACACTCCAAACTCCCCAAACTTAGAGAAGTACAGGCATAATAATAAGAAATCCAGTGAGAGCATTCTCATTGCTATTTTCACGAGGTATTACCATCCTGAAGCAAAGAAGTAAAGGTGTTTCAAGTTATTGAGGTGTTTCAAGTTATTTATTTATTTATTGAGGTGTTTCAAGTTATTTCAAGCAATACGTTTCATTTCCATGGACTTTCAAAACCTAGGGTTAGGCTTTGCATTGTGTGTTTCCCCAGGAGATATCATTTTGATTGCTTTCTTTCATTTGCAGTAACTTTGCAGAAACTTATCATGATCTACCTATTATAGCTCACTTATCCTTCTTTTTTTTTTTCTTGAAATAGGCTTTTCCTTCACTAATATGAGTTGTCTAGATAGTTTTTTCCCTTTCATCTGCCATTATTCACTCTCCTTCCTGTTTTAAATATTTTTCCATCTCTTTTCATTACTTGCTGGATTTAATTATAGTGTTTTGGCCACTTGTCTTTCCTTTATCTGCCTTGTCTGTTGTTCCTGTTGCATGCAGCTTCCTCAACATTTTGGCATAAAGATTGCAACAAAAGTTAAAACTGCTACACTGCAGTGTGCAGTGAAATTATCCAAAAAGATTCTTTGGTGGATCCTTGTTAGGAACTGGAAGAAATTTTTATGACAGGAGTTTTGACTCTTTTCTCAGTTACAACTATATAAATCTGTATGCAACAGTTTTATATTGAACAACTTCATTATATAATTTTATATATTTCTGATGTTCACTTGTATCCTTTTGTGATGAATTCTATCCTTGTTATTCCACTTTTCTCTTAAATAAATGCAGGTTTTCCTCATTAGTATTGGATTGTATCCTACATACACCGAAAGCTGTAGGTTAACAGAAAAATCTCACCTTTCTAAGAGTCTGTTTCTTTGGTACATTTATTTTTATGTTGTTAGTTTATGCAATGACAGCACAACTTTATTTTTCTTCCTCTTCTTTGCTTGTTCTATGACAGTTTTATATTGATAAGGTATACTGTTCTACTGACAAGTTGATTGTTCTTACGTTTTCGTGTGTGTGACAAAATATTGAGGAGCTTAAAATTATTTTTCATTTTACTGTTGCTGAAGTAGGCAGCAACAAATGCCATATTATACAGTGCTTATTATTGAAACAGAACAGCAAGAAAAAGTCAAATCAGTAAATAAAATTCACATACTATTTATTTTAAATGTATTTATTGTGCACCAGGATGCCAGAGTTTTTTCTACTTGACCAGGTAGTTGGATCATTCTCTAGAAACCAAACACACCGTAATGTTTAGTTTCTTACAGCAAATCTCTCACTGACACCTATTTCCCTCAGTATTCAGTGCTCACCTGAGGATGACAGAGCTAACTGACCTCTCAATGTTACCATGTGATGGGCATCTGTATCACTCAAACTATAAACTGTTTTTCATTATGTCTTTCCCCAGTAGGAAATATTACATTGGTATCAGTGTTGATTAATATTTTTATGTTTAGTCTTAAAACGTGTAAAAATGTAGGCATCGAAACCTCACATACTTGATACTTTAAATGTTTAAATTTTTGTCTGCTATATTTTTCAGTAGACAAATTAAGTATCTGTGCTTATTTAAAGGAATGGCTATGTGCATTTGTTAATTTTACAGTCTGTACTACTAAGTTTTGCTCTGTGCTCTGCCTGTAGCTCTATGCTGTGTGCGTGCAGTGCGACATGTTTAGCTGTGCATCGCTGCAGTGGGGCTGACACACATTCACATTCCGAAGAATTTGTGTGGGGGCTAAATAGATTCTAGCGCTAGGTTTTTGGAACTGAACTACCTAGTGCTAAGGGGTGTATCTGAGCACAATGACATGTCAGTGGGAAAAGGTAATGCAAATAGCTTTTGACAAAACAGCAAGACCAAAAATGCTTGTATGTCTTACAGGGTTTATAAATAACTTCTAAAAGATGAACCTGAAGTGTACTGAGGGATGCTGAATGGAAAGCGACAACCAGTCATAATAATTATTCTGTGAGAAAGAGCTTTAGGGAAGTACTGAAGGTGTAGTTTGGTTCTTGGTAAAAAAGCAAGCGTGCACTTGTGGTCACTTATTACAGCAGCCTATGGATTGTCTCATGTCAGATGTGGTCATAGCTCTGAATGCTGTATGCAGGGAAAACCTCCTATACTATTTGTGGAGAGAAAATCCATGGCTTTCTTCATCCTGTTTCCTTCCCAGCATAGTTGTAGAAGAAAATACAAGGCTTTGCCACCAGTACAATTCTTAGTGCTCACAAAATATTAATACTCTCTTTGTTTTTTCTTTTTTAAAAAAAGGTAAGCTACTAGTTAGGCTGCTGTGTTATGCTTACAGTCATGGCATGGAATCTATGAAGTCAGTCATTAGTGGTCTCAGGATGAGCCTCTCAGCTAAGGATTCTGAATCAAAAAAATAAGTGTAGTTCTCCTGCACTGACCTTGTACACTGGAAGTTCTCCGTCTGTCTCATTATCAGGTAGCATATTAAGTAAGAGGCACTTTTCTGGAAGCTAATAAAGAGACTTAAGTGACATTCAATTTTCTTCACTGGTGCCAGTGGCAAGGGAAGTGAAAGACTGGAGATTCTGAAAATTATAACACTGTATGTAAAACTGAAGTTATTGGCTCATAGAGAAGTCAGTACTACAGGTTTGGCTAGACCCCTGTACACTGCGAACCAAATCTTGCTTACAAAAAAGTGACAGATTTAATTCTGAAGAGTATATTAATACATGAGGCCACTGCCTACAATCGCATCCGCCATATTGTGTGTTTCTGTTTTGCATCCTACATATTAGTCCCCTCAAATTTAAATTTGTCTAATAAATCTAACACAAATACATATAGAATAATTTTTTTTTTTCATAGCTCTAGAGTGATGCGATACTCTTGGTCCTCCTGTACTTCTAAGATCCTATGTAGAGAAAAGAATTAGCTGCAGAGCTACTTTGCTAAATGTCCTGTCTAGCTTAAGTCTGAACCAGTTCAGGCTTTGTGCTTTTCTTTTCAGATTTGGTCAATGATAAACCACCTATTTCAGATTATTATACAACTATTGTTACTAATATGTACCCAATTGCTGTATTTGAGCAACTAATTTCTCATCCTTAGTTGAGCCATTTAACCTAGGATGTTATTAGCCTCAGAATGCAATGGAGAAACCAAAAGGGTTGAGTTTGCCATGGTCATGGTAAACATCTGGTCTCTGAGGTTCTAGACTAATGCTTTCTCCAAAAAGCTGTCCTTCTACACTATACAGCACTCATACTTGCTTAATAGTTTCCTTCAGGACTGTGAGACTAGAGTACTGATTCTGAAGTTTTCTATTAGGTTTCCAAAAGAGGATTCCTCTCCATTGCGAAGGAGAAATTGAACAGGGCAACATAGGCAATTCTGTGAAGGACAGTATCTCTTCTCTTTTTTCTTCATTTGGTGTTGAAATTTATTAAGGAAGGAGACATCTTGAAGAAGAAATGCCTTCAAGAGGGGAGAAAATTCCTTGCGAGCAAATGGAATAGCTGCTGGGGAGAAAAGCTTCCAGATTCTACATGAGGCAGAGGAGGGAGCAAGCAGGAGTGGGGAGGTGGATATTTGCTGTCTCACAAAGCAACTGATGACAAGAGTGGGGAGCATGCAGTCAGATAACAGAAGAAGAAACAAAAACTTTCTTTTTGAAGCACTGGAGTGGTCTGTGAAGCTGTAGCTGTGATTCACAGAGTGACTAAAACAAAGTCTGAAAGGAAACATTTCCTTGTAAGGACACATGATAAGCCCCCGTTTTTTTTTTTTTCTTTGACATAGTTTCAGTTTTCTCAGAAAAAACAAAGCGCACTTATAGTTTAATAAAACCTGGCTTTTGAGTTTACAAGACTTTCCAGTCTTTACAAAACACAAAATATGAGAAATAAGCAAGGCAGATCCATCTCAAATCTCTTTGTGACTCAGAGTCCCATTCTAAGAACTTATTTCTGGTTTTATTACTGTAGTATTTGAAGCAAGTTCAAACCGTTGAATAGTTAAAATAGTTTTGGTCAAGATTTTCATCCCCATCCAAAGGCTACAGAAAGCCTTTGTGGCTGTGCAAAAAGGAAACAGAGAAATTGCCCTGGAGAGTTCATTCAAGAAGGCACAATAACATTGAGGAGTGAAAAGGAGGTGAGGGGTGGTTTACAAACAAAGTTGGGAAAATATCTAGGGGGAATCCAGTACAACTCCATTCCACACAGAGACTAAGAAATGTCTACCTACTACAAAGTTAACCAGGTGAAATATTCGGAACACATTTAAACCAGTTTCTTCCTTGTAATGGTGTTGATTAGTATTTTGAAGATTACAGTTAGGAACTTAGTCAGTTAGTGCCTAGCACTGTACTGCAAATTAAATTTATTGCAGCATACTTTACATGTGTCTACTTGCACACTTCCGTCTAGTTTAGTAAAAAGTTGTCTTTTCCAGAATGAAGTTTGAAATACCACCTGAGAGTGATGGCACAGGTCAGACAAAAGTGGTAAAGCCATGCTGTCATTGCTTAGGCGAGTGCATCTAAGGGAGGCTTTGGATTATGATGAATTGTTTTTTAACAATTGAAGTAGCATCTTACTCTCCAGGAAGAACACATCTCTTGATTTGTAGTCAAGCTGTAAGAAAAACAGTGCAAATCCATACTGCGCTGAACAAGAATCATGCACATGCATTTAAATCACTTAATCTAAGTTTTAAAAGTGTGATTCAGGATCATGTTCTTTTTGTAATTACAGGGTGGTACAGATGTGGAAGGCTTGGTTTAAAATGAAATGTCCAATGAGTAATTTTGTGGTTTTAAGGTGTTGCTCACCTATAGAAAAGATTTTATCCTCTGATTCAGATATTTATTCTATTCATATATATTCAAATATATTAAAGCTGTACAGGATTACAAAGGATTTTTTTGGGGGGACATGCAATTGTTCTAAAATGATTTCCTGAAATATCCACTTGAAAGTATTCACATAAGAAAGAATTTGAATTCTACTGGTCAGTTCTAACATAATTAATGATTCCCAAATGATGGTAAAGGCTTTTCATAGTTCTTACATTTAGATGCCTGTATACTTGAGTTTTTTTTCCCAATATATACCATAAAACTGCTTTTCCTATAATTGCATTGATGCAACTGAGGCTCTAAATATGCTGAGCATTCATGGTGAATCATACATATACACTACACAAATGAAAGAAGAAATTACATTTTTCAAGGGAATTGTTTCCAGGGCTGTGAGATAAATAAACAATTATTTTGGTTGTGAAGTAAGAAGAACCTATTGCTAGTTACTACTGAAACCTAAAAGGAGCTGTTAAGAGGTTGTGTCCAATTAATATTTTTGAACAGCCTATTTGCTGATCAAATCTAAGTGCAGTTTGCCTTTTTCTTAGGCTAGTATTAAAGGCTAAAATGCTAAGTCCACACATTTGCCATTACACTCCCACAATTTTTCATATGGTTCTTAAATATTTTTCTTCCAAAAAATGGTATACTTCATATTTTGCACAGACATTGTGTACATATCACATCACAGGGAGGAATCATATTCCACATATGTTGCGGAAATGTGCCATTTTCTTCACAATAGAAAGGTGTTATACATCACCATTCTTGTATTTTGTCCACAGACTATGGTCTGTAAGAACTAGAAAAGCCAGAAAGAGAAGACTGCAATCTTGGCATGCAATATAAATTTGAATTTTCATCCTAAATTTTATGCGTATATGTTCACATACGTTTAAACAAACTTGCTCTTTGAAGCCTTTGTCAATGCCAAATAATTGTCATGTGATAAATAAGAGAAGGTCAGTAATCTTAACTTGAAACACTTAAGAATAACAAGCACAGTATTAACTATGGAAAGTAAAGAGCCAGAAGCAACTCCTACTGTTAATTGAGAAGTCTGGCTGTTGGCAAAAGGCTATTGTGGCTAATATAGCCTCAGGAGTGGTTTTATCCTTGCAAGGAGTGAAAACATCTTGCCACTGGCAAAAACTACCTTTAAAAGTCCTCACTGCTATTTCTAGGTATTCTCTTGGATGTTACCTCAGTTGAGCAGTAGCAAACTTATATTTAAATCACCCTGATTTAAGGAGCAAGGAAGAAACTTGCCTGACTGAAAATTATTCTCAATTCTAGCTCTGAAATCATGCCTTGAATATGTTCACCAAGTAGTCTCTTTGCTTGTTAAAATGCTTTTTGTTCCAACAATCTCTTCTCCTTGTTCATCAATATTCCCCAGAGCTTTTCACTGCTTAACTTTTGTGTGTGTAGGCTGTCCAAATGGGGCCTGGATTCTGCTACCTTTATTCATTCTGAGCAATCCATTGAAACAGAATTAAACCAACGTAATCAACTCTTACAAGGTCTCATCCTAAAGCTGAGGCATTTGGGCTGACTGGGATAGTAACTGAACTTTGAAGCATTTATACGAGTCCTTTGAAGTCTGCCCAGCATTATTAGTGGCATGTAAAATCCTTCAAAGCCAGACGCAGCCATTTTCCTGACATAGAGTTGGAACTTCTAGAGGGATAATAAACTGGCACCAGTGAAACTACTGTCACCATGAATAACACTGTCAGAGTCCAGCCCTATTTGAGTTTATAAATATAATTACAAATGCATAAAGCTAGATACAGGTCAAAATTTAGCTGAGGGAGGATACAGGGATCAGATAAAGAGGCAAGCTGGCATAGGAAAAGAGGGAAAACTATGCCAAATCAAGAAACTAAGAAACAATAGTGTCCTTCCAAATCAATAATATTTGGCAGCAGAAGAATGAATGAGAAATTTCTGCAGCGTTAATCATGCTTTTTCCCCTCTGGGGACCTACTCATTCAAGGATTGACCCCTTGTCTGGCATTGTGTGAAGCGCGATTTTGTTAATTAAATACCAGCCTCTTGAATGTGCTAGGCTCTTCAAATTAGCCTATTAGCAGTTTAACACAATTAGATGAATTAAAAATAGCATCCCTGCTTAAATTAGGACAGCATTTGTTCTTTCTTTACAGCCCTTTTTGTCTCCAGAAATACCCATTTCCCAGCTGTTTTAAAATAACATGTTGGCTTGACATTGCAAAGGCTGTCCTGGCTTCTCCCGACAAATTCTGCTGTTCTCACTCAGAGTGAATAATCCTTCCCTGCCCGAACCAATCCCTTCAACTAAAGAGAGCTGCTCATCTTAAGCCAAGTACAGCTCTACAGAATTGAAGTGGCAGAATGGGATCCTTGCTGAAATTATGTTTTATGTGTGTTCACAACATGGGGTTTTGGTGGGTGATACTGTTAAGCTATTTTGGTGAAATTTTTGATTAACAAGACTTCCTGCAGCAATCATTACCCACAAGGCTTCTAGCAGCCAGCATGCATTATTAGCGGAAGTTGTTTCCAAGAGAGAATGTAGATGTTCAGAAAGTTAAGGTTGAAAAAAAACTCAACAAGTTTTATGTTCTCATTTTGTATTTTTTAAAAATAATCAAAATAAAAGCCTAAAAAACCCTTCACATGTGATAGGTTCATCTTGCTCTGTCACCCTGCTATCCGAATTATTTGAATGTGTAGGCAGGATGGGGCGGGGGGAGGTGGGTGGTTTCGTGTTGTGTAACCCAAGGAAATATTCTTTGAAGAGGCTTTGAATATGCAGTAGCTAGCATTTTGAAACTGACAGATTTTACACAGCAATTCTTGGCAGCTTGAGTGTGATAAATGAGCTGGCTAAGAGTTGAAATGAGTTTTTCTTTAAATTTCTGTCAATACAGGTACTGCTATTTTAGCCATATCCATTGAAAGCACTCTTCTTTAAAAATGGGCAAAATTATAAAATTAAAGCCTTCTGAAATCCTGCAGTTGCTTGTATGGAATTTAATGAGAATGGCTTACAGCTATGTCGCCATTTATTGCAGGGCAACAATAAACTGTGGCAGGTGCTCTCTGTCGACCCCCCACCCTCCTCACTAAGGAAAGGTAATAGGAGGAAAAGGTAGAGAGACTTACACATTGGAAAGTTAAAAACGCTTTACTAATGCTACTAATAAATAGAGAAAATAATACAAAATATACAAAACCAATCTTGAATTTCCCGGTGCAGCACAGGAGCGATGGAGCTTATGTACCTGAAGTTCTGGGCTGGACTCAGCAGTAAACCAGAACTAGATGCCTCAGTTGCCATAGCAATAAGTCTAAACCTGGGGCTGTTCTGTGTATTATTGCTACTGTTATCAGCCCTGGAGTGAACAGTGTCTGAAAAGACATGCAGCCAAATTCAGAAAAGTGCAGTTACTTAGAAGAACTTAGCTGAAAGGAAAATTCACTGAAAGAGAACTGGTCCTGTTTTAAACAAAACCAGAACAAGCTAATAATGAAGCCTAGAAGACAAGTAAACCGTTAGTAATGAGGGATGGTTATGAAGGAAGGAACACACTCATGCCTTTCAACAAACACTGTACATAAAGATAACTTCATAAAATTTCTACTGATGCTCCTCTTCACGACAGCCTAGGCTTCTGCCAAAAAAAATTTAGTTTGCCATGCTACATTATGGAGCTGTACTCTTTGAGTCAGTGTGAGTTCTGCCAGTCATTACAGGCTAGATCAGGCTGTATTTACAAGTGCAGTTAATAAATCAAGTCCTGTTAAGCTGTTTTACAGAGACCGAATAGAAAACCCCACTTGCATTTTTGGTGTGCAAAGTACGACTGAGCAGCAGTACTCTTCACTATTCGTTGTGCCTTTCTCCTTGTAAACATAAAGTGCTAAAATTGTCAGTTACTCTAGCATGTGGTGATGGCATCTTTAAAGAACAGACAGCTATAAGGACAAGTTATAAGGCCAAAGTAATGTGCAGAAGTGCAGTCACAGAAGTTTTTTCCTTAGATACCCACTCAAATTTCTTTTAATGTGTGGTGAATGCTGAGACTCACATAGAAGTACCAGAAAGACCTGAGGAGTTATGCACTGTAATTTGTACATGTTTATTGTCTCCTCTGTCATACTGCATCTGAGCCATGAGCATCTACAGAAAGTCTTGCAATGACCATTTTGGAGAACTGATGCCACAGAAAATGGCTTTTCTGTGGGTTGTTGAAATCATATGGAAAACTTACTAAATTTTATCTTTGGAACTTCTGGAGTTACGACTGAGCTAGGTTTAAATCTTGTATCCAATATGTTTGTTAACTTCTATGAAGTTATACCACAGATAAATATATTCTATAATCTCCATTTTGTTTAATATTGTATATTCTACTTGCAAGCTAACTCATTATAAAAATGTCTCCCCTGTATTTGAAAACACATGGTCTGTCTCCCTCCCTTTCCTTTTCCCCTAGATTTAGGTATACATTTATATAGATACATTTATGAGAAAAAATACTGTTTTTTGTTATTTTTATGATAGGAAATAATTATGCTTTAGGGTTTGTTTCTTAATTTTTAGTTGCTCTAGAAACAAATAATAAAATCTTCTTTAGAAGATTTTTCTTTTAACTTACATGGCTCAGCTGCAAGTCCTCATTCTTCAGCTCATTTATCTCACTTCTCTTCCTACAGGCCACGTTCATCCACCAGACTACAGTTCTGATGCACAATTATCTCTAATTCTTATAAGAAAGAAAATGAATTGCAAGACCCCAAAGATCAAGAGCAGAGGTAGTTCAGCCCACTCCTCCTTCTCCCCAGAGAAAAGGGGCATGAAATGCTCAAACTGCGATCTGACAAATATTCTAGGTATATTTCAGAAATTAAGATTAGAATTTTTTCCCTGAAAACTGATTCTCAGATATTTTTTTAATGAAAAGTGGGAAGATTTTGGTTGAAACCACAATTCTAATACCATCAGCTTTCATAAAATGGTATCTTTGTATTACATCTTATTCCTTTGATTAAAGGTTACTTTATAATTATTCAAGTTTTATTATTATAGTGTATAGTCCAAAGCTCAGTAAATCTCATGCTAGTAAGCTAGGCTCTGTTTATGCTGGCTTTGAACCACAGAAAGGATTTTGCTGATGTCCTGTGGGTAAAGGCTGAAGGTTTTCTCTTATCTCTAGGTTTATACATAGACTTTTTTTTTTTCAGAGATGGCTTTCAGAACATTGTCTGAAATTTCACTTCATTTTGTAGTCTACTTTTTGACTCCCTTTCAAGTCATCTGCAATTTGATTTTCCTGTTACACTCTCTATGTACAGTGTAATCTGCTAGAGGTACAGCTGATCTCAGAATAATTGATTCAGCCATGCTGACAGTGCTTGTATTGTTAAATACTTTTGTCATCAAGTGTAGAAACATGTTAACGGAAAGTGCCGTACCAATAGTGACAATGACAGGTGAACAATACATACAGACAAATCTATAAAAGCAATAGCTTCCCATATTGCACGCATTAAAAGCAAACACCTAGTTAGAAAACAAATATTAAAAATGTGAGAGGGCAGTAAAAATCAGAGAATCACAAAGTCTGAAAAGGTGTGGGATGGGAGCAGAGGCTGAAAGGCTGGATTATTGTTTAACATGCTAACAATTATTTTCGTTCTGTATTAAACTAGTGAACTTTCTCCATGATTAAGGCAAGTTTAGGTGTGAGATGACAAAATACTCAGTATTTGCATATGCTTTAACTGACTATGGATATGATACATGGTTGAATGCCATGCCCAGTAGTTAAATTGGTAATGGTGCCAAAGTGTAAGTACTCCATAGCAGCTGTCTGAGACAACAGCTCATTATGTTGCTATAAAACACTAAACTTTGGTCATCAAACACGGGGCAAATGGAAGAGAACCAAAATACAGCAAAGCTGCTAAAGGCATATGTCTGTATATTAAACAGCTTCCTTAGATCAGAATTGAATGGTAAATATCCCTGCCTTATTGATATCTTATGCTGTTGTACAGTAAGAAAAAATTGTCAGCTTTAGATACCGTGAGCAGGAAAGACCTCTTCCCAAATCAAAGCTCTAATCTATATATTCTGTCCTGTTCTGCTCCCAAAGAAAGAGGACCTCTCCCCTTTAGAAGGGGATTCTTAGTTGTCAAAAGCAGCTTAAATGCTAAATATGCAACCCACTGAATTTTGACTAAATTGACAATCTGTATTGTGATACAATAGGCATGACAGGTTCAAGTAACCCTAGATTTTAGCAGTGCTCTAAGCTATTGACATAATTGAATTCAAAATGGAAGAAGTGCTATCACTTAGCTTTCATGATTACATCAGATCATCACCACAGACACCATCAGCAGTACAAATTAGAATGAAAGGCATTGCTTTAGCCCCTAATATCAAGGGCAACATAACTTGGTTTACCATATGCAGCCTTTCTCCCTAAATCTTTTAGGATGAATGTACAGTTCTTGTACTACACTGTCTAAAAAACAAGTACTGAATGCTTACATTTTGCTACAACCAGCAGTTGCAGACAGAGTACTGATGACGGTGGAACTGGAAAATAAATCCCAAGCGGAAAACTGTTTGTCAACTGTAGAAAGTAAAATTTTAATTTCCCCCAAGTTGGAATGAGGGCAAGGGTGTATGTCCCAAAGTTTTATATGAAGGACAGAAACATAATTACTATTCATTCATGCTTCTAATCTTAAAATAATAATAATTAGTAGTGCTTTGCTATTCTGTCTGATTTATACCAGTTTGTGGCTCTGTTTCAGGGGAATTTTAAGTGTATATAGAGAAGTGAAGTGCATATTAAAACCCCTTTATGCTTTGCAGCACACAATGGCCCTACAGCTACTTCAGCAGAATGAAGTGAACAATGTTAAGAGCATTTTGCAAATATCAAATTTGGTTTCAAATTCAAGTTTTTAACATCATTAAAAGACTGTTATGTTCATTTTGCATGAACTTGTGCAGTGTACTTGTTTCAGCAGTGAGAAACAAAAAAATCAGTTTGGAATAAATTAATATTTCATATATTATTATGGAAAACTGCATGTTATTTACTAGTTATGAAAGCCTTTAAATCAGTGAACTAAGACACCACTTAAAAAAATTGGACAATTATTCAGATGTGTGTTTCGAAAATCCTGTATGATTTACCAAATAAAATAAAAACTGTAAAATAACCAATATAGCACAAGTTAAGGTGTGTAAATAACGACAATGTCACCATTTTAGAGATCAGTCCTGAAGAAATTAATGAGATAAAAAATTAGAATACATAATCATCTTGAGAATGTTATCATTTTTGCAAGTATTTAATGACTAGAAATCAATAAAAATTACTATAATACATACAATGAGTAGAGTGCATACAAAATATGTTTTGCGAGGGTTTTACAATACCTCGATGTGAATTCTAAATATGCAATGAGACTAATAAACATCAAAGGCTGTATGTCTTATATATATAAATATTTTTTGAAATGCTCTAGCTGTATTCTGAGGCAAATATATTCTGTGAATTATCTCTGATATACCACCAGGACAGCATCGCTGAGAGGTATAATAATTTATGAGATAACAANTAAGCCAGTACAGTTTTTATTACAAAATAAAGAAATAAACAACAAAATATTTGGAAAACCAATGTCTTAGTGACTGTGGTATGCCTTGTCTACCTTGTTACCAGGGGAGATACGATCCATATAGGATAATAGAGACAAGGAGAAGGGAAAACCATGTTGAAATATGACAGACAGAAGTGCTGTGATCATAAATAATGAGTCATTTTAACAATTATATTGCCACTGCCATACTTGTTTGGCTCATGTTTGGTAAATACTGCTTTCTTTTAAAATGGGTTACGACTTCCAGTAAGTCTTCAAATAACATACTCTAACCAGCGAATAATGGATTCTTAGTGATTTAGCTATTGAAAACACATAAGCTAGTTTAAAAATGTATATCTAATTTGTACTATGCAAGAAGTTTTTGGTCCCTTCTTAGTATGGCCCAGAATTCTTCTAATACTAAAAGTAATTTTAAGGCAACTATTGAGGATATTTTTAGAAATGCCCTGCCACCCATGTAGTCTTCCATTTGGTCTTATTTTGTTTCTTTGTGTTTGTGGGAGGAAAACATTTGGTGGTGTAGTGTATACTAAGGACTGTACTGCCTGTTGGAATGGTTTATTTTCATTGTATCTTAGACTTTTAATAAGAGTTTAGAATTTTGGTAATATATAAACAAGAAGAATAACGCTGTAGTAACTAAGATAAACATTTTCCAGGAATGAGACTTACAGAGTCAGCAAATTAGTTACCCAGAATAAAGAGTATGAATAGGAATATACTGCATGATAATCTGATTGCATGACTGTTACCGGTTACATTTCTGTATCAGTAATAGGAAGCCTACAACAGCTGAATGATGCTTTTACTTTGCAACACTTTGGGAATGCACTAGGTTAATCATCCTCATGACAACATGCATGAAGTAACCATGAATTATTGTGCTATCTTGATTTATTTGTAGTAAAACTAAGATAGAAAGGCAAAAAGACATGCTTTAGCTGCCAGCAAAGCTGTCAAGACTTGAAGGTAGAAATCATATCTTCCTGAAGGCATAGTTGATCAACTGCATATACACCGTCTTTGAAGAACGACAGAAGATAGATCAGTGATATGGAAGAAAGTCAGTTCAAACATGAATTTGCACTTGAATCATGTGTGTCCAGATAGGTGTTCTGGTAATTTTTCTCAGTGCTGAGTAATGGTGTAGATCTTCAGACACCTAGCACATGTGGGAGTTGCCTTGTCTGATAGATGACAGATGAGAATATCATGAGTGCTGAGGATAATAGCTGGTAAAGCTTTGGCCACCTGCTTTTCCTCTGAGTCTCTAGGCAAGGAACAGCATAGCACATTTCTGTAACATGCAACACCGAACTCCTTGTGACAGGTCATCCTTCCCATTTCAGTCACACTTAAAGTGTTCTGAGGGAAGACAACACAAGATTTCAGAGGTACAATGGCTCAAATAGCTTCCTTGCTCTTTTCTGCTTCCCAATTTTGTGTATTACAGGCCTTTCTAATCATGTTTACCATCTCCTAGAATTGTATTGTGCACCTTACTACAGATAGGATTTTCAGGGAAGTGGTATCTACTGACTTCATATATAGAAACAAAGCCTTCAGTTTGTTACACAAAAAAGAAAAAGAAAGTTAAAAATTAGAGAAAATCCTCAAGATAATGTTGAGTAGTTCAAAGTGTGGCTATCTCAAAAAAAAAAAAAAGAAAAAAGGAACAAAAGAAAGAGAAAATTCAATGTTCTTTACATTTTAGTTTCTAATTATTTTAAATACAATGTCCTAATTCTAAAAAGCCCAGTTCTTAATTCTGAAGTATTCAGTAATGACAGTTCATCATATCAATATTATCATTAAACCGTCTTGCTGCGTCATCTCATCTGTGGCAGCTACTTTTATGTTTCTATAATAGGATTAAAGATCTTGTATGTGATTCCATTTTATTCTCTTCTCCTTTACATGCTTTCTTATTTTACCCACACTTCTCACCCAGGCACACAGGAATGCTTATCCATTCATGTTGGAAAAAGAGGAAAACCCAGAAAGTTTGCATTTAAGTGGCTGATTCTTTTTCCCCCTACAATGCCTGTTTGAATGTAGAGAATAACTTGCACATGGTGATCTTTTTGTTGTTGTTGTTTTGGTTGGTTGGTTGTAGGGTTTTTTTTTAATAGCATGGATTTCAAAAGCTGAGAAACGCATGAAAACCCCCATATACTAGAACAATCAAAGTACACTATTATTCAACCATTCTGTTCATCAATTCTCTCATTATTTATACAGGTAAATACCTACAGTACCTCTGGCATAATTTTCTTCCTTTCTTCCTGAAAATTTCCTTTATTTTTATGTTCCCACCTTTTTTTTTTTCCCCGTCCTTTTTTGGCGGGGGGTGATGGGGTGGGGGAGCTGGGAGAATGTTTCTACCATGCTTTTGTTCTGTTGCCTACTTTATGATTCTTTCTTTGATTCTCATCACCTCTTTTTTGTCCCTTCAGCAGATGTTTCTTTCCTATGCCCAAATTCTAGTTGCTTCTCCTTTCCATTTTTCATTTGTTTTCTCTCTATCCTGCTAGCAGACAGATGGGAGACGGGCTGCTTGGCACTGAAATGTTATGGAGAGGTTTAGTTCCATCCCACTATGAGAACAGCCTGTTCTTGTTATATTTCTTTGCAAACAGAACACCACTATGGAGTACCAAATGGCACCTTCCTGGGACTGCTCTATTTTCATCATGTTCTGAAGAGTCCTCAAAGATTTTTGTGGAAAAAGATTATATAGGACTGACAGCCTGGATTTGACTCCTTTGTCTTCCACATATTTAGTAGTATTATGTACCAAGTACTTTATCTATTCAGCATTTAATTTTTGAATGATACATCAAAATAAAAAATGTGAAAGGATAGCTGACTTGTGTTCTTCCAGTATAAGCCTAGAGTTCTCAAAACACAAAATGTTATTTTCAGTGAGAAAGAATACTCACTGTATATGTTGGACTGGAATCCTATCTAAGCACACATCAGAGACTTATCTCATATGCTGCTTTTAATGGAGCAGCCTGGCACCACAGCCATACCACTAATGTGCATCGTTGTGCTCAGAAATATGCTACGGAAAACTGCCACTTTTTAGATGGTAGGTAAAACAAGTTGTCAAATTTTTTTTTTTCCAAAGTTCATATGAACTTGATTTGAAAACTAAAATAAAACTCTGTTCCAAAATACTTGTTCACAGTTACAATTGATTTTTTCCAAGTGAATAAATACTGGTAGACAGCCTTCACCTAGGAGGATTGCCCTATGTGCAGCTACTTGTTTCTGAGCACTCACCCTATTCTAACCTTCTGTGTTTTAGAAATGAAGTTTTAGCTCTCTCATTAAAATATAGACTGCGAAATTTTGCCAAAATATCCTTCCCTGAGGGAAAAAAATAAAAAGAAGGAATCTACAAACAATATTATATTGACTTTGGTTTTTATGGGCAGCTTAAGCCTTCTTGCTGAGATTGAAACACTGTCTATATTTGACCTCCAAAAACTTGAAGTTCTATAAATTAAAAGCCTTTATAGTTCTAATGGACTAAAATACTCTAAAGCCAATGATTACTTTATTATTTGTATTTCCTTTATTCATTCGGTGGTACTTTTCTGTTAGGATGGGGTTTGAAATACTGAGGTCTGAATTTACTTTGTTAAAATAATTAGTTAAATTGGAAAATAAGGATTTTTGTCAGCTTGTGTCTTAAGACTCATTTAACTTGTCTTATTTGCAATTGTCATATGTGCAATTTTAATCAATTTGAAAGCATCATTGTAAGACAGCACTTGAGGCAGATCTGTAGTTGGGAGCTGGGAAAGTCAAAACAGATTCCTTGCTTGTCTCTTCTGCAGCAGAGTTTGGACAGACCTTGATGGATATAAGTCACAGCTGACATCCAAAGTCTGAAACGTGTTTTGTTCTCTTTGCAAACCCTGCCAATCATCTTAAATTTCTCTATAATTTTGGACACAAAAATTCTACTGGAAGACAGGGCCTAAATCCCTTAGGAAATCTGTTTGTTTTCATGAGGAAATTAAAGGTTGAATTTTATGTCTCTGTTTGATAAAGAATGAATATGAATGTATTCGGTCTTAGTTTTTCAGGGGTTTATTATTTGGTTTTAGTTTTTTTGTTGCGTATTTTTATTTTCTTTTCCTTTTTTTTAGAGGGGTGGGGAGCGGTTTAGGGGAGAGGTAGAAAGGTTGCAAAGGGGGGCTGGGGAGGGGTTGGGGGGAGAGGTAGAAAGGTTGCAAAGAACAATTCCTTTGAAATTCTAAACCTTCAGGATCTAAGGTTGTGTAGGGCTAATTACTATGTGCTATGCGAAAAACTCATGCCTGTGTTCTTCTTGTCTGGTCAATATGAATCTACTCTGCTTTTTGGTGAGCTGAATGCCAGGACTACAAAATCTTGGACTTACATATATTGTCTTACCTAACTGCATTTTAGTATAGAGTACTAGAGAGTGGTCCATCATACATATTTTGGTGGAGTATCCTACAGAAGGTGCTGCATGATGTTTCTCTGTTTGCTATATTTCCCTTTAAACAGTTCAACCAACCAGTTAAAAGCAAGAAAGATGCAATCTGCAATGGCAACAGTCTAAGATGAGGAAAGAAAGAATATTTGTGTTGAATGGATGAAACAAAGATAGAGGAAAAGTAACATTTTATGAGATTTATAGTTAGTTAGGCAAATATAACATCATACCCCTAAAACTTGTATGTGCTGTTTCAAGAGTTGACTTTGTGCATTGATTTAAAGGATGATGATACAGGTATGCAGTATCAAGGACCTCTTTTTTCCTCTTTGTATCTGAAATGAGTCTGAGACTGGTCTGGTGAAACAGTATTCAAGTACCAAAATAATTTTTAAAGGTTTTTAATAATGTAAGAGTTCTAAATGGCTACTGTACCGAGTAATTTAAAATATCAAGATGACTGCTAACAAGTTAAGAGCTTTTAATATCTAGGGTGTTGATACTCCAGACTTCAACTTTATTTTAGCTATATTCATGTCTATTCACTATAAGCTTTTCATAAAATTTCTAGTCTTGATTGTTCTAGTTTAAAAGTCTCCCCCCCAAAAAGAATCACCCTCCCTCCTACTGGCCGATATTCCTAAACTGTTTCTCATTTGAAATTAGGAAGAGCTTGTGCTAACTCATTTTTCATTACATGCTTATTAATACTACTATGTATCTTAAGGAATTAGCATTGTTTAGCATTTTTTACTTCTGCATTTTTCAGGGCTTGTGAATAAATCAAACAGGGTAGACAGATTATTAATTTAGCTGGTCTTTGAAAGAGGTTGGAATTTTTCCTGACTATTAATTTTACTGTAATTTCAATGCATTTTCTGTTAAAAATATTATGTTACAGTCAGCTAAAGTCAAAATAAATACATATATTTAAGTACCCTTTGGCATAATTTTTAAAACCTGAAGATGTCATTTGCAAATGAAAGCCCTTTACTGTGGACCTTATGAACTGTGGCATTATTCTAGAAGTTGAGTTTGGTGGGTTTGTACAAGTGTTTAATCAGGTTGCTACTTTAAAAAAGTGTAATAGAAAGGGACAATTAAATGTTGATGATATATTCTTTTGAATATATACCTCTGAATGAGATAAGGCATCAAAATGATGCAGTTTAACTTATTGCTTTGATTACTTAATAATGTAGATTGCAGTATCTATTTGGAAGGCATTAATCTCAAAACACAGAGGTCACATGTGCTGACTCATATGACTTCATATGCAAGAATGGGACATTTATGCTGCATGTGAGAACATACCATAATTCACTTTGCAGAGATGTATGCTGGAAAATACATAATACAAGCTGCTCTCAAAGTCAATGTGAAGTTAACATTAAAAACAGAAGCTGTTTAGGTGGACAATTTGTATGCTTTGCTGTGCAATCATAGCCAAGGATGTTGCTACTGTTAAGCTCGAACATTGAGGTCAAATCATCTCCTTTCCTACTTCTGCTCTAAACTCTCTGTAGAGACCCTTGTGTTCACTTGGTTAGCACTTAGAAGGCTTTTATTTTCAATTCTGAGGGCTAAACATCAAGCTTGCATTTAAAAGTGTCATAAAAAAGCCCCACACGTAGAGGGTTCCTTCCACACCCCACCAAAAACCGAACAGTCACTGTGCCGCACAAGTAGACCCAATGACTTTATATTCCCAGGTTAACTCCTGATTTCTTTTATTCTGCTGCCTACAATCTCTGAACTTTCCTGGTTTAGATCCATCAGCATTAATGCAAGTGCTGTAGCTCCTCCTTTAATTTGCTTGGGAGCAGGGTTTGTTTGTTCACAGAGATTCTTTTTCATGGAATCTAATCTGATCCACAGGATCAATCCAGAACTAAAGAACCCCATCCATATTGCTCATAGGTCAGACTTTATCAAATCTGAGACTTGCCTGATAAGAATTTCCTGTGCAGACATAATACAAAACAGTTACTGCTTCCTTCAGTAATTTCTTCTTTGGCAGAAAAAAAAAAGAAAGAAACAATATATCACCTCCTAAGAGGCATTATTTTCAACTAGCAAGTTACAACATGAGCACATATAAAATGTTATCGCTCAAAATCCCTGAAATATATAGACGTTTCAGCAGTGTTTCACTGGACAGAAGGTCAAAAGTGCCTCAGGGCCCAATCCTAATGAATTCTTCAGCTTTTACTCTCCTAGAATCTACGGATTTAGGGAATATAAGAAATTAGACTCTGAAGGGTAAAAAGCTGATAAACAGCTAGCTTGGAGCTGGTGGACGATATTATGTAGAATTTAAAATCAAGAAATCCTTCAAATGTAAGCAACTTCCTCCTGATGTGGTTGAATTTAACCAAGTGTGCATCTATGTCACACAGAAATAATTGTTGTGCTTTTAAATGTAAGTATTTCTAAACTACATCTAGAAAAACAACAATTTCAATATCCTTCCTTATTAATTTATCGTTGTAATGGACTAAACAGACAATAAACCAGAAAAAGCTTCTGATATCACAGAACTTTATGACAGATTTTTTTGCACCTCAGACTACAAGGTCTGGAGCTTGATCATCACAATAAATTGGCTGATCTGATTTATATGTTTCAAGGATTAAAAGGAAATCTAACTCTGTTTTTTGTTTTTTTTTATAGCTGCTTGAAAAGCAAGTATTGTTTGTGATGGGTCAACTCCGGTACTTCAAAATGATCCAGTTCCATATCCTTCAGAAGACTATGAAATGCATGTTCTAGCAACTAGGTATGTACTTTCCAAAAAAGAAAATCTACTTGTGAGCAGTGTACCAGTAAGCATAATGAAATTATGGTAGAAAAATGAGAATCCCAGCAGTGTTTTTTGATGCTCAAGGTAATACCTAGACCTTTTCTACATTCTCTCATCACCCTTTGTCAGCTTGGCTGTAAACTTTCAGACTATGAACATCCTGAGATGTGCACATTTAGGGAACAGTCAAGAGATTAGGTGGCTTTGTTGATGGGCAGCTACCCACCTCTGTCAGCCAGACTACTTGCCTGATTACTATTTTTGCCACTTCTGCACTTCCAGAAGTCTCACAGGCACTATGCTGCCTTTCTCCGCTACCTGTGCCATCCCTATCCTAGGCACTTGCCCTAATTGCACTGAGTTTGACTTTCAAGTGGCTTGGCTACTGCTCAGCCATGTCATTTCACTGAGGAGAAGAGGCTGGAGTGCTCTCTTCATGTTTGTGTGAAGGACACCTTCCTCATGAGGTGTTCTTCACACAAACATGCACACTCTCTTCTAACGATCTCTCTCTCTCTCTCGTTGCTTCAGGCTGTGGTCTGGAAGAAAATAAGTAATTCCATGCAAGACAACAAGCATACCTCATGGTCTCAGGAGTACAGCTGAATAAGAACAACAAATCCCCCGTTCTAGTAGAGGAGACTAAGTTTCCTTTCACTGCTGGAAAAAGCATAGAGGTAGCATTTTCGGTTTCCAGCGTGCAGACTGGTTTATGACTTCTACCATAACTCCATCCCAATTGGTTCCACAAGGAAGAAAGAACTCCTAGAATGGTTTCAGTTGGAAAACACACTTAAGATCATCAAGTCCAACTGTTAACCTAGTACTGCCAAGTCCATCACTAAACCGTGTCCCTAAGTGCCACACTCACCACCATCAGGCAAGCAAGATCTAACTAAGTGGCAAATAAGCAGCAGAGAACCCCTGGCACCATCCAGCATAGTCTGCTAAGACACCAGACCACAGAATCATAGAATGTCCCGAGTTGGAAGGGACCCACAAGGAACATTGAGTCCAACTCCTGTCCCTGCACAGGACAACCCCACAGTTCACACCATGTGTCTGAGGGTATTCTCCAGTCTCTTCTCAAACACTGTCAGGCTTGGGGCCGTGACACCTCCCTGGGGAGCCTGTTCCAGTGTCCACCACCCTCTGGGTGAAGAACCTTTTCCTAATGTCCAACCTAAACCTCTCCTGGCACATCTCCCTGTCATTCCCTCAGGTTCTGTCATTGGTCACCAGAGAGAAGAGATCAGTGGCTGCCCCTCCTCCTCCTCTTCTGAGGAAGCTGTAGACAGCGAGTTGGACTCAACGATCCTTGTGGGTCCCTTCCAACTCAAGACATTCTATTATTCTACGACTCTAAGATTAAACTCCTGACATCCTTTCTCCTCCAGAACTGGACATAAAGAGATGGAGCTATACACTGCTTCATGGACACTCTGCTGCCTTACCATTCAGCTGTCGTGTCACCATGATATTTGGTGGGCAGACTCAAGCCTTCCCTGCCTATGCTCTAGTAGACACTGCCTGCCTCTGCCCATGCCCTGTGCTGCCCAGCCACATACAGCCTCATTATTGTGGTGCATAACCTACCTAATATATTCTGCTACTGAACAGGGCTTATCAACTTGGCCTCAGTCAAAACTAGCAGAAGCCACACAGCTTCCAGCTGCCTTGGAGTACAGAGTGAGCACACAATCATCTGTGAAACAGTTTAAGTCCATAGCCCAACTTAATGATGCTTACAGAAATCAATTTAAGTTGCATATAACATAGGTGGGGGAAGGCTTGCAGAGATCAAAACTGTCTTTTCTCGCTGCCTCTCATGAAGCACTCAGCAGTTCTGAATATAGATTTATAGAAGGCTATTTACAAAGTTTGTATCCATCAACTATTTTACAACAAAAAACAGGTTATCCTGCTGAGTAGCACTGTAAGAAACAGGAGATAGCTGATACTAATATACTCTAATTACCAAATGGCCCCTTTTTACATGCCGTTCAGGCTTCAGTATGATTTTTCAGTGACACTCTTAAAAGCCAAACTGCTATTCTTTTCACTTCAAATCACTGTACATTATCAGAAATACTTCCTATTCTTTCTGAAAACATACCAAAAAAAAAAAAAAAANAAAAAAAAAAAAAAAAGTCACACAACCCAAGCCACAGTGAAAGTTTTCTGAAGTCATCACTCAAAAAAACCCCAGGAGGGCATTATCCTAAACAATTATTCTTACATTCCTAAATTATTGATAATTAATTTTTACTGAAACAAATGTCATGCCTATTTTGATAGTAGTCATCTCTTACATTAAGAGTCAAATAAAAACTTCCTTTTTTTCCAAATAACCATACTGCCATTTAAAAAATCATCACATGTAAAAGATCAGCTTCCTCTATTTTCCACAGTATTCTTGAAAAGTAGAAACTACATCCTATTCTTATACTGGGATGTTCAAGCAATCATTGATACATAAGCTTGAAGTGTAAGTTACAGTCAAAAAAAGGTTATAAAAAACTTGCATTAAAAGGTTTCTGGAAGTTGTGTAATGTTTCTTGAGATAATAGTACATGGGATGTTGCAATTCAAGTAGAATAATATTTTCAAAAGAATGATGTGACAGATTTTTATTTTCATTATCCCAGACTCATTTTTCAAAAAAATCACTTCAACACTGAAATGTCTAAAATCACGAAACCTTTTGAGGTCTGAGACACTCAGAAAATGGGATGAATTCAGCTCCAGAATTTAGACATTTCTTATGTTTCCTCAATTTTCAAATATAAATTGAAAGTGACATATAACCTATGACCTAGCTGATTTCAGGAAAAAGCATCTACATTTTCAATGGATTATAGAAATATTTCTGTATTCCTGAAAAAAAATAGGGCTAGGCTCTGTACTGAAAGCTGTTCAACAAACAAAAATGTATCATTTCCTCACAAATGACATGTAAAGCCATGATATGTTCTTGTGAGGTTGCCTATCCAGAAGGAAGAATTGCATCAGAAGTAAAATGGCAAGTATAGGTTTAGAGCTGCTCTGAAACTTTGAAAGTGCTATTTACACTATCTCAAGCTGGGGACAAGAACTTCGCAGTTAAACTTAAAGTGAAACGTTTGTGAAACCATATCCTATGGAATAGTTCTTTAAATCTTTCTAAAACAGGCAGTTTTGGTACAACAGATTTGAAACAGCTGAAACCCAGAAATTCCCTATAGATGTTACTATTGATTAATAACTGAAGAGAACATAGAAATAGAGTCTACTTTTACAACCTCTTATCTGGTGCTTATGACACAGTGTTGATCCCCAAACATTTCCTCTATGTATACTTTACCATGAAAAGGCATATAGTTGTGTTAGCAGAATAACCAGTAACACTAAGCAAATAGTATTCAATTGGGACATGAAGGCCATACTAAAATGTTTTTCATTTATATTTTTTCTCCTTTTCCTTCTTCTAAGTTCCTCAACTAATAATATTTTGCCATATGATATGCATAGGAGAGTGCTATAGGAGGGAGTTATTAGAACAGCTTTTATCTTGTTATTTCTTTAGGAAATATAGCTTGCCTAGTAACACCTAGCAGAACTAATAAAGTCCTCAGCTAGAAACAAGTAGTCTCTATTGCAGCATGAAACACACTCAAACTCCATAGCACTAAACCACCTCACTGAGACGGGTATTCAAAAAAATAAAAAACAAAACCAAACAGACCAAAAAAAAAAAAAAAAAAAAAACACAAAAAAAAAAAAAAAAAAAAAAAAAAATAAAAAAACAAAACAGACCAAAAAAAAAAAAAAAAAAAAAACACAAAAAAAAAAAAAAAAAAAAAAAAAAATAAAAAAAAAAAAAAAAAAAAAAAAAAAAAAAAAAAAAAAAAAAAAAAAAAAAAAAAAAAAACCACCCCAAACCAACAATAATAAACAATAATAAATAAAATAACAACAATAACTCAATAACTTCTCCAGAAAAAGTAACATAACTAGAAATCACTAGATAGCAGCAACAAGAAAAGAGAGAAACTTGCTTGGAGTAGGAATTCACTCCTTTCATCCAGAAAAAGGTTTCTACAATTGCAGATTATAATCAACACTTCTTTTTAACTCCATCACGCCATCCAGACATTTTAGCCCGAGGTAGATATGGGGCAATCAAGATAACTGTTCAAACAAGATAATTAACTGAGATTGCTGACACATGGAATCATTCTGCCAAAAAAACCCCCCACCTCAGGTGACTACTATCTTAAGTTTTTGACTTCCCAGGTGGATTTGATCTCTGTGATGAAACAAAACTTGCCCCCAAGCAAGCTGCAGAAAGAACTCTCAGTTTGGCCACAAAGGTGACTGTAAGCAGTTGTTTTAAATGGATGATTTTCAGAAAATGTAAGTACTAAAAAGAGGGTATTAGGAGTGAAGTCAAAGGTATAAAAAGGAAAATGATTTTTTGTGTGGTATGGTGAGTATTCAGTAACCATGAATTTTTCAATTGTTTTGTTAAATGCAAGTTCAGTGTTTCGTTTACAGAACTGAAAACAGTAGCTTTCTAAATGTGAACCAAGTGACTGTAGGGTTCTTTACATGATGCTGAGAGTATAAGCAGTAAAGGAAGATGTAATTTGATCTTATTATTTAAGAGTAGTAGTACAAATAATAGAAATATGTTCTAAAATATTTGTATGTGTGATCTCTGTCTTCTGGAAAACTGAACATGCTAAACCTTGGGAATTTAAATTTGTATACTATAAATAATTTAAATCCTACTTAAAAAAATAGGATTAACTGCTACTGGTTATGTAGGGTTGTGCTAGATAGGGAGTGAATGCAGATAACCAGCTCAGCAATAAGAATAGAACCATGTTCTCTTAATGTTCAGATCTCTTGCTAACGTAACACAGAGAAGGCAGTTCTGGTAAGAACTTGGCAAGAGGTAGTCTTAAATACATGAGCAAATTACTTTGGGGTTTATTTTGCTTCCAAAAATCTTATGTAAGGTGCTAAAAAAAGCATTTTCCAAAGTCGAGCATCTAAGGTTAGGTTCCCTAAACTTCTGATGGTATGCTGGTGTGTTGTTCTTAGCAAACAGCTGTAGAAATGTTGCTATACGTAAACTATCAAGTTGCTTAAGTGACCTTTTCAACCTAGTCAAGTACACGTTTTGGCAAACTGCGTTTTTCTTCATGCAGAGTATTTTTAAAAGGAAGGAGGGAAGTTACAACTGTTTGATTAAACCTTTTTGAATGTCCTTTACACAGATGCTATCTTAGTGTTTCTGTTTGTTTAACTGTTCAGATTGTCTTCCATTCCATTGTCTTGTTTCTTGAGACAGAAGGTGACAAGTAAGGGAATAGAGAAAATGGAAAACAGAGAGAGAAAATTGCAGCTACTGTTTCTTATACTTTCTTTTTTGGTTTTGAAGCCATCGCGGAAGTAGTAAATGGCTCACTTCAAAATTCATTTTCTATATTAGCTCTGGGGTATTCAGAGAGCTTTTATTTTCTTCTAAGAAATCTGTGGTATCTAAGACTTTTACCAGGATCAGGTTGTGCAAATATCATTTTTAGATTGGTAAATTAGACCTGGCAAAGAGTTAGGGTGCATCCGAAGAGAGAAGTAGAAATGCATAGGGAAACCTGGTGAACATAGACAACCCTAAGAAAGATAATGCGAAATCGATCCGTATTTTGTGGTTTATGCACTAGTGTAAAAACAGAAATGGAGATGTTATTTCTTTTTGCCTTTCAAGACCCTGGGTTTGGAACTTAAAGGATGAAATGTGGTGAGTAGGTTGAGGTGGTGATTCCACCTGCAGCACTGTAATATGCAAATGATTGCCTTGGTTACATCATCTTGCTTTCTTCCAGTCACTTGTGACAAAATAAGATTTCTTCTAATGCTAACTTTATTTTGTCAGAGAAAGGAGTTAACTTTTTTTCTTCTGAAAACATACCCTTCAAACACTGTAATGGTTGGAGGACAATTTACATTTCACTTGGTGGTCTGTATCAGTTCACTTGATGTGATCTAGTTCTGTGTGCAGTGTCTTTCTAAAATTTGCTGGAGTTTCTAATGTTATCTATTGCTGCTCTCTATTGATTTTTCTAATGAGATAACAACAAAAATATGAAAGTTCAAACTGCGTGTTTCCTAGCTTATCACTCTTATCACTCTTTGTCTTTTTCTACAGTTTAAGCATATGAAATGTTCTCTGTTCACATGCCAGTGAGATTCTGTGTGACTACAGGAAGGAATGTTTATTCATCAGCGTAATTAATTTTTATATTAATGTGTCAGAGACGCAAACATTAACTCTTATTGTGTCTTACATGTAATGTAAACAATGACCTAACCAAATAACAATCTGAAGATGTCCAGGAGTTTTCCTATCCTTTTCAAATGATCTGTTCCAATTTTTTTTTTTTAAATTGTCAGCAGCTGTTGCCTCTCATGTAGTGTGAAGCTCTGAAATCAGTTGGAATGTTTTCCATTTGTCAGTGTAACCAACACATCTGATATTTCCTGCAGTCAGAGTTCCTGTCTGGAAGACTGGTGGAGAGTAGGCAAGGAATGCTGTCAAGTTGAAGGGAGGTCCCTGTATATCATGTCCTGGATTTGTGCTTGTCTCTCCTGGTAGTGTACAACAGCAGATGGGAGATTGTAGGAAAAATTGAGTACCAAAGAGGGTTATGACATAGCTGTATTTGTTTCTTTCTGCAGACATGGAAAAAGGGAGAACAATAATGTGGGCTAGTGACATGATGGATTGGAAGGAAATTGTTGTAGCACTTTTCGTTTCTGATACAGTTTTCAAGTCAGTAGGTTGTTTTTCTTCCCTTGCCCCTCACGCCCCCCTGCTTTTCTTTCTTCCATGGTTCTTGGATGATGTGTGAGACAGATGCTCAGCCTCAAGCCACCGTTCTCCTGTGGCTTTCATGCCTCCAATTTGATTGAATATGAGCACAGCAATGCTTTTTCTCCTTGAGACAGTGTGACAAACGTTCTTTGTGTGAATGGTGCACTTGGTTGCTCCAGTAAACAGAGTTGTCTTTTTATGCAGATGTCAGAAGAAGCGATGACTTCCTCACAGCGCACCTGCATTGTACCGTATCTCATTCCTCCAGGGAACTAGAGGCTATAGATGCCATCTGATATTTCTTTTAGCTGATTCGGAAATGTTTGCAGTCAGGCTAAGGCCAAGTGCTTCCTTGTTGTGGAAAACCTGTAGATAACTGCTGTTGTTCAAAGTACTTTATAGCGTTCACTTTGTGGAGTTCTCAGGAAATGCTCCCACATGAGGTGAGGCATTTTCAGCCGCACAGCTGTGCAGCAGGACAAGCAGGAGTACAAGAGCTCAAGCTTTTAAACAAAGCAGAACTGAGGAATTTACAGGCAATCAAGCAAAAGCTCTTGGATCCTCTGAGTAATCAACTCTTGTCTTTGACCGCCTCTCTCTTCATCATCTTGTGGGTTCATTTCGGGGGGTTCCGTGCTAGGGCCTCATATTGCAGCTCCCGTGGGTGATAGAAAACATGTAGAAGTTTTTAGACTATATGAGTGTGCTAATAAATTACTTTCTTCCCCAGGAAGGGAGAGCTGTGCTATCAAGTTTGACGTGCACAAGCAGGATTGATAAGAGATCCATGTGCCACTGTGATTCAGTGTAGCTGCAGGAATGTGTGCTGCTTCATTAGTGTGTTCAATTGTTATTTCAGGATCTCAGGAATATACACCCGTGTGCTGTGACCCTTAATATATTTTTTTTTTTCCTTTTAGTTTTCTTTTACTTTCCCTCTAACTGGCTTTGCAGACGTCTATGCCTCTTCATTTCTGATAAGGAAGTGAAAAGGGGATGTTTTAATCTCCAGCCAGCACAAGATCCAGTGGCAGAAGACTGGCCATGCTGTGTTAAGGCCAGAGCCCTGATGTCCAAAATGCTAAAACTCCCTTGCTGTAGCCTTCCTGGCCTGAACTTTGCTTGGTGGGTGAGACATAACAGTTCATCTACCTCCAGCTTCTAAGGCTGAGGTTAAAGCTGTGCTGGGAATTGTTTTTCATTATTTGTTGGGGGTGGGGAGGTTGGCTATGTTTGTGGTGGTGGGTTTTGTTTTGGTTTATTTTGTATTCCTCCCCCCCCCAATGAAAGGGAAAGCTTCTTTTATTCAGAGTGCCGTTTTCAAGGAATGGGAAACAATTCAGTGTGTTATTGTTAAGGTATGAGCATATTGCTAAGAAATACATTGTTGAGAACAAAAGTCTAGCAAGCCGCACAAGTGAGATGACAACTTAAGTATAGCAAAATAAAGAGTGTTGAGAGGACTTTGACAGTTTTCATTAACAGTGTTGTCTGAGGCAAATGCCTGCTTTGCCAGTTTTGGCAGCAAGTCAAGACAGCAGTATAAGGAGTGTAATTACCTTGGGCACTGAGCCAAGTAATTTTATAGTAACATTTTCATGCAAAATATATTAAAGATTTGACATAAAATAGAGAATATCAGTATACCCTCTATTTTAAATGTCATGTTCTTGACTTAAAACTATTAAAAATAACTAAGAGGATCACGTGTGGAAACTTCTTAAACTAAGCAGTTGTACCATCCAAAGTCTGTCAGACAAATAATTTTTTTGTTTGTTTCCACTATTATTTAAAAGTGGTGTGGGTTTTTTTTTTTGTGTTGTGTTTTGCCTTGTTGGAGTTTTTTTGTTTTCGGTTTTTTTCCCAAGTTGTGTTTGTGGTGGTGTTGTGTTTTTTTAATTGTTGGGGGTTTTTTTTTGTTTTTTTTTTTTTTTTTTTCTGTGAAATTATCTTAAGCACTTGCTGCCTCTTTCTGACTTTCAGCAATCGTATGGCAAAAAGCTAAACCAGAGAGTTCCACTGATTGGAAGGATATTGGGTTTGCATGGCAAGGTTTTGGTAGCAGAATGGCTACAGGGGTGGCTTCTGTGAGAAGCTACTGGAGGCTTCCCCTGTGCCTGATAGACCCAATGCCAGCCGGCTCCAAGATGGACCCATCATTGGCCAAAGCTGACCCCCATCAGCCATGGTGGCAGCGCTTCTAGGATAACATAGTTATGAAGGGTGGGGGGAACCACATAAAACCTGCACAAATGCAGCCAGGAGAGAGAAGTGAGAGCATGTGAGAGAAACAACTCTACAGACACCAACAAGGTCAGTGAAGAAGCAGGGGCAGGAGGTGCTCCAGGTTCCGGAGCAGAGATTCCCCTGTGGTGCAGGCCACGGTGAGGGAGGCTGTGCCCCTGCAGCACACAGAGGTCCATTGATCCACCTGTGGCTCAGGGAGGACCCCACACCAGGGCAGGTGGATGCCTGAAGGAGGCTGTGACCCCATGGAGAGCACATGCTGGAGCGGGCTCCTGGCAGGACCTGTTGTGTCATGGAGAGAGGAGCCCAGGCTGGAGCAGGATTGCTGTCAGGACTTGTGACCCTGTGGGGGACCCACACTGGAGCAGTCTGTTCCTGAAGGACTGCATCCCATGGAAGGGACCCACACTGGAGTGGTTTCTGAAGAACTGCATCTCATGGGAAGGACCCGTGTTGGAGAAGTTCATGGAAGACTGTCTCCTGTGGGAGTGACCCAACACTGGAGCAGGGGATGAGTCTGAGAAGGAAGGAGCAGCAGAGACAAGATGTGGTGAACTGACCACAACCCTTGTCTCACTACTCCCCCTGGCCCTGCCCCTTGGGGAGAGGGAAGTGGGTAGAGAAAATTGTGAGTGAGGTTGAGCCTGGGAAGAAGAGAGGGGTGGGGGAAAACAACATTTTAAGATTTTTTTTTTCTCATTATCCTACTCTGATTTGATTAGTAATAGATTAATTTCCCCAAGTTGAGTCTGTTTTGCCTGCAATGGTAATTACTAAGTGATCTCCCTGTCCTTATCTCAACCCATGAGCCTTTCCTTGTATTTTCTCTCCCCTGTCCAGCTGAGGAGAGGGAGTGATAGAGCAGCTTTGGTGAGCACCTGACATCCAGCAGGCATCAACCCACCATAGTGGCCTTCAGAGGTTCCTATCATTTTCCTCAGTCATTATCCTGAATCTATAGGCAGATAATAATATGGCTTAATTACTTGACTGAAGACACCTACTCGTATATTCATGCTATAAATTATAAATTGAATAGTTCCATGACATAATCCCTATTTTCTCAAATATAATTCTTGTGCAGCAGAATTTCAAAACTCTGGGAGTGTATCATCAGTCATTGTATGCATTCTCGAATATCACTGTGGTGATTCGGTGATGATTGTTTCTCTGAACTAGGAGTGTGGAAAAATGCATTTCATGTAGCTGTTTTGGAAAGGAATGCATTAACTGCATGCAACTGACTTGATTGCTAAACTCTATTAGGATGCTATTGATTTTTAGTGGAGATTGGGTGGGTTTTTTCCCTGATGTGCTGGTTACAGTCCTCAGTTAAGTAATGTGCATATGCCTTGCTATGCATAAAAAATTTTCCATTGGAAATAAGAGCCTTAATATAGGCACACTTGACTTGGCTGAGACCTGACAGGCTTGATAAACTTGGACATTTTTTGGAGCACTCTATATGGCCATTTAGTTTACACTACAAGTGTTTGACTACTTAGTTTTTTCTTTCTACTTTTCACTTGCTTGAATCCCAGGTTTAAACGAATGTGGGTGTGGTATTAAAATATAAATCTGTTGGGTAGACACTTGCAAATTCTGTCTTCTACTGGAAATACGTGAATGTGAAGTACTGAGTGTTAAACTTGGTGTACTCCCCCTCCTTTTTCTTTTTTTTTTCCCCTGTTGTTAATACCATACATATGTATGCCCGAACTTTTTGTCCACTTTCTTGCAGCAGGAATAGGTTGTGCATAATTCTGCCAGCAACCCAGCCTAAGATCTCAATAGGACTATTGGCTCTTGCCTTTCAAAACAAAGAATCAGACCATGAAATCTGGATCTTTACAGGGAAATGCAATACAGTTAATCTAAAGAGAAAGAAGATTAGCCACTTAAACCTTTTCTTGGTGGTGTTTGTTTTTTGGTGTGTTGTTTGTTTTTTGGTGTGGTGTTTGTTTTTTGGTGTGGTGTTTGTTTTTTGGTGTGGTGTTTGTTTTTTGGTGTGGCGTTTGTTTTTTGGTGTGGTGTTGTTGTCCACAATTGGCATTGACAGAACAAGATTAGCTCAAGCTGGTTTCTGTATTGCAGTGAGCTTCCTGATAACTTTAAAATTTCAACTAGCTTTCACTCTAAGTATTAGCAGACAGGATGTCTTTTGTGAAATGTAACGGTGGCCTAGGGTAAGCTTTCTACTTCAGGTGAATTACAAACAAGGTTCTAAACTCCTTGCAACCTAATGTAACTGTTTACTGGTTTTTGTGCCATGACATAGCCAAGAAACTGGCTAAAGATGTCCAGATAACTTGTGCTGCATTTTCCAGCCTAGTTTTGGTAATTCATAGAAAGCTGGAAATGTTTTTCATACACTTCCTGATGTTTGAGATGTTTTTGACTGAAAACCACCTTAATAGCTCATTTCTGACCGACCTTCAGGTACTTGGGCCAGCGGATACTTTCTTTGTAGTCACTTGGAACCTGAGGACTCTGCTTGGGTCTAGATAACCCTGCAACACCAACTGTGTTTTGTAGGACATCTAGCCAAAGGCTCTGCTATGGTGCTGCTATGCTGTTGCGTTTTGAAGCTGGTGCAGGCCTGCTGGGAATGAAGGGAGAGTGTGTTTGTGCTGCGTTGTCCAGCTGTACTATGCAATGTAAAAGTGAAGGGACTGTATAGGACCCCACTAATGGGATGACCATAGTGGAATTTTTGGACATCTTCCCAGGTTTCTCATCTTCTTTATAGTGCTCATCCAATTTTAAAACTGTTTTTGAAATGTCAGTGTCTATATCAGAGAATACATACATTTTTCTCACCCTGTTTGTATGACAGTGTCAAATCATCCTTTTCAGATGAAGATCTACAGATTATGTTAAGTAGCAGTTAAGCTCCTCAGAAGAGCATTTAGTTACAGTGCTAGCATGAGCTTGTCTTTGCAGCCTTCTGCATTTACAAATGTCACTGTAAATTTGCCCATTCAGTTAGAGCACCCATTGTAATTGCAGGCTCTTCAAAAGACAGACACAAACAAATTCAACAGAAATTTTGCATTTGTGTATTTGTGACTTAATGCTTTTTAAGCAGCTTTTTTTTTTTGTTAATTACTTGTTTCTTACATTTTGTGCCTAAGTATTCTTTTATAGTTTTCCTGCTGTGGAGTCTTTCATATTGACAGTATTATTCTTTCTTTTTTATTTTTAAGACTGCAGACTTTTTTCTTTATTTCTATGGAAATGTATGTCCCAACATAACTCATTAAGAGCTTTCTTTAGTGCAGTTGTTTGATTCCCTGCTGTGAGGAACTGTTTTAATAAATTATTTTTCTGAAGATGGTGCTTTTTTTTTTTTCCCCTGTTGGAAACTGCAAACCTGGTAAAGGTGCTTAATATTTAATGATTTGACAACCCCAGGCAATGATGGGAGAGCTGTGCTCTCATGGTAGAGAACTAATGATGGCTCACAAAACCTATTCAAGGCTCATGATCTGGCTTTGGTTGACAATAAAACAATAGACAGAGGCCTGAATAAGCAGTGTGTTAAACTTGTCTTGTAGAATAACGTGAAATAATCCAAAGTGAAGAGACTTGCAAGTGGTTTTGGGGACTGTGTTTAGTTTAGAGTGATCCTAAGAGAAAGTATGTCCTTTCGGGTATACCCAGTTAGATCTGGGATCAAGCTTCAGGCTCTACTAGGAACTTCAATCCCAGATACCTTTTTGGCTTTAGCTGATTGTCTAGGATTCACTGGCTTTCTAAGGAGAGCATTACAGTGAGTTTCTGAAAACTACTATGAGTTTCTCAATAACAACAGGTCTTCTTTTACTAATGTGTCATGTTTTCCTATCTGCAGCTACCTCCTGTTGGTCACATTAGATAGTTTCTGGTCTGCTGGAAGAGATGTCTCTTATATCCTCTGGCTGATTGTAGAAGCTGTTGCCAACTCAAAATCAAGCCACAGGGCTGTTTTTATGCCTGAAACTGCCACTCTTTTGATTTATATTTTAGATGGCTTGGGCTTCTAAAATATGTGCTTAAAAACAAATAAGAAGTCTTGATGATCTGTCCTTGTTCACTTCCTGGTAAGTTTTTCTCCACAGGCTTGTGTTGACTTGCTGCCTCTGATTACAAGTCTTCGTGAGCTTGTTTCTAGAACAATAAATTCTAGTTTCACTGTATCGTTGATATACCACAAAGCACTTGGTCACTTCTCTTCAATACGTTCATGCCTGGAAGGCACCTAGTATTGATTATGAGAAAGGAGTTATTCACCTGATACATGGAATAAGCACTTCTATCAGGCAGATCCATACCATATGCTTTCTGATGTGCTTGATTTATTCACCTACAGCAGGCAAAATGACCAAGCCTTTAGCAGAGTAGAGGAATGAACCAGTCTTCCAAATTCTAGGGTGTGAAGCAAAGCATTCTTTTCAGTTTTAGTACAGAAGCTAGCTCTAGAGTTATTGGTTCATCTCACTTTAGAAATTTAACTGGTGCTGTCATACTTGCTTAAAGTCCAGAAAGCTGCTGTTACATTTGTGTCTTCCTACTATGTCGGAACGGCGGGAGACATTGCACGCTCAATATGAGTGTTATCAGCAAAGCTCGTTTATTATCCGTAAGAAGGCTGCATTTATAAGTCATATAATTGGGCTCATACATATTACTAAAACATAGCTTGCCATTGGCCATCCCCATATAGATCAACCCCTCCTCTTCGGAAAGTCTCTCAACTTCCTAACAAGCCTTCTCCCGCATACCACAGTTTCTTTCTTGTTACAATATCTGCTGTCAAGGTCACTCCATCCCTGCAAAACATTTTTGCTCAGCACTGATTAACTGCTGAGGCCAACACTCCCTCGGGCCTATGGCCCTACTCCCTTAACCATCTCCCAGCTACCACCTCCACACTACTACATACCAGAGAATCAGCTTAGCCTATGGTACATTGTATTTCCTTTCCCCCGACTTGATTTAAATAGAGCAAGAATACTTTTTCTTTTTGAAGCCTGTTCTTTCAATTGTTCTATGTCTTCAACTTTTTAACATATCTGTTTTTGGGTAGAAACAGGTCCTTCTGAAACTCTCCTTTAAAAGCAAAGCAAAACAACAACCCCACACTGTATATGGGGACAACTCCAAAGCTGGAATCCCAGCCACTTCGTGTGATGTCAGGAGTTAGTCTTTTACAGCATCTTGTTCAAACTATTGTTTTTATTTCAAGGAGGTGGCTTGACTGAATACCCAATATTGTTGGAGCCATGTATCATTGTACCTGACCAAACCTTTACCCTTTTCCCTAGTGATGAAAGGTGTGGTGGGGTCTTTTTGTTTGTGTTTTTGTTTTTTACTCCCTCCTTCTCCTCTTTACTGGGTGCATATCCCCTGTCTTGCTAATATTGCAGTTTTGCTGTATAACATAAACAGGATTGTTCCAGAACCTGGCCTTTTGAAACAACTGTTTAATGTGAGTTTCAGCTTCATCTCCCTATCCTTTTTGGATACTGTAATCCAAATACTGTATTAAAGGAATAAGACACAGAAAAGTGACCAAAAAGAAAGTCATTTTTCTATAGATGCATGACACCTTGGGGACTATTTTATCATGCTTTCCTCACAATGCACCTTTTTGTTATAAATATGAAATGACTAGGCATATTTGAACATTCCCCCAATATTCCAAATGATAAGTATTAAGGCAAAGGGATTTTTGAGTTATGCCTGCCTTGCTGACTCTTACTTGGTAAACAGGTATTTGCAGACAGTTTCCTTTGTGATCTACTCTGCTTGTAAGGATAGCTGCACTGAATTAACTTGTCTTTAGGCAGTTCATGTGTGGTGTGAAGCTATGTTTGACCTGTGCTTTGATTCCTTCGTGTACTCAAGCACAATCTGGAACAGACAGATACTACTCTGGGTAGAAGTGGAGCTACTTGTATACTTAATTACGGTGCCATCATGTATTTTGCATACAGAGACCTGAACTCTGTGGGAATAGCACCCACCTTCATATTTCAAGTTAGAGAAAACTGTAGATGTCATGCTAACAGAAGTGTATAGTTAGCTTTTCCTTTTTTCAGTTGTGTCCTAGACTGTGAATTCCATACTGTTGTTCATTGCAAGCTTATATAGTTATTTTGTTAATATATCTGGTTTTAAAATATTATAAAAGGAAACGGCCTATGAAAAGTAAAAAACTTGATTTTTCGCCAAAATGTCAGTGTGCCAGGTGATTCTTCATGATCAAGTACAGTAAGAACAGAGAGCCTGAAGTATTTTAATCTGTGAGTGGGATTCATTTGTTATGTAAATTAAGTGGGAAAATTGTGCAGATGTGCGAATAAGAAGTTTCATATTCTAAGTCAAACTCCTAATGTCTTTGCACCAGCTCATCTTTTATTGAAAAATTCATTAATTTTCTGTTAACCTTAATAACAGACATGTAGAACTTTATAATGTAATTGACCAAAGGTTTCTCACTTTAAAACTATGTGTATAGCTTCATACATACATAAATATGTATATGTATATGCATATAAAGATATAATCACTTTTTGCCTGTTTTTTATGAGTTGTTAACTTTTTTAAAATATTCAAAGCTGTGGAAGACTGTAGCTTTTCACCTCACTCCTATTCTGAACCTTTCCTCTTGCAACTTGTTTTTCAAAATCTTTTATGGACTTCCCTGAAAGATGGAGACAGAAGACTAAGGTGGACACATGCTGTGGCTAGGAAGGCAGATGCACTAGGTAAGAATAATTAGATGATTAAAACCTGTTTTTCCCTGAATGCAGGCCTTAACGAGTACATGAGGTAGGGGACATCACCCTTTGCTTTGCTGGGTACTGCTTTGAAGTCTGGAGAAGCTTGTGAATTCAGGTAGTCTTGCAGAAAATAACTCATGGTTCTAGACTGAAAAAGCCAAAGCAGTCTGAATTTTGAACCTTCAAATGTGCAGTGATTTGCTTTCTTCCATAACTTCCTTGCTTAGGATCTGACTTATTCTTTCGCTGTTTGAGTAAGTCTACTTACAGTGGCAAGAGTTTCTCTGTGTTATAATTACAGCCCCACAGGCTCTAATATCAGGACGGTTTAGATTTTCTTCTTCAGCCAAGGACTTAGGGTAGCAGCCTCATGAAGAAGGCTAGAATAAATTTGGTATCTACACCATAGGCATAGGTGAAATAATTACTCCTTGAAGTGACTTGCAGTTGTTCAGTAGCAACACAGTGTTTAAGAAACAATTCCAGGCTTCATCTGACCCAGCAGGAGACAACACTTTTAACCACCTTTCATAAGGAGGACACTTCTTGATTATTGCATCCCGGTAGCAATTGGTAGATTTTCAGCTATGTAAGTTCATCGTGTGCTTTGTATAGAGTATATTACAACTGTACATATTTTATTAACTAAAAGCAGATTCTGATCCAAAAATCAATTGCTCTCCTCTTGAACAACAGATGAGAATTATGATTAAATCATGCTTCTGAATGAATGTGAAGTGGAAATGTGGTAGGCCAAAACCTCTCTTGAGGTGTCTTGGTGTTTCTCTCTTCATATGTTACTGAAAATCTAGTCTGAATTTGAGGGAAGGATTAATTTTCAATTGGTACTGTATTTGTTAGCTATGCACAGTCTGTTTTGCTCATTGCACTGTTTAAAAAAATTATTAAACTCCATCTCCTCCTGTTTGTTTAAAATGGACTATTATTTCATAGCTCCCAAATTATGAAAGCTTTGTAAGCTTTAAGAATATGTATTTGACTGTTAAAGCACAGCACTTTTCAGGAATTTACTTAAATGTGTCCCCCAATGATCTTTCTACTACTCTTGCTGACTCTCAGCTGCATGTGCAATATTGTTTTGCATTTCTGATATGTAGAGTTTTACAGACTATATAGGATACACTCTTTTTGATATAGAATATATGGGGTTTATTAAAATAACTTCACCTGAACTTCTGCTGAAACTCTGTACTGCTGAAAAGTCTAAAGTAATCAGTTAGTAAAAGTTTCTTTACTTTCTCACTAAAGCAACAAAAATATATAACTAGAACCAAAGCAGCAATTGTGTAAGGTGTGCAGTCAGTCTTCTTTGGACTCTTCATGTACTCTTTTCTAGGGCTTACCAACAGTTATTTTAACTGGTTTTGTTGCTCAGTTAGTCCATAAAGAGATTAGCTGTAGCAGATTCATCAAATTGTCAGGCTTACTATCCTTCCTTTCCTTATCTGTTTTCCTTTTCTATTTTATTTATTTATTTATTTATTTTAAGTTATGGAAAGTATCTATGTTTGAATACAGATAATAAATCTCTAGAGGTGTTTTTGGGAGATGAAGCTTCAGGGCTTTGAAAGATAGACATTTACATCTAAAGTGCAAATTATTTGGGCTACTGGGTTATTATGTCTTCAGGGCCATTTCTGTCAGTGTTTCTCTAAATGTGACACATGGGACTGACTTCTTCAGCCTTAATAAAGATGAAAGTTACTAGAGCATGAAACTTTACAAACAAGTTCTATTGATGTATGTTGAGGAATTTACTCATTACCATTTTAAGTGGAAACCAGTTTATAGCCTTGTAAAATGAGCATCCTAATCATTGTTTCTAGCACTAAAAATAATTGATACGGTTGTAAAGTTACATGGCACTTCACAAATATAAAGCAGGAGCTACCCTGAAACAGCTCTGAAGCTTAAGTGCAAAACACAGGCCTAGCCTTGGATGAGAAAAACGTACAGTAAAATAGAACAGGAGATAGTGAAGAAAAAGAAATAAAAGATTTTATTTTAGAGGTGAGAAAACAGATGGGGAGCAGTAATCATCAAGAGCAGAATACATAAAATAATGATGAAATAATAACAGATCCCACAGATTACAACTATGGTTTTCCTATCCATAGTTTATGAGAGTAGAATTTAAGATTAAACAAATCTTGAACTTGAGATAAGGAGACTAAACCTGACATAAAAAGATTGGTGGAAGATGTGAGGCAAAGGGAGAGAAAGATAAGAAATAAGGATTCATTTTCACTAGTCTTAGGGAAAGAAAGCAGAGACAGTTGGTGAAGGCAGATGTGCTTGCAACAGTGAGAAGGAAAACTAAATTGTATTGAAATTATAACAGGTTAGCTTGAACAGTTTGAGTAGTCGGTCTGCAGACTTTGACTTGCATATTTGATATGTGTTGCTTTTTTTCTTCTATATCAGTGGTATCTTCCTCTTTCCTATTAAATGTAGATGTGAAGTTAGATTCAGATTCTTGATGCTTGCTTTGACAGTTAAAATTGGCACTATTAGCTTAGATGATGATGTCCTTTAATGGAGCAAGAGGAAAGTTAACAGACTGAAGGGACTCATTTATGTCCAAAGAACTTCTGATGAACCCCCAAAATGTGGTCCCAGTAATGTATATCCAAATGAAGTAAATATAGTCTTCAGAGAATGGAAAAGACATTTGATCCTATACCTTCAAATACTGAGTGTATCTTCTGCACTTCCCTGCGCAAGAGTTCTGAGAGAGAACAGCAGATATGTTTCCATGTTCTACAGTCTGTGAAATCTTACCCAGAGGTATCAGAAGGAAAATGTAGACCTGGGATCTTCCAGTGCAGACTAGTAACAAAACACCACAATATCTGTAAAAGTTTATATGTATTTTGCAGGTCCTTGTATTGTTACCAACTCCTTTACAATGGACCCACTTAAGCCCTTGAGTATCTTGGCCTTCTGAAGGTCCTCTTGGATACAGGCATGGCCTCAACTCGTGTACATGGCCATTTGTAACTGTCACTTTGTAAGACAGGAATGAAATGCTAAAGCCTTGAGGCACTGAGCCTTGGGTGTTTGATGTAGGCTGGGTCACTGAAGTAAAAAAGGTGAACCAAACCTCTTTCCCTCTATGAGAATACAAGGAACAGGTTCCTCCGCTGATGTAAAACTCCAAAGAAAGACTGAAAAGAATATCTCAGATATTGATGTGTGACTTGAAAGAATATGTGATTTCACGGGTGCTCTCTGCTGGGTCTGGCTGAGCTTCTAAGAGTCCAGTTAAGTGTAACAATTCAAATGCCTAAGAAAAATGTTCTGGATATTGCTTGGGTTTTGTTTATGGTTTGTGGGGGGGGTTGCTGCCCATGCCACTTGTCTCACTGATTTCTGAAAGGCAGTGGGAAGTTTAGAGTTGCTACAGATGGTTATGCACTTGCTTTCCTGTGCTAAGTAAGCTTTGTACTGCTGTCTAACCTTTCTCCTGAGCTTTTGTTGGAAAAAAAAAAAATTCTCGTAAGATTTCTGTATTGCTCACATCGATAATTTATAATGTTCATTCTCTTGCTGCTCTGAAGAAAGACAGGGAAAGAAGGAAGATTGCAGTAGAGGTAGGTGGAAAAGCAAGTTATTTCAGGAAAAAGGACTGAGAGGTAATATAATCTAAAAATGGATTGTAACTGCTCTTAAACTTGTCTTTATTGCCCTGAAGCCTCTGAATTATCTTTTCATAAAAGCCAGCTTCGGTTAGAGGTATTTTCTATTCCCTCTGTGGTCAAGAGGTCTCGGATTTCTGTGCCTCAGAATCATTACTTTGACGGTCAATAAGCTCACACTAATCCATCTGAGATATCCCATTTGAAATTATGTACTTACTGGAAGGGTCCTGTGTGTGACAAAATTAAGCTGAAACTGGAAGAGAGAGGTTAAAGATGCATTTATTTCGGTTACCTCTTTCTGAGAATTTTGAAACATGAGCTTGTTCTAAGAGTTATATGGTGTGCTGCTCCAAGTAACTGCTTGGAGTGGGAAGGTGCTTTTGAAGCTGACGAGTAGGAGGGAAACTTCTCCCTCATAAGTGAGGGAGAATTGTTTGCCTGCTGATGTACCAACAGATCCATGCTCTGTGGAGGCTTTGGTCAGCTGATGCTTGCACCACCACCTCATAAACTCATTTTCCTACAAGAAGCAGGCATGAGAGAGATCTGTGTGGTTCAATTTTCACAGCACAGACACTCATCGCAGTTGTGCTCAAAATCCTGACTCTCATGATCACTATTTTTCCCTTTCGCTGCCCCTGCTGTAGGCAGCTCTTGCCACAAACACTTCATGTCAGTTTGAACAGACTGTCCACCTGCGACTTAGTGAAACAGGAACACAAAACTGTAGTGACGTAACATTGGTTTACATTTTTTAAGCATTCTGGCTGCATCCAGGCATGAATGGCTGGTAAGAGAAGATTAACCTGACCGGTATCAGTTTCTTGAGAAGCTGTTGTTATTTGAATTTACCTCTATGCTATTTCAGAGCGAAGCTCTGAGTGGAGAGAGCCCTTAGCAAATGCTGTCTGTAGGCTAAATAATTGCAGAATGTGGTTTCTCAGGCTTAGCTCTTACATTCCAACACACTTTTTCTTTTTTTTTTTTTTTTTTTTTTTTTTTTTTTTTTTTTTTTTTTTTTTTTTTTTTTTTTTTGGTGACTTTATCTTCTTATGTATCTGTCCTAAATGCCATAAATGCCCTTGGTTAAAGGTCTCATTTCTACTATAATTGACTGGAGTCAGGTATCAACTGGTACCCAACATTGGTACCACTCAAGTCCCAATCTTTTTCTCTGGACCTTTTGAAAATCACGATGTGAATAAATGGAATGTTCTCATACTGTTTAGCGAGCTTTTTGACAGGAACCATAAGATTAGAAAACCTTATGTTAAGTTTCTCTAGTTTCTGAGGCTTTCCAAATAATCTTTGGTGAGTTATAGTACTTCATATAAGCAAACAGCATTTCTGCCCACTCACCCTTTCATGTTTTTGCTGAAAGTTATTCCATTCCTGTTTGTTGAAGACTTGCTGCCTCTGCCTCCCTTTTACCAAAATTTGTTTTGTGGGAGAGCTATTATGAGAAGCAAAATGGTGCATAGGAGACCTGGGTGACATGTCATTTTTTTACTCATTGGTTTATTCTGATTGCCTTGTGTGGTGTTAAAATTATTAAGGTTGAGAGGGCTGGCTAAGAAATTTATCCCAACTAAAGGAACATTGATTTTTCACTAAAAGCTAGCAGTTTGTGATTCTTTCCAGCTGCCCACCTCCGTGCTAACATAATACTGGATGTGCCACTCCTATAGGCTTGTTCTTACCTTAGTGTTTTACTTCTTAGAAGTGTGGCAGTTAGCAAGCTCCTTAAAGAGTCAGTCCCTCCTAGGGATAGATAGCTGAATTTGTTAATGTTGAAACGATTGGGGTTTGAGTGGTTTTCCTTTTTTTTTTTTTTNGCTTGGAGGTCTCAGGTGTCCAACACTTGAAAGCTCAATTTTTCTGCTGGTGAGGGGGCACTAATGGTCTGCCATTCTAAAGAATACTTTGAGAAGTTTGGATGAAAAATGTTATCAACATGGTAGTAAGACTCTTGTTATCTGTTCTGCAGAAAACAGAGGAAAGAACTTAGTTTTCTTCTGAAAGCATGTATTTGCATTTGTATGCACATATAGAGGATTAAAAAATGGAAAACAGCTGGTGAGGATTTGTATGCACAACTTTCTGAAGCTGTTATTTCTGGCTTCCTTTACTCTGACTTATTTGTAAATCAAGACTTATAAATTGAATCTGTGTATGTGTCTATAAGACAAGTCTTCTATCATGGGATTTTTTATTGGCTACTGAAACAGTGGGGGGAATACCCTTCTGTTTCCTGTGAGCAGGGCTGGGTCCATAAACAGGTTTTATCTGTCTAGCTTGATGTAAATGATAATGTTTCTCTGAACTGCGGTCGATTCAAGATAAAGCAAGGCTTGCTCTAGGCACATCAATAGAGATTAAAATATGACTTATTATAGACAGTTTAAATGCCAGGCAAGGTATTACTGACTTCTAGAATGCAAATAACTTCTGCACAGATGCTGTCCATTTCACGCTCCTTTCTATGCAATTTTTTTGTCCCTGGCACCTCCCTAGACTCATGTATCTGCTGGCAATGAGGCTTATTAACATTGCTGCATGGATCATCCAGTAATCCACCCATCCTTGTTAGTTAATTGCAGGAACATCTGGCTGTTTGGAGGGTAGCTTTTACACTGTTTCTGCCAGTTCCACTTGAATATAACTTCCTGCCATCTCAATCAAAAGCAAAAGTGAATCATCTTACACATAAGTCAATTTCAAATTCATTTAATGTGTTCCAACACTGCTAGTCCTAAATGTTGAGTTTAAGTGTGATGAGACTGTAAAATTTGGATCTGTATTTATGGCTGTGTGTATGGGCTTCTTTCATATGTAATTGTTTTTTATTATTTCAGTCCTTTAATTTTTGAAAGGAAAAGACTGTTCTGTTTGTGTGTGTGTTTGTTTTCTGTTGTGTTATTTGTTGTGGTTGTCTTTTTTTGTGGGTGGTTGTGGGGTTTTTTTTAGGATTTTTTGGTGGTTTTTTTTATTACTTCACTCTGAGTGGTGGAGCTTTAACAGTGAAGGCTAACACACAATGCTTAGTGAAGTTGCAAGATATGGTACCCTCGATAGTGAAGAACTGCGTATTTGGAATCTGAGACCTAACTGTTTGGCCTGTTTTACGGATTATATAAATTTTCCCAAAGAATTGATTCTCCCAAAGGAAAGACTGATTCCAGTAATCTCTCAATGACATTATCTTCATTGTATTGCCTGAACTGAGGTCACTGCAGGTGCCCAAGGCAAAATTTGAAAAGTATAAAAATAGAAGAGAAATAGGGGAGGAAAATGAAGGGCTAATGTGGATTATATGCTGAAGTTATTATTTAGTTCTGGCTGAAGAGGAGGTAATATGTGATTGTGGGGATGAGTTCTGATAAACCACTTTGCTCTGGGAAGCCCTGTGGACTATGGGGTGACTTGTGGAGCTCAGTGGTAACGCATCAAAGGTGTGAAGGAGAACTAAGGAGTTGCTTTGCAGGTATCTTACTATCCAATACTTTGCAGACTTGTGTACCTTGGCAGCTAGGACTGTGGAGCATGAAGGGACTCAACCCTTGCTGAGCTCATGTCTTCTGTATGAAGGATCAATTTTTTAATGGAAGGAGCACTGGACTGGATATTTGCCACTGATCTGATTGGTAGTTTCAGTAAAATTATTTCGTCTCTTGTTATCTCCATCTTCCTACCTGAAGAACAGAGATACCATGTGCTTTCTTTGTGGCATCATATGATCACCACAGTTGAAATACAAGTCTCTACTGAGATCTATCTCTGCTGCTTACAGATGATGTGTAGGAGTTTTCAGATCTTCTCCTAATTAGTTGTACTCCTGCACCACAAACCTGCATAGGTACAGAATTCCATTAACTTCAGGTCAGATTGCAGTCTTCCTTCCTGCATAACAATGGAGGAGCAGAGGTGTGTTCTGTCTGTAGTACCTTGGATTTGAGGAAAGTCTTTTTAATAACAAACCTCAAATCAGAAATAATATTTTAAAATCAAGTTTAAAATAGGATCTTTTTCAATGTAAGTTCATCAGTAGCCTCAAAAAAAATTGGAATAGAAAACTATCTCTGAATATTTCTTTGGGCTTCTCTAAGACTTTTTTATAGGCGTTGCATACACCAATTTAACGGAGTGTCTCTCCTAAATACTTTTAATGTACTATCAACTGCTTTTTCTGCATTGCTATCAGCAGAAAGTGACCTCAGTATTACAGGGTGAGTTTCAAAACTGTGCATGTGGAATTGCACATTAAAACTGAAAAGAGAGCAAGTGAGTTGTGTGCATAATTCCTCTTGAATCTTTAAAAATATATTCCTGCAGGGAAAGAAATTTTGAAAATACAGCAAAAACTAAGGGTGTTTCTCTTTCTCATTTTGTCTCTTTATGCTATGTGTTGAAAGACATTCGGGGGAAAATCAACAAGACGAGTTTGTACAAATAGACTAACGTTCATTGAAAACCCTTATTTCATCGTTTCACTAGTCATATGCTGAAAAGCACAAAAGCAGTGATAAGACTCTTCCTGGTTCTTAAGAAACTGCTGGGTATGCTGAAAAAAAGGCCTAATTTGTAGACTGAAAGCAGAACTTTTCAGTTCTGGGAATATTGTATAATCACTTACAATTTTGACAGAGTTAGCCTGGAGCAGAATTAAAAATAAGCGTTAAATTCATTTCTTGTATAATTTCTCTGAATTAATCAGGTATTTTCCATATGAAGTCAATGGGGAAGAGGGGGATAAAACACCCCAACGTGTCCTTAAATGGAATTTATTTTGCACTGCCTAGGTATTTTCCAACTATAGTGTGGGCAAGTAATTGTTAGAAAGATTTCTTCGTAAGTAATCTCTTCTTGGAGATCGCACTGAAGTAAGGAGCTTTTTAAAAAAAAATGAAGACTTTTTTAGAGTTTGTGAGATGATAATTGAGTTGTCAGAAAACTAGTAAGCTGTTGTGCGTTCTGCTGGGCATGTTGGTCTTCTACCTTCCGTCCTGTGATGTGAAGACCGAACGTGTCTCACTGTGGTTGAAAATAGTAATCTGTGAAAAGAGAACTCTCTTAGTCTGAAGGAGATGGTAATGTTACTACACTTGGTTCAGTATCAGGAATTGTAGACTTGTCATGCACCTAACTTTGATCAAAACCAAAGATGTTGCTGACAAAAGTGTATCTCTTGATACAGTGGAGCTCACACAGTAAAGCCCAATTTCTGTAAATGCATTTTCTTTTTAAAAATGTTTTTTTAAAAAGTTACGTGGAATATGCAAACTACATGCTACCTGGACTGAAAGTTGCATCACTGACAAATGTCAAAATTAATTGTGAATGATATGCTGTCAACAGCCAGAGATTTGAGGCCCCTCCAGAAAAAAATTCTGAGCCAACAGTATTATTATCAACAAAAACTGGCAGGTGAGGTTAATATTACAGAATGATCTAATTTTTGGGTTAATCTGCCGTAATTCAGCACGTGTTGTAATACAGCCCTGTGTAAGCTTATGCATTGCAGAGCACAGAATGTGCGCTGTGCACATGGTATGGCTGAATCAGAAAGACTTAAGGGTTGTCACTGTTGAATTTCCATAAAAGAAGTGAGAAAGAAGTAAGAGCACTATTGACAAAATCTGAGTTGAAACTAATCTGCTTCTCAAAGGAAAAAAAAAAAGAGGGGCAAATACTCAACAGTATAAAAAACCAAGCCACTAAAATGATCTAGCATAATATTTAAGGAGCTAGAGTATGAGCTTTCTGTTATGAACCCTTCAGAAACTTATTCTGTTCAATTTATTGTAGAACATCCTCTCTTGAAAATAAATTCAAGAATGTTAGATTTGGGGATTTCAGACAAAATTACAAGAAAGCTCAGTGCCTGACGGTTGAGCTTACATTATTAAACCTTGAAATTAAAATGAAGTATCCTACACATGAGGTTAATTAAGCATCAAAAGCACTTATTGTGAGTATAGGCTCTAAGAATAAGATCTCCACTGGAGTGTTTAAAGTATCAACAACTGAAAAATCATCCATAAGTATAACGTATTTTTTATATTTTAACCTTTTTTTTGGGAGAAGAGCCAAATCATCAGATTAGATGATCATAGTGTTTCTTTTTGACTAGAAAATCATGACCCTGTGAGATGGATCTCTGGCCAGCAGACCTTTCAGAACACTCAGGGTGAACAAATACTGACTAATTTCTTTTTACATTTAAATAGAACCCTTAAATGAAATCTTCAATACCTTTTCGAAATGTCATACTTTCCAATACTTTTTTTGTGTTCCTTTGTACCCTTTTTTTTTTTTTTTTTTTTTTTCTTTTTACCTTTTTTTTTTTTTTTTTTTTGGTAAGGTATTTTAGAAAAATATTCTTTCTGTGGTTGATGCCATATTGGACATCTTGCTGACATCAGTTTGATGTTTTAAGACCCTTATAGCTTTTCGTCCTAGTGCAATAAAGCTGTTGAAAGCCTAAGTAAGCTCATAGTTCAGATTCCACCTTCCCCTATATGTGAAGCGCGTTTGCAACTAACTCATCCAGGCATTCTAAATTTGCTACGTACAATGTCATATTCGAAAACAGAATGGAAGGAGAAAGTAAATCTGAAAAATAAATCTCCCTCTTTGTTTAATATTAAACCTGTCTGTCAGTCTTGGGAAAGTCTCATGAACTTGAATCTCTGTTGTCAACGCATATAGCTATATGCATTTACATATTATGATATGCTTCTCACTATCCACACTCTCTTCTTCCTTGCCACCTTTAGGTGAAGTCTTGACTATAATTCTGCAGGAGTTGTGAATTAATAAACCTTATTGGCAAAATAATTTTCCTAACAGTTAAGATGTTTCCCAGTTTTCAAACTCTGAAAAACGGTGGTAATAAAAGTTGCTGCCATGTGTAATTTTTTTTTTTCCTTGGACTTTTATTGCCTTGGAACAGGGTAAAGCAGTAAGGCCTTAAAATGAACCTTCTTACAACGTAGACAAGTATAATAAAGTACTTCTAGGGCATAAGATGATATTGTTCTCTAGATCATGTTTACTGAGGCACAGTTATGCCACATGCTGAAAAAAGATAAAATGTATGTTTGCTCCTCAAACAGACTGTATTACACAGTGACCACGCAGAAAATTCCCGTGTACAATCGGTAGAGGCAGCAATATGCAAAGGAAAAAAGATCAAAGGGAGAAGCATGAACGGTCTTTTTTTTTTATGTGGTGGTGGTGCTGACTTACTTAGAACATGTTTAATAAAAATGGGTTAACTTAGTTTGCAATGAGGAACACTTCTTGGAGAATGGGAAACTGTATATAGGAAAGTAATGGGGAATGGCTGCCTAAAATTTAAGCTTGCTCTCTACCTTTGTCCACATTAACTTTATTTTCCTGGCAAACACTAGATGACAAATCTTTGCAAAGATGTTTCCTCAACTGAAAAATGTTTTTGAAATGAAGTACTTTTGTAGCAGTGGTACATTAAGTGTCCAGCCACAAGATTGTTACTGGGCACTGTATTTACAAGCTTACTTCTACCTCCATGGTATTGAAGATCACAGCACAATGAGAACATACAGACACACGGGGAAAAAAAAAAAAGCATAATTTCATTATTGCTTTGGGGGCAGCATGTAGTATCTGAATGTGTTGGGTTTTTTGTTTGTGGGGTTTTTTTTTTCTCCTCTTCTTCCACACTTGAGATATATTATTTTAATTATTAGGATGAATCTGTGCACATGCAGACCTCATTTGATATATACCATTTTTCTGTAGCATACATTTTGATAGGTCTACTTTTTGTTATGCATTAAAGATTTTTTTTTTTAGTTCTACTAGCAACATAGTTGCTCTTTTATTTTTTTTCTTTCTTTTTAATCTCCAGTTCAGGGGTTAAGGTTGTTAATTATGAAGTTAAATTAACTGTGCATGCATGTACCACACCGCTCTCCTGAAGTGCAGTTCAGGGGGTAAGATTGTTAGCCACAGAAATAAAATGACTGCAAACTAAATAATTTGTGTATCTCAGCAAAAAGTTATTAGTCTCTGGTGATGCATTTAATAAGCTCCTTGTATTGCAAGGTGCTGTCCATTGAAGGTGGTATTTACTTTATTTAAAAGTATACTGGTTGTCATATAGTTAAAGAACATGACATATGGTGGTAATCATTAAACAGCTTGCTGCTCCGAGCTGATATCTTATTTTTTTTTTCATCTTGAAAAGACAAAATTTTCCAAAATTCTGAGTAAAAAAAAATAAGATTAGGAAATAAATCAATGGGCAACTTTATAGTCATTGTTGCTGCTTTGTTGAAAATGCCACTGAGATGCTAATACAGGACTTTGGGGAAAATTTTGTCTTGAACAATACTGGCCTTGAAAACAAGGTGAATGGAGTTTCATACGACACCTTTCCATCTTCTGATGTGGAATCATTGGTAGTAACTGATGGTGCTTTCCATCACAATTTACCCTTTCTTATTGTAGTATGCTATTTCTTTGCCAGTTTCTTTGAGATTTCTGTGCAGTACTGTGATAAAGATCCTGTTAAAATCCAGATGAATTATATTGACAATATTTTCCTTTATCTGACCAATCTACCACTATGCTGAAGAAAAACCAAACCCAAACCACAACAACAGCAATAAAAACAAATGGGAAAAAAAAAAAAAAAAAAAAACAAACAAAAACCACTCACACACACCCAACAAAAAAACAACAAACACCGCCCGAAAAAGAGCTTCAGGTTAGATTGTGTCAATATCTGCTCCTCAGATTTTTTTTTTTTCCTGAGATTTGGTAAGTTCTATAGAGGATGCTTAGAAATATATTAATAGGTTTTTATTATTGTGCTTACTTAATATTATATATGTATTTCAAAGCGGTTTCAGAGGTTGGAATGCCTTTCTGAAGCACGCTAGACATAAGCATTAAGACAGAGTTTTGAATATGCCTAAGGGATCTAAATGCCAATGTCCCATTAAATTGAGAAGGAATAAAGTGTCTTGATTCCTTAGAGTCATTGGTTTGCACAGAACTTAATATTCAGCCTAATAGCAAAACCATCTAACTTCTCATTAAGTTACATTTGTGTCAGCATAACAGGCTTACAGTTTTCTGCACATAAAATGCCATGTGCTGAAAAAGAGAAAGTTCATCTTAAAGGTCTTATTTGTATTTTGCCTTGGGATAAACTGGAATTCTAGTTTATAAATGTTAGCCCATTAAGTCATTCCCCCCTCTCCTTTGTTTCCAAGGCTCCTGTCCCTTCCTCCAAAAGTGCGAGGCATCACTGTACAGTAGCAGCAGCTGCTGTGGTGGGGGTAGTGTCTGTGGGGAGAAGGATGAATGCACCGAGTTATGAGTTCAGTAACTTCCGTAAATGTCAGATTTTAATTTGTTTCTGCACGTAATCAGAATCTTCAAACCTAAAAGACAGCCGTTTCTCCGGGGAGACACTGTGCCTTGGGATATGATGGAGAACTGAAGCAAGATCTTGTCTTTGGTGCAGAGGTTTGTTCAAACTGCCTGGGGAAGGAGCTGTTCAAGACAGCAAACCTATTTATAATACTGTCTCCCTTAGCTGTTCTTTAATGAATTGGGTGTGGAGCTGTAATCACCTACTACTGGGTTTTGAGTTGATCTGAAATGAATATGGAAACAAGTAAATGTGTTATTTTTATAAACCATCTTAAAATAGAGTTGCATTTGTTAAAACATCTAACAAATTATTATTCACGTGGCAAACAGCAACACAAATGTTTATGCTGAGAGAGTAAGATTTTTAACTAGGGGACAAAAAGAGTGTTTTTCTTTGAGTGGAATTGTTGTTTGTGTCACAAACAGGGTATTTATCATCCTGGTCTTCAGTCCCACCTTCAGGGAAAACATAAATAAGCCAAGTCTTGAATGTTCCTATAGAAAATATCAGCTTGATTAACAGCTGTTCTTACAAGATCACACGAACCTACCCTGGCAAGATGATGATAGTCTTCTAAAATGTATTCTTAAAAGCGGTTTTGTATGTGGCAACATACCATTTTTGCTATAGTTATGGATGTACGAGCTAACACTTTAGACTGTAGTTCTAGAAGGACAGAAAACACACGAAGGACCCAATTACAATAGTCTTTCCACCAGAGGACAAATATTTTCTGCTGTGTGGAAGTAATATGAAGCATCCTAAGCAAAATGACAAGCTTTTAAACAATAGGTCTAGAAACCTTGAGTATGTACTAAGGAAGCAATATTTTTTTTTACATGAAATAAGGAAAAAATTAGTTGTCCAATCTTACTGTGTTTCCATCCATGCATGTTTCTGTATAATATTGTGCAAACAAAATATTATTCCTATTTTAAGGATAGGTCCCTGGGTTTTTCCTGTCTGTGAACAGGCATTTAATCATGCATTATAAAATGTTTTTAAAAACAGTAATTTTAATGGTTACTTGTGAATTTTTATATTTACAGGAAATTTTCAAAACATCAAACTTTTTCCTGTAAAATGTTCTGTAAACTGAGGCTTAACAGATCTCAAACAAATATTCTGAGTCCTGATTTGTCATCAGAACTTCATAAATATTCTCAGTCCTTAGGAGCATCCTCCCCTACTTCCAAGGATTATTGAGTGGAGATTTATTCACATAAGTGTCATGCAGATCTCAGGACTCCATAACAAGTCCAAAGCAGCATAGATAAAATACAGCAAGCTTTTCATGAGTAATAACAGATTTCTGTGCTTTTTTTTGTGTTCACCATTTACAATGAGAAGAGTGGAATGGTAAAACATTCTGCTTCTTGTTGCACGGTAATTTAAAACATGTACTATTCTAAAAAGAATGTGCATCTTTACTGCTAACAGATCTTTTTTTAATTTGCTTTTTCTAAAATAGTTTGTCCAAAATAGCTCAGTGTTCTCTGTTCTAATACTACTGAGAAGTACTCTGCATTAGTAAATTGTAGTAAGTGATAAAATCAAAAGGCAAATATGGATGATTAACAATTTTGTTGCAGCTTTTAAAGTACTAGCAAATATGTGTGCCAGGTAATTTGGATCAAAGAAGTATGTGTCTAATCCAGTATTTATTGATGCTGTAGTGCACAGAAACTTAGACAACTCCCAAACGAAGGACATGTGATATACCATACTGCTCACACTTTGGGTTGTTTACTAATGGTACTAATAAAAAGAAAATAATCTCTGTTGGAAGTCTATTTTCGATGTGCACTGGTTATCAGAAGTATTTCTTGAAGCTTTATTTAGATTCTGAGTATCTTCTGTACCATGGAGCTACAATTTGTATCTGAAGATGGCAGAGTACGGTAAAAACAGCTAATAGCAGCTGGTATGGATCTTATGCTGTATTTTTTAAATTTAACTCTATTCACTGACTCAGTGTGGGTACAGAAAAAAAAGCATTTCCAGGGGCACTTGTTTTACAATTCCAAGGTCACTCAAGTGGAATTTTGGAAACAATGAAACTTGCGCGGACCGGTGGTTCATTTACAATACCATAAAATCAGTCTTTGTGTGCAAGTTTTGGATACTATGTGTTGTTAATGATTATAATGAAGCTGCTTTTTGATATTATCTTAATTTTCTTTTTTTAAAGTCTAGTTAAAATTCCTATCCATAGCGATGGGAAAAAAAAAAAAAAAAAAACTTAAATTCTATCTATCCTTCAATTTGAAAACATTTAGTTTTCTAAATGTTTGCTGTACTCCTTCCTCAGTAACTGGGCACATATTCCTGAGATGAGATATTGTTCCATATCTAAATATAAGCAGATTCATTTTTTATGCCTATGCAAATATTGACGGTACTTTTTACTTCAGAATAACTTAATTGTTTCTTCCCGCTTCAGAAACTGAATCGCATGGGACTAAATACTGAACAAATCCTTTAAAGGCATAAAGTGTCTGAGTCACTCAACATTTTGGCCACTCTAATTCAGACTTGCATAGTTCCTACCTCGTGCTGTGTGCACGGCAGACAAATACATCAGTGAAGGTATCTCAAGACATCTTATTACTTTATTATTGGCTAATTAAAAAGCAGTTACCACCATGTCTTTTTGCAGCTAACTTTAGTGATGTTGTTCTTGCTGTTCTTCAGTTACCTTAGGTTTTCTCAATACCCTGTGGCTCTCTTAAAACAAAGCACTGCTTACTTGAGACAGTTTAGTAGACATTTGCCTATGAAGCCTTCTTGCTGTCAGAAAGCTTTGGTTCCAACAGCTGTCTCCACTTTAACCAGACATCATGACTCACCATGCCTGCAGGAATGGAGAATAAAACATTTTGTGTGCTGTGCAGCTACTGGTCATACTTGGCAGCTCACCTGCTGTCCTTCCTGTTCCCCAAGCTTCTCAGTAGAGTTATTTATTCTGGTGGCTTCTTCTACAGTCTGTTTAGCGCTGTAGCCATGTGTCCTCAGTCAGCTCCTATGACATCTTTCATACAGCGTGTGTTCCAGTGGGGAGCGTTGTACGGAGAGCAGCAGCGGTTGCATGCGGGGAGTGTTGGACATGGTGACTGGGAGCCTGCTCAAGTAGCTGCTGAGGGAAAGTGTTGTTCCAAAAAAAGGCCACCCCATCTTCAGTCTGCAGTGCTGCTGCTGCAGGGAAAGCAGCAGGCACGGGTGGGCATCCCAGCTGCTCTGCAGCTGCAGTGATGGGACTAGAGTGCAGGAGAAGTGGAGGAAACCTTGACCCTGACTCAGCCTGAGCCACTTGTAGAAACAGCTGAGCTCTACAGGGAACTCTACAGGAGGCCACAGATTTTTTTTTCCTTATCTCTCTCTTGGGAGTCATCAGGGGCTTTTTCAGCCTTATTTTAGTTCTTCCTAAGTGGTGACTTCTCACTGTCCATTGGGTCATTTTTTTAGCAGTCCAGAGGACCTACTCAGACACTGTTCCTCACTTTCTGAAGGATAGTCCTGTACTATAATGCTGATATGTTTGGGTTTTTTCTTTCAATGGGGTGCCATAATGGGACCTTCAATGGTGTGCGGCTCTCCCTGTCCAGGTGTGGAAGGCTGGTCTATGGATTGTAAAGGTTTTGGTCTTTATTTGAATGACCAGGAATAAATAAGGCTTTTTCTTGTTTTCTTTTATTTCTTTGCTTTGCTTTTTGCATTTTCTTCCATGTTTATTCTTTCAAGCTGTTACTTGTAGACAGCAGATTGATTTTCTGTTAATACAGAATTAACTGTGCATCCAGTTCTGTGATTGACTTTCTGATGTGCCTCATATATCACACTGTATGTTTAAAATACCACTTTTCCTCTTTTGAATTGTTCTACTAACGATTGCATTTATCTAAAAATACTTCTTTACTCTTTCAGTTATCTACTGTTATCTTTGGCAGCAGCACCAAACACTCCAGAAGAGAGGGTAAAAGCCTTGCTGTGGGCGGTACTGAGCAATCTGTTTACAGAGAAAGTTTTCTGAATCCTCATGACTCAACGCTGATGTTTTTAGCTGTTATTCCAATGTAATCTTGAAGATTCATATTTTTAAGAGTAATCAAGGATATGTGGATTTCTGCCGGAAATTGTGATCTCCAAAAACTAGATCTGACAAGAAGTTTTGCTGATTACTCATTTGATTTAAAAAAAAAAAAAAAAAAAAAATGTAGTGGGGTTTTGTTTTGTTTGGACTGGGTGGGAGGAGAGGCTTAAATTTCCTATGGGCCTAGTTCTATCATTTACCTGTTCTTGTGCTGTGAGAGTAAACATAATACAAAACCAAAATAGGTAAAATTAAAAGGTAGATGGGACTTCTTCATGTCAGAGACTCTCCTTTATTTATTGCCTACCCAAGGTTGGTTTTCCTGCTAAGCAGAATACAGAAAACAGAGACAGGCATAGGTCTTGTTTTGGGCAAGGTGTTTGCAGCTACCACAGTTGTTGTTTGCTCAGCATCTTGCATCCTCCAGCTATCCCAAACCAATTCAAATAGGTTTTGTGTTCTTGTTTGTACTTCCTGCAAAATTAGACCTGCTTATTTAACTGATTTATGATTTAATGCTTCAAGGCTTTGGGGCCCTTCAGGAGCTGCAAGAGCCAAGTTCCTATTCTCTGCTATTTTGATACAATAAAAACATTCCTTTCTTGCAGCTTCTGATTTCATGGACTGCTAGGTTTTGCTACTAAGTGGTGGAACTGTATAAGTGTCTGCTTTTCAATTCAACTTCTACAGGAAGGATAATGCTGACAGTAACTACCATATCTGGATTTCTTTTATTCTTTTCAAAAGGCCATGTTTACTGGCAATATCTCTACAGCAATTTATTTCCAGCATTTTTGCCCCCCTTTTTTTTTCCCCGCATTGAACAACACACAATTTTCTGAGAAACTTACTTCAAACAAAAAGTTGTGCTTTCAGACAGCTAGCTAGAAATCTTATACTATTCAGACAGGATGGTACAACAATATGTGATTGGCAGCTAGGCCACTAATGACAGTATGGTGATTCAAAGCTGTAATGGTTTTAAATGGTCTGAATATAGAAAGCTTGGATTTAAAGGATTTTATGTGATTGAAGAAAGAATAATACAGAAAAACCTATGGTAACCTATTTTAATTAAAAGCTTAGATTGTGGCCATTGTTGTGATCAGGTCATGAATGCTTTGCTGCAGTTAAATAACTTGCTAAAAGGATTGCATCTTCCTTATTTTTTTTATTTTTTTATTTTTTTAAAGGCAGCGGGGTTGGAACAAATAAGTGTAGTAAGCATTCAGATAAAGGAATGGTAAATTTCCCCTCAGAAACAATTTTTTTTTTTTTTTTTTTCTTATTGTAGATATGTCTGGTCTCTCTTATTTTGGATTCTAAGTGGGTTATCAGGAGGTAAAAGTTTAGTTGAAAAATATTGAATTGTTTTAATTTGTTTGCTATTATTCCTACTGACTTTACGCAGGGGTTTTCTTTCCTACAAGAGTGTTTGGTTAGGTGGTTTGAGCTTCTTAAAAATTAACAATGCTGTCAGGTTTTTAGGAGAACTCTATTGAAGGTATTAAAGGAAGAACATTTTTGTGGGCAAGGCAGCTTTGGAGGACACTGTTGGATTCTTAAGGATGGTCGTATGTGGCAGGGATTTGTCAACTTGTTAAATACACAGAGAAAGATTTCATAAAGTATGAAGAGTCCCTGATTCCTATATATAGCTAGCTTGAAGCAAGTGCAGGAAGCCTGTTAAGATTAATGATAGTCAGTATAAATAAAAATAAAAACTTTATGCATACCCCTTTGAAACGATTGCCTAATAAGCCTAAAAATTTAGGTTATTGCAGAGTATCTTGCTTACTGAATGCTGTTCTCAGGGAAAGCAAATAACAAAATCATTTTTCTTTTATAAAAAAATGAGACTTTGGGACTTGTAAAGCATAGTTTTGGCTGGAAAGAACAGTAGTTTTATTAATTTATTTATTATTTTTAGTTTTCCAGAACTGCTAAAATTCAAATGACTTAAACTGTGAAATTTTCAACTTTCTTTTTTTTTTGAATGACCATCAAGAACACTTAAAAGCAATTTGAATCTGGATTTTGTGAAAGAAACATTAGATTCACCTTGCTTGATCTCAGTGACTTAAAAGCATGTCTTTGTGGTTAGTGGGAATCTATTAGTATGTAGCTGGTAATGGATGAGTGAGAAAACAATAAAGGGCACTGGTGTTGTAGCAGATGGTCTCTATTTGGATAGTTTTTCTCCTTTGCTTTGAAAGCCCCTAAGACATAGGTACCTATTAGGCTGTGGCTAAGTGGTAAAAAATGTGCTCACTGATTTGCAATTGTGGGGTTTATTTTACTAATTTTTTAATAATTCTTGAGATGTATGAAGTCAGAAAGACAGTGTGGGGGGAGGAGGAGAGCTGGATCCTGGGGTTTATAATATCTTTGTGTGTGTAAGAGGAAATAGTTTTACTGTGTAATATCTTGCCTTTGGGGATTTTTCTGCTTTATTTAGCATTCGGGTAGATCACTGTATTTTCATGAGCTTGGTAGGGGCAGCTTGTATTCCCCTGCCCTTCTCCTTTTTTTTTTTTTTTTTTTTCTCAAATCCTTCTGCATTTTCAACTTTTATCTTTAGGCACAATGAGAAGAGAGAAGAAATGCAGCTGAGGTATGCCACTGACAGTAAGACCCCATTTACTCTTACTGATGACCAGCACAGATAGAGAATTATTGAATCTTCTTTTACAAATGAAACTGTCAACAAACAGAACATGCTATGCTTCTCTTTATAGTGTCCCCCAAGATTCAGGTGTGATAGAAAAAGAAACACAAAGATATAGATAACAGATAACACATTGTGTTGAAATGGGGAAGCATTTATCACTAAGGCTATGTTCAGATATGCAAGTCCCATAAGATTTGAACAAACATATCTGAAGGCACAGTCAGGAAAAAGCACAAGCAGGAAAAAAAATAAATAAAAAATTTTAAAAAATGGTTTGGAATGTAGCCGGAATTTTGGTGATTCTAGCCTATAGAAAGCCCTAAGACTTCTCTCAGTCTGCTGTGCTATATAGGATAAAACCCCACTTTTTTCCTGGTAATAGCTTTTGACAACAAAGATGAATTTGTGTTGTCACATTAGTCTTTTCCCCCTCTAGAAGATGGAAGGGGTAAAAAGTGAAACTGAAAGTGTATTAAGGATGACCAGGATCCCTAAGATTACCTCTGCCTTCTGTCCGGGAGTATCAAACAAACAAAAAGGGTAATGTCACAGGTACTTCAGGCTCGTGTTAGTAAAAAAATCCAGTAAAGCTTGTTACATAACTACTTTAGAAACATACTGACCTGAGGTTGGGGGGAAAACAATATGTATTCTAGTGTTTTGTCTCAGTATGTGCACTTTGACAGTGGCATAAGTGTATCTAAGCAAGAGGCTGTATCAATATGGTGGATACATTTAGGTATAAGTAGTGTCTATCCATTAGGTATACTTATGGAATTCAATGCTTGTGAATGCAATATTCAAATTTGGTGTGCATGTGTGTATGTACAGCTATAAGACCTTTAACTGTAGAATTATGTGAGACTTGAAGATATAGTATAGAGCTTTTAGTTGCATGTATCTGACATAATTGTATTACCTAATACTTAAAAAATAAGTATAACCAAAAAACTATCCTCAGTCTTTCTGCTTTACCACACCATAGTGTGTGTGAAGAGAAAGAGAGAGGTAAGGATTAGAGGAACTCAGAGTGAGTTTTGTGAAATTCTGCCCTTAAAATGTATGATTCTTGTTGTCCATAAATCCAGACGTTTGGGTCACTGCAGTGACCTACTCTGTGGCTCTGGACAAGCTGAATTGTCTTTCCTCTGTAAAAATGGAAATGATTGCATATAACTTATTAAGTAAAGTTCCTTGAAGTCTTCAGATGGGGAGGGCCACGGTAAACTAAATATACTTATTTCTGAGCCCTTAGACTGCTTTAGATGATTCCCAATAGTTTAAATATAAAATCTAAAGCACTACCAGATTTTAAGCTCGGTGTCTAAGTAGCTCCTAGGAGCACAAACATGCAGTATGCCCTCCAGGAAGGCTGGCTGTCTTCTCTTTCCAGTGGTTTATAGATTCTGTGACACTTCTATAGAGGGAAAAAAAACCTGTTACCTGCCTCAAGACTGAATTGTATCTCTTCTGAGCTTAAAACGGGTGTAAGTCTGAGAATGATTTCTACCCAGTGTTGAAGGAGGAAATGATGCTGTTGAAGATCTAGTTTAAAAACAAAACAGAACCCTAAGTAAAATGGCAAAGACAAACATATCCAAGATGCTTAGAATGCTAGAAACTCTGATCAAAATGTGACAGCAGGCAGAAGACTAAGGTGGATAAAAGATTTCAAGTCAAATCCTTTCCTTACAGGACTAGGCAGTTTATGCCACAGTCCTGAAGCCCTGTCATGTGTGCATCAGCCTGCCTTTTCTGTAAGACCACCTGACAGCTGATATTCAAGTACATGCTAAACCTCTCTAAAGATGTCTTATTCAAGCTATCCAATCTGATCTAGACCCTTGTTGAGTAGTCTGATACATGCTCTGATTTAAAAACGATTTAGCTTTCAAGTTTCCAGTCAAACCAGAGTACTGTTTCCCAGGATGGACTTCAGCACTCTGTGGATCAAGGGCCTATTGGGCCAGGAGGAAGTACAAGCATTTGTGATGGATTTGTCTTGCACGAACTTGTCCACTAGTCCTTTGAACTCTCATAAATTTCTAGTATTTGGTACAGGCTCTGGCAAGGAGCTAGCTTAATAAAATCAAGCTGGTTAGACTTCAGAGAATAAGTTCAGAATTCTTAAATTGTATACAGTTCTAGTTAGGTATTTTATGTTGCCCCTGTCAAAACCCTCCAGCAAACTGACCTTCAGTGGAATGAGCTGGTCCTTTCTTTAAGGTGATGGTGTTAGTGTAGTGCCAAGAAACTGCTGCATTGTGGGGCAGGGGGGAAAAAATCCCGTCCAGAGGCACAAAGGACAGAAAGTGGAAGAGGCTTACATGAGCCTTTTGGAATTAAAGTAGGAGGGAATTTTAATATTGCTATGATGGCATTAGAGTTTCAGTGCCACTGCTGCATCAGAATCTCTCCTCTGGAGACAGGCACTGCTGAAGAGTGAGGGATGGAAAAGGAGAGAGGCAATAGTGCTGCACTTTTCCCCCTTGTTTGTTTGTGTTTTTGTTTTGGTACCCCCACCTTCAGGATAAATGGACAATGACTATGCCCAGTTTCTTAATCTGGCATTTATACCAGTCTTAAATTTGCTCAGTGCAACACTGATGAAAAGATGGGCTGTATATTACTGGCACCTCATAAAGAAATACTGTGAATGGCATTCACAGCTGATGTGATATTCTTTAACTAGAGTAAATTATCTTAACTGTGATGTCAGGTTTTTTTTATCCTTTAGGATAGATACTGTGTTTGCATAAAATCTTTGGGCTGTTAAACTTTATAATCTTTTAAATCCAAAAAATACCATGTAAGAAATGTACATTTTCTTCAGTGCTTTGTGGGCTCAAGTAACTGGTTTGGCTTGGGTAAAGAATATATTTACTGAAATCCAACAACATCTTTTCAGAATTTTAATTTTTTTTTTACTTTTCACTGAATATTTACCTACACTCGTTTGTTTGATCATCCACCTCTGTCATGCCATCATATGTGGAAAGGAGAATATGGGGTGGTAGAGTGAATTATATATATTTTTTTTGTGTTTCTTATAAGAGTAAAACACTCCTGAGCTAACATGTTTTTCTGTTTTTGAGAGCTGAAGTGCTACTGTACTAAATTTAACAATGATTTGGAGGTAGAGAGGTTACTTTGATTTAAGAAAAGTATTTTAGTAGACAAGCCAAAGCAATAAGTCAGAATACGCTGCTGACATTTAAAGCAACAACGGACAAATACATTGTCTAGGTTGTGTTGGACTTAAAACACATAGGATCAAAGTGATAAGAAAAGAGCCTCAGTTGTACATGTTTGTAAATATATATGTATACTTATATTGAAGGGATGTATAGCAAAAAGAACCTGTGATGCAACTTGATCCTTAGTGTCTTAAACTATTTGGCTTGTTTTTAAAATACAGGAAGCAAACTCTTTAATGGAGAAGATGTGAGGATGCATATCTATCTACTATAGGTTGTGCAGCAATGCAAACTTTCTTTACCAAAGCAGACTGAAAAGTGTTTTGGCTTTTTTAAAGAAAAAATCTGACTCATACTGTTCTGTCTTTCAATATGAAATCTAAAGAATATGCAAGCATCTAGTGGATTTATTTGGTTTAAAAGGTAATATAGGCAGAAAAGGCTGTGGTAATTTCATATGTTAATACCCACCAAAGACCTGTTATTGCATCCAATCTTTCTTATTCCTAAAACATGATAAAATATTTGAAAAAAAAAATATAATATTTATCACCTTTTGTAGTGAAGAATTTTTTTAAAAAGTTGTTTGTGGTGGTTTTAAATTTAAGTGATTGAGCATCTCTCCAGTCAACTTTCAGCAGTCATTTAAACTGCAATGGTTGAGTCAACAGTGAAGTACATGAGTGCTTCTCTCATGTTTTGTGAAGATCCATGTACATGGACCTGTACAACTCCATGAATTACCACAGCTTGCTTTCTATCCATTGTGTAGCTAGTTCTTAGTACATGTTGCTTATTTGGATTAAAGCAAATATTGAACCACTATAAGAATATCCCCATAGGGCTCTACAGTGGTGTAGTTAAATTCACTTAGAAAATAGCTTTAAGTCAAAAATAGTTTGAAGTTAGTCATGTAAGCTGAAGTTGTGTTGATAGTCCTAAAATAGCATATTTGAAAGAAGCAAAGGTTGATTAGAAAATGCCTTTTTTTTGGTGATTGTTTGTTACATTAAGTCTGACATCTGGTAAGTTCTAAATAAGGTGACAAAATACAAACGAATGAGTGCTTGCTGCCAGCAATGGTAAGGAGGCACCATTAGGCAGTGGAGGGATGCATGGCCAAGCAGATGTGCCCTTAGTTCAGAGACAAATTTTCTATGCTGTGTTGGTAACCCTGAAGCAGGACACCAGCGAGCCTCCCTGCGCTGGGCAACAGCAGCTCTGGAGCGCTCTGTGTGTGTGTGTGTGGCCCCCACCCTCATTCCATCCTCAGCCCCTGCAGAAGCATTTGCTAGAGCGGCGAGGACAGGTCACTGAAGGGAGGTGTAGGACCTTTGGTTGCATGGTGAGATGAGGAGATGGCAAGCCCCCATACCAGGGAGGAAATGGAGTTCAGAGGCTGAGGAGTTTTCTTTTGGTTCTGCTGGAATAACTGGTTGCTACAGATGTGACACAAAAAGAACTGAAAGGTGTCTGCTAAACCAAGAATAAATCTGGTTTCCTCATTTGGAGAACAGGGTTTACTTTAAATCTGGCATATATGTGCAAAATCAAACACTGTTTCTTTCCTTGTAGGACATGGAAAGAGCAGATTGTAAACACTTCAGGACCTCTGTCTTCCTAAAGTGCTCCTACAAGGAACAATATCTTTCAAAAACCCCCTGGTGCACGCCTACCTCAGTTTCCCTTTTCCCGTATGATGTTGCACCAAATGCAGTATTGCTGCTGCTTTGCAATTTTTACAGCTATTTCAGACTTTTGTAGTTCTTGACCCCATGAAGTCCCTACATCTCAGAGTCCCAGCAGCAAGTTCATGTGTCTGAATAAATAAACGGTACTTTCAGCCTGTCATTCTACCCGCTAACTTGCTTTTGTTCCAGCCTTTTTTGGACTTCAGCATTTCTCTTGTTTCTGTTTGTCCTTCCCACGGATGACATTTAGGTCTTCATTTTTGATCCAGTTCGGCTGTGCCCACATTTCTTGCCTAGATTCTAGCATCAGATTTTTTTTTTTAGTTTTCATTTNTGCTGCTTTGCAATTTTTACAGCCATTTCAGACTTTCGTAGTTCTTGACCCCATGAAGTCCCTACATCTCAGAGTCCCAGCAGCAAGTTCATGTGTCTGAATAAATAAATGGTGTTTTCAGCCTGTCATTCTGCCTGCTAACTTGCTTTTTGTTCCAACCTTTTTTGGACTTCAGCATTTTTCTTGTCTCTGTTTGTCCTTCCCATGGATGACATTTAGGTCTTCATTTTTGATCCAGTTCGGCTGTGCCCACATTTCTTGCCTAGATTCTAGCATCAGATTTTTTTTTCAGTTTTCATTTTTCCTCATGGAAAAAGATCATTAGGAGCTTTGCTTCTCTGCAGGCCTCTCCCTGACTAACAGAACCTGCCTTTCAATTGCTGCTAAGCTCCCATGACTGATTTTTATAACACCAAGGTCACACACTTCACCAATTCCTTCTTTATGTGTTTCAAAAATTCTGGCTTGTTTTAAAATCAAGGTTTTTTTAAAATAGGCTACATCTCTATCAGTACTGGTTCCTTGCCTTCACTCACCTGTTACTGGGCAGATGGCTCACTTATCCCAGTAATTTCTCCAGTCATTGATCCTGCTTCTAAACTGGTGTTTCTTCCAGTTTGGGTAGTCACCAATTTCGGTTGGTGATGATCAACTATGCAGCTTGGATGGTGAACTGCAACAGAGAAATCTGCCCAGATCTACTAGTTGAATTTATTGCCGGAGCAATGTGCAAATAAACAATTGTGGTTGTGCCACAGCTGTTTTACGTACCTGAGAAGAGGGCAAAATTAAAGAAATGAGTTTGTGCAAAGCAACTAGTTCAGCTGTATTTAATCTATTACAGTGTAAAAGAAAACAAATACCACTGAATTTCTGAAGATCTCTGAAAATATTTTAATGGGCCTTTGCAAGACATGTTTTAAGTCTTATTTTTCAACACAAGTAAAGACATCTTCTGTGGGATGGACTGCTAATACAGTTCTAACACTCTGGAACCAGTAAAAAAGTTACTAAAACTAGCATGAAACTATATGATGGTAGTAATGATAGTTTTACCTCCATGTAGTTCCTTTTATATCGGAGGTAAAGTTTAAAGGTATTCAAATCAAGTGCAGGGATCATTTCATGCACTGCTGAAAAGCTGCGAGACAAAGGGACTGCTTAGCTGCACAGCAATCCAGTCTGATCTGCGTGAGAGGTTCAGGTCGACAAAGTAATTACCTGAGGTGGAATCTGGCGAACACACCAAGATTTAAGAGTCGTGCCCTTAAAAAGAAAGCAATGGGATTTTTGACATCTGTAAGTAGCTGGGATCTTGGTTTCACGTCTTGTGTTTCTTCTGGAGGGACAGATGGCTGTATCCCCACTGACACCACAGCAATAGAACACATGCTGCCTGGAGCCCCACCTGCTTCCTGGGTTGGGCTTCAGATCACAGGGCACAGGAGGAGCGGTATTTGTGCTGCCTGGGAGTTGGGTGGTGTTGGCAGAGCATGGATCTTGGCTCGCACAGCTGTGCTGGCAAAAAGTAAAGGGACAATTTTGCCATTGAAACTGGACTCCTCATCGCTACATCTTGGTTTTGTCTGAAAGAGAGCGGTGAGCTTGAGGCTCATGTGATGATGCAGAATTCAGCCTTGCTGTGTCTGCACTTAGCATGTGATGAAGTATACCAGGACAGAGGTTACCTACTGCTTTCTCTGCAGGACGCTTTAATCCTCTCAGACCTGCTGGTGTGAATGCTGCTTAATTGGTTTTGGTCAATGTGAGCCTCATTTAGCAAAACCAGACTTTCTGAGCTGTTGAAGTACTCTGGTGCATGCTGGCTGGGAGAGCATTGGGGTGATCTCACAGGCAGCTTGGTCTGCAGGTCAGGTAGGTGGGAGGAAGGACAGCGGTAAGGACCCGGGGCACTTGCTGCATCTGTGTGGGAATGTCGGTCCTTTGGGTCTACTGAGCACTGCCAGGTCCTACCCCCAGAGCTCCTTTAAAGGCAATGCATTTCTGATGTGAACACAGCCTCTTCACCTTTCAGGAAGCTACTTATATATTTTTTTCAAAATGCACTTTTAGCTAATTCGCTTAGTTAATTGTCAGTTTGGTTTGGTAGGAGGTGCTGGGTAAACTTTGTGAACTGAATCTAATGCTTAGCCATCCTGATTCAGCAGCTAATCAACTGGGTCAGTGATGATACAAAATAAATACGCTGTGAAAACAAAATGGTTTTAGCATATTGGGCCTTAACTGCCTTTAGAGTTTTACATGCTTTGCTAAATTGAAATTTCATACACAGAGAATACCTCTAATAGCACAGTGGCTTCTTAATCCCATACTTTTGTGATAACTTCCTTCCCAGAGAAGAAAATAAAATGTAAACTTAATTGCTTAAACCCTGAAAAATGCTTTTCTTTGAACTCAATGAAGCACAAAGATGAATAGCTTATTACTAAAGGGAATTTAGCTCTATTTATGACTGCTTGTACTGTGAAATTGGTTGTTTGTGATCTCTAAAGACTTGCTTTCTTATCAGGGATATTACGCTGTAGCTCAGAATACAGTGGAAAGCCAGACTGCTAGAAAATTACAGTCTCTAGGACAACCTATCTCTGTATTTATGGAAAATAAATATGGAGCTTTACCACCTTTAGGATTCAAAGCAGTGAACTTCTTAAAAATCACTGAAATGTAAACTAAGAAACACTGATGGTCTTAAAAGCAATGATACTGTAATAGTAGATAAATGCTGTTCTAATGATGCCTACTACCTTGTTTATGTGTTCAACACTGCTACACCAGCTTTGAAAAGCAGTCTGGAACACAGATATAATGAAGTAATCCAATGTGAAGGACAAATACATCCCATGCAAAGTACTTCACGTATTTGTGAAATGTGTACTTGTGATTGATGCCTGGAGACCTACTGCATAGCAGAAATGTAGGCCAATGGTTTAGGACGTGTGCACGAATTTCCCAGCTATTCTGAAATTTTCTGTCTGCGTATGTGGCCAACTAAAAGAGTAATTCTTCCTTGTGCAGCAGGATAAACCAAGATTTTTAGGCATACTGGCATTTTCTAGGCCATCTTACCACATAGAAGCAACCTCTGAAAAAAAAAAAACCTTCAATTTTTCTTTCAGAATAGCTAAGGAAGCCCAGAAAGAAGAACATGTAATCAGGAGGGACTTCAGATGTATTAGAACTATAAGAACTCCTGCCATTCTTCAAGACGCTGATAAGATGTTATGTAGAACATTGTGTCCAGCTCTGGTCAGCTTTGCTCAAGACCAGCTTTCAAGCTGGCCTGCATTCAGGGAAGAGACAGTGAGCTGATCAGTGAAGTAGTGAGCTGCTCTTACCGAAGGAGACATAAAAAGCCTGGTCTGTTCAGCCTTGACAAGAACGAAGGGATAATCTTTGCAAGAACTTTCCAATAGAACTGGGTGGGTGTGGGGATATTGGAGGAGGTAAGAAAGCTGACACTTCTTAAGATAGTGTTTGATAACTTGATAAGTGGGATTATGTGAAAAGGGTAAAACCACTAAAATAGCAGGGTAGGGAGCCTCCTGACGCAGGAGGCACATTCCAGGTCTCTAATCTGTGAACAGATTGTCTTCAGCAGATAACTCTTCAGCAAAAAATATTGAAGGGCTATTGGAAAAAAAAATATATATATACACGCATATATATATTTTTAAGGTAATAAATTTGTAGTTGTTTTCTGATTTTTTTTCCTTGCCTTGCAAAAAAGCCTGTTTCGATTACATATATCAAAAGTAGTTAAAATTCGGCATATACATGTTGCTTCCAGAGCAAAGGCTAGAGTGAAAGTCAAACAAACACAAAAACGAACAAAAAAACCCACCCCAAAAATGTCAAAAAACTTAAGTTATGGTTCAAGTCAGCCTTGATCACACAGCAGTTAGTTGCCAGTACCATAGTCTTGGCTTTACTTAGTTTTAATTTGTCCCATCAGAAGTTTTTTCCTGTTTTGAAGCACAGCTCTGAACACACAGAATGGGTGATGAGGATTTCTGGTGAGAATTCAAAACAAAAGTGGAACTGCGGTCTACATGGCAATGAAAAACAATGTTGTTGCTTTGTCCCTTTATGTATGAAAAATGGGTGAAACTAAGTGCACAGTTCCTAGTGTACCCACCATCCTAGTCTCAATAATGCATGATACTTGCCAAACTAACTGAAAACACCCATGCTCTAGATCCATAGATACTCCCTGTGTGTCACACACACTGTTCAAAGAACCCAGATGTCTTGTTTTTTCTGTAAAATAGCGTGTCACCAGCTGTGGTGCTATACAGTTATCTTTCAGTGAAAGACTGAAAGAGCAGGTTTCATACAAGGTCAGCAGCTAATTAGATCATTCCAATGACACTGTTTTGGTGCAAACCTATTAAAAAAAAAATGCATTAACCCACTGCCTAATGTATTTTAAGGGCCATCAGCTGCCAACACATCGCGAATTTATTACATTTAAGTTGAAGAATAATGTTTTCAGTACCTCGAAGGGGTGGAATATGAAACCTGCTTTCAAAGACCCAGAGAACCATGTGTTGTTTGGTATTTTTATGCTGCTTGGGTGTGTTTCCATCCTGTGTCTTTGTATTGGGAGGCAACAGTTTTGTGTCTGTTCTGGGAAGGTGGATCATACTGTGCTATTCTAACTGGCTTGGTCTTAACTCTGTGCTTTTGTGGACATGCACTTGGTGTTTTGGCTCAGAGATTGTGCAAAGCATGCTCACATCTGTCTGTGGTATGGAGTATTGTGAGTATACTCATTATCATTACACCTGTAGCACTTGTTTCTTATCATGCTCCTGCTGCCAGGCCTATAATTGGAATTTTAAGGCAATAAAAAGCAGTGCTTTAGTGAAGTCATATACAACACTTACAGGGAAGGGCGAAGCAATTTTTGAATTACCTTGATATCTGAGGCACTGTTTGTCAAAGGGGATAAATGGCATTGACTGCCATATACTATACTGGCTTAGAACTCTGGTATGTATGTTTTTGCCAAGTAATCTCAGTTGCAAGATGGGTTGTTCCCTAGAAAAGTGGTTCTATTGTCTAATGGAAATCGGAGTATTTAGAAAGAAATATGATGCTGTTTGCTAAATGAAAATGCCTAAGAAATGCTAAGTTTGCAATTGGTAGTTCAACAGCAATGTTACTGTATGCTTACAGTTGAAGTTTCACTTTTATTTTTCTGCTGGGAAATTGCCAGAAACAGTACAAGAAAAAACACAGAATTTATGTGAACCTTTCCATTGCGTGAACTTAGCTCCAGTCCTTGTGAAGGATACTTTATAACAGGATAGTAGTCCAGTCTGAGATAGAATAGAAACTGAGGAACAAAAAAAAAAACCAAGAGTGCGAATGCCTACTCACTCATGCACATCTGAAACTAAAATAATGTATTGAATGCAGCTGCATGTATGTTTTTCTGGGACTTGTGAGTATTCAATATGTTTTGTTAACTTTAGGCGAAGTTTTGATTACTGGAATTTGCTTATGCCATCAGGTGGATGAGAGAGCAAGAAAGTTGGCAGATGGGATTAGAATTTCACGTGATCTTGACATGCAGAAAATATGGACTTTAGAAAAGTAGGTTTCAGTTACAGATAAGTCCTGAAATACAAATAGAGGTAGAGACAGAGACGTGGTAGTACTGGTCTATGCTATATCATGAAATAAATGCAAATCAGCACTGTACTAATGTGGCAATGAAAAGAAATGCCAGAGTGGGATATAGAAAGCAGGAGCACTGTATGCTCCTCCCAGCATAGAACGTGGAAGCTAGTGTGGGAAATGCATTTCCAAGTAGATGTAGGTTAGTTAATGAAGACCAATGAAAAAGCTTGCAAAACCAAAATCCCCTAGAAAACAATGGTTGCAAGGAAAGCTTGAGTCAGCTGTAGGACTGAAAGGAGAAATTCAGTCTTGAAATATTAATAAGTTCTTCCATGAAGAGAGGACAACCTGTTCACCCTACACATGGTGAAAAGGACAAGAGCAGATTGTCACAACTTGCCACAAGGATGACGAAGGTGAAATATTAAGAAAAGTTTTCATAAATTTTATGATGCTAGAATCACCCTTGGCTCTCCTGTTTCCAAGCTATTCTCATGTCACAAATGATTTGCAATGAGGGGTGTGTGTTATCAAATACATTCTTCTGTATTCTGAATAGTTTATTGAACAGTAGAAGTAAAGGACAGCTTTTGGGTTTTCATAAATCTAATAGTCTGTGTAAACAAAAAAAATTCCAATCATTGAATGAATAAAAAAAGGATAAAGAAACTCCCAAGCAGATAATTAGAGCAGACTAATTGAGTAAATTATTTGCTGTGAATTATTTGCTTTAGTTTAATTTCTAAGCTTGCTTATTATTGATCCTTAATTAAAATAATTGTGCTATATGCAAAGTTGTTTTTATTATCGCTCTGAATACAGGTAGTCACTCATTGCTTTAAAAATGTGCATCTTTAGATACATTTTTAAACAGTTTGCATATTGATAGCTGTTAATGTTATGTTAAAACCCATGCAGTATATTTCTGTGGATACTGGAAAAGTAAGGGTAAATAAACATGATTAACTGCAGACTGTGATGCTAAACATATTCAATTATTCAAGCGAATGTTTCTCTCTCTTTCAGCTAATGAGAAATTTATGGATTAGCCTTTTTCTCCTTCCCTGGTGGTTATTCCCTCCTATTGTTAAGAAACTAAGGGATAATATAATGAGATGCTCACTTGATTACTATCAATAAGACTTCAAAAGCAGCCAAATTCATCTCAGGTGTAATATCAACAAAATCAATAACTTAACAGTAACGAATATTGCTGAAGAAAACTGCAATGTGTCTTTATGATCATTTCGGTTTAAAGCATTTTTTAATTTACCAAACACCTTTTAAAACGACATGAAATCTTGCAATATTTATCCAAGAGCTCAGGCCAGGATAAAAAAAAAAAAAAGGGTCTATAGAGAATGTGTCAGCATATTCATACAACGTACAACTTTGCTGAGCTCAGTATGGGGCTGCCTTGGAAGGGTCAGGGCCCAGTCCAGGGTTATATATTATTAAGAGCTACAGAGCAAGCCATGGCCGTGCTGTGCATGTCTGGACAGTTCCCATATGCAAGCTCTTCCAATGGGGGAGTTTCATGTGGTTCCCTGGGAGAGGCTGGAGTAACTGGGAGATATGGGTGAGCTGCAAAAAAGGGCTGTGGTGGCTCATGGAGACTGCAGCATCCACCACTCAACTGAAAGTCAAAGGGCCTCTTTTGGCTCTGGGAGTAAGTACTGGGCTCATAGGACTGGCCTCTGGCCACCAAAACAGGCTGGCGTCTTCCATATTGCCTTTCGGGAGCAACCTCTCGCCTGGACTTCACCCACAGGCTGGCTATTCCTGGACCTTGCCTGGAAGCTGTGCTAGGAGCGCGCTGATGTTGACCACGGTACATGACCACAGGGCAGTGCTCGAGCCTGCGCCAGGCCTTCAGGGAGAGATGGACCCACAGTTCTTACACTGACTGCAAATACTGAACCCTTCTGCCTCCTGGCATGGCTCTTGCCATTTCCTTTGAGCTTTCAGACTGGATCTTAGCCTGAGGTCCCCTACTGTCCTCAGCAGATGCAATGTAGACCTAGGACGGGAACTCGTCTTGAAGTTTCCAGTGACGTATCGAATAACTAGCTGAACTTCTCAAAGCAAAGCACCTTTTTGGAAACAAAGCATCTCAATATAAAGCCCTATTTCATAAGAAAGGTTTATTTTAAAGCCTTTCCCTGATTTTCTTTCTTGGAATTTCATTTTAACACATGGTTTATCTTAAAAAAAAAAAATAAAAATAGAACTGCACGCTCTCTCTATTGATATGAAACAAATCTGTCATGAACTTATTGCTCATTTTTTAATTAAAATTTTCTGTTATGTAAAGCATGAGTCTTAGGCTGACTGGCAATCATTCAGGCTCTTGGAACAGAAGATCTTAGCACAGGATCATAGAAAATTCAGTGAGAGCCTCCTGCAGGAGTTCCCTTTCCCACAATGAGATTTCAGTAAATTACACTATTCCTTTCAAGAGTAATTGCAATAAATTTAATATGACCAGCAAACATGAAATATGTCAGTGTATCACAGTTCATTACAATAGGACTAATAATAAATAGTAATGCTCAGATAACAGCAAGAAAATGTAATGTCTGAGCATTGAAAGAACATAAATAAGGATCTGAACTCATTGGATCCTGTTCTGAATAGAATAAATGGATGCCCTGTGGACTTCTATCAAAGTGATGGATGAGGGGTTTTCTTTTTGACTACTGAAAATGCAAAGAAATAAAAAATGTATCCAACCCCCAGACTTTCAATCCTCTCCCTGCATTTGTAGCAGCTCTCCCTTCCAACAAATGATGGAGTACTGCAAACACAGAATGTGAAGGACAGCCACTCTAGCAGGAATATTTGAGATCATAATCCAAGTTGTAGCAGCACCTTGAGCACTTAAAGGGATATGGTCAAATAATTCTGTTGTGGTTTTTGTTCAGCTTTACTTTTCAGTGTTTGTAAAAAATCATGTTTTCTGGAAAACATAAACATGTGTTTTCTTTTGTTCTCGGTTTGTCATCTTGTTTGGAAAGCATTGATTTCTTCCCTTCATTTCTTTTTGGAGCACAATCCAATTTAGTATTTTTTTTTCTGCAATACTGATCCTGTCAATCAATAGCTAGCAGTTATATTCATTTTTAATACTATTTTTTGCTCTTTCGAGCAACTCTGAAGCCTATTTCAGCTGCAGCACAAGACACTTTATTTTAATCTTTCACTGATACCAGCAGATGCACAGAAAATGCTGCTTACTTGCACATTATAACTGAATAATTTAAAGCATGGCCAGATTATTATTGCGAGCTCATGAAGGAGAAAATTAAAGGTTTAAGGGGCAAACTCAATTCTGATATAAAACTACCATAACATGTGGAGATAATAAACATACATCAGTAGTGAAATTGGTCCAAATATCATCCCTGAATTGGCAGTGTGCATGGATTGTCTTGTGATAGCATTTTATTGTTATTCAGGCTGAAGCAGAAGTAATCAAAGCTCATTTGTCAAGGCTGCTTTTTTTTTTTTTTTTTTTTTTTTTTTTTTTTTTTTTTTTTTTTTTTTTTTTTTTAAAATTTTTTTATAAAATTTTTTTTTTTTTTTTTTTTTTTTTTTTTTTTTTTTTTTTTTTTGTTTTTTTTTTTTTTTTTTTTTTTTTTTTTTTTAAGAAATTTGGAGAGGAATGTTTCCTTCCAAAGTTACAAAGAAAAAAAACTACAAAAAAGCAGATGTATTGAAGAACTTTAATCTTTTGAGGTATATGATATAGGACAGAGACAGGACACCAGAGCTGAATGATGAATGGTATGACCCATTATGGAAAACTTCCATTTATTCTTTATTTCCAGCAATTTATAGCTGCTTAAAACTTCAGAAGCCCTTAATCATTTGTGATGCTATTTTCTTTGCAGAAATATTGTTTGTGCAGTGCTCGAGTGTAAAATAAATATTATTTACAATGGATGTATTGGTTTAACATTACAATTTCAAATACTTATGTATATTATACATAACAGATAAAGCGCATACATCTATTTCAAATTTCTGTTAAAGCAGCTCAACTTTAGTGGGTCAACAGAAGTTTGAGAGCTGCAATGGCTCGGTGCTAGAATAAATTTTTTATTTAGGCAGTTGGCTGAATCTAGGAGGTTTGTTTTGCTTTTGCAGTAGTTGTAAAAATTAATTATCTTGTCCTATTCTCTCTTGTCTGAGATAATAATAACTTTGTTACTTTCAGAAGGGACCGTGAGATGGGGCTGAATGAAAATTCCTGTTGTCTGGGATCCCAGTGCTGCAGCTGATTGTTGGACAACAGGCATGTTGATTTTTAGAGCTGACATGCATAATGTTTCAGCAAACTCCTGCTCTAGGGTTGTCCAGGTATTAGGATAGCTTTCTTCTCTTGTGAGTGCAAAGATTTTAAAATCCAAAATGGGCTACTGAGATTTCCTGATCTGGCATCCTGGGTGGCAGAAGCTGCAAAACAGAAGCTGCTGATTGAAATAACAAGAACATTATTGTGGTTTTCTTCTTCTTTTTTTTTCTTTGTTTTTCAGAAAGATAGTAATCCGTGGAAAATTCACCTCTTCTAAGCCTGTTTCGTTTCTGCTATTTTCATTCCAATGCTTATAGTCTTAGCATTGGATAAAATTGTTTGTAATTCTTTATCTAATTTTATCTGGATCAAACTCTGACCCTGTTATTGAGTCTTGTTGTGTCACTTCTGACTAGTTTCTGGTGTTGTAAAACTTCTTCCTGACTAAACAGTTGCAGACTGTGAGGAAGTTTCCAACTTACTCATCTCTTTGATAAAATATAAGCTTCCAAGCTCGTAATTGCTCATACAGGCCATATGGTGTTAAGGCACTTCTCCACAACTTTTGAGTATTCAATGCTAGAATTTACACAAAGCTAATACATATTTTATGGTTCTGACTTGATAATTTGTTCTTTAAACCTGGCACGAAAACAAATAATTGTGAAGAATGTGTCCATCGTTTTGGCTTTGGAAGTCCTTCTGCCCATGTCTGCATTTTAGTCAGGACTAAATTTGTCAGGACTATTTTGTCAGGACTGAAATTTAGTCAGGACTAAATTTCAGTCAGACTGTTGAGCAGATGAACTCATCCAGGCCTACTGTCAGCTGTAGAAGATGGGGAGGGACAGCCCTGGATCACAGCTCATCTCTGCCCTCTTTCTAGAAGTTATTGCCAGCTTGGTTATTCTGCCACCACTAACCAGTCACTCCATAGTTAGACTAGCAAAGACCTTGTTACCCAAATCCTTGAAGTTGATTTTCATCCCCACCAGCAGGAAAGAGAGAGTATCATGAAGTAAATCAGCTGGTGGGTCTGGGAGATCTCCACTCTTCAGTGGGGGGATAGTGAATAACTGCAGTGAGAAGGGATGGGAACTGGTATCTGAAAGATCTCCAGTTGCAGAGCATGTTGAACTTTTTTTTCCCCAACCCTTTTCATCCTTTGTCCATCATGTTTTCCTCAAGTATGTTTATATCAAACCCAAATGGTTTCACTTGATGCCGATATTTTTTAGAAGTTGAATACTTCAGGTTACAACATTCTTACCACCTAGAGGCACTTTCCATGTTTTTTCTCCATTTTGTTCTCTGAAGGAAGGTCAGTCACGTCTACTACTTCAGATTTTTATAAAATTTATTTTTAAACAGTGTCATAGTTCTCAGTGGAGAGATCAAACCAGAGCTGCATCAAATTGCATTCTGACCTCAAGGTATTATCCTCAAACTGCGATTCAAGGTGCTTCCCCTCATTAGTTTAATGAATGCTACAGCAGTTTGTCTCGGTTGACTTTTTTCATAAATAATTGGAAGCCCTTTGTTGCCATGGCTTAATATAATTTCATGCCATACCCCTTAATGATTCACAGACAATTTGTTAATCTGGAGCTCATATTTTCCCTGAAACATTCCTGTCCATAGTGATTATCCCCATAGCTGCACCAAGTTGATTGAGAACTCAGGCTCCTGTCTGGGAACCATTGCTCTATCTCTATCAGAACAGATGTTAAGGAAATTTGCTACTTTACTCTCCTGACTCCTTTCGACTAGAAATTTTGATCAGGTGCTTATTATATGAACAGAGGGTTTGACAGTAACTAATTTATGTTAATATACAAGCACTTCTGTATTATCTTTCTGATCCAGTAAACTTACAGATTCAGTGTGCTGCCTGCTGGGTCAATCTCATTGGCAGCTGCTCCACTTGTACAAAGCATTCATGTTGACTCTTGCTGATGCCCCTGTAGGATTTCAGTTGTAGAGTGAGCTAGAGAAAAGGATAAATAGACCCTATTGCTCATTAAAAAAAAAAAATTAAAAAAAAATCTACTTTTTCTCTACAAAGAGGTCTTAGAGGATTCCGAGACTTGCATCTCAAGAGCTATCATAGGGTACAGTGGATTCAGATGTCAAATAACAAGTTGAGATTTAGTTTAGTTGGTTTGTGTGTTATTTGGCTACATATATATGTATTTGCAAATGCACGTTAGCACTTCAGATCAGAAGTGGGCCTTGGAAGGAAGTCTCCCAGTTGTCCCTGTTCACTGCACTCTGCACCATGGAGTGCACACACCAGATTTTATTTGGACCAGAACAAACTGAGGTGTGCCTAACTTACCCCATTAGATGTCATGGGCTTACCTCTACTGGTGACCAACTGCTAATGACCTGGTAGACATTCAGTCCAGGACATCAGGTTAGACCCCATCCAAGGCAATTGTCCCTGTCTCAAAATGCTCTTTGTGTGGACATAAGCTCCTCAGCTCAGCTCTAGGGCGCTGTGCTTAGCTCTGCAGATCGATTGCTATTGTGTTCCACCACCGCCTGTTGTAGGCATTTAGATATAACAAAGAGTCTGAAAATCAGAGAAATGTGAACTATTTTTCTTTTTTATTTCTTTATTTTTAAATGTTTCTCCTGAATGCTAAGAGGTTGTAGCTATTAGTACTAGTGCTGGAATAATCTGAAAATTTTTGAGCCTTTTGTGAGCGTACATTTTTACACCTTTATGGTAGTGACTGTGGATTAGTGGCAGTGAAGATCTGAGTCCTAGGTGGATTGTTTTGTTATGTTTGTGTGCTTAAAAACATGGGCAGCTTATTTTACAGTATATTGTGTTTGGAATGGTCAACAAGGAAGAAAATCTAGTTGGGAGACTAAGCAACACTTCAAAATGTGTTTACAGGCAAATAACAAGTAAACAATATATCCCAGAACAACCAAATCGCAAATAATACTCAGTTTTACCTCTGCACAAGTATTCTGACTTCAATGACCAAGGATGTAACTGAAGGCTGATTTAGTGCTAACCACATAGCACAAATTGCAGGAAAATAAAGACATACGCTTGTACTCTCTGTTTGCAGAAATAAATTCCCGAACTGAAATGCTTTTGTGGCCCTGTGCCCACAGTATTTAGTTTCTCTTGATCACTGTAGTAGAGGGGTGGAGAGAAAAATAATAAATTGAAGCCACTAGCCTCTTTATGGAACATACTGATTCATGTACAATGCACATTGATGCCCTGTTCTTTCACACTGCCAGAAAAACAGATTGGTACTGTGGAACCCATGGGCTGTATGCTGGCATTAGCTTCAGTGTGAACCGAGTGCTTTAATTATTTAGAAAATTATTTCTCCATATGTTTGTAGATTTAAAGCAGTACATTTTTATTATATAAGTCGTGGTGGTTTTGATGTTGGTGGTTTTTGGTGTTTTTTGTTTGTGTGGGTTTGTTTGTTTGTTTTGTTTTGGTGTTTGTTTTTTTTTTTGGGCGGGGTGTGTGGTGTCCTATGAATTAAATTCACTATATTCTGGCTAATATTCTAGATGTACGTTTTTAACTTAAAAAAACAACACCCACAAACAAACAACGACAACAGAAACCAGCAAAAAAACCCACCAAAACCCAACCCAAACAAACAAAAAAACCCAACAACAAAAAACCTGTTCACCTCTTCTGGATATAACCTTATCCAACTTTTTCTAATATGAATAGTACACTATCTCTGTCGGCTTACATAGGATTTTCCTGTCTACACTGGACTGGCACCAGTGGTGAATGCAGAACAGTCTTTCTTACTGCTGAACTGAAGAGGTGTTTCTCTTTTAGATGATACTTAATACACGATTTTTTTTCATTTGTTTATTTTGTTTAATTATCATTGATGGCAGCTTGGAAAATTATACCCTCCATAAAACGGCCAGCAACTGAAAATTAAGCAATTACAAATCTAAGCATTAACAAAACCATAGCAATTTAAAAGGTGTGTACACCCATACTTTCTACACTCAAGCAAAATGAAAACCAACCTTTTATGCAGAAAAGCCCACATATTTTATGGATCAACATATTGTTATTCCTATGCAAACTGTCTATAAACAAGCCAGTGAGTTTTAAATCCAGTTCAATATGGATTACAGAAAAACTAAGGAGGCTTGAATAAATCAATAAGATTCTCATCAATACTACCCTCACTGTGAAAATATTATTAATACAAAACAGTATGCTTTATCTACAAATGAAATTGTCATATCATTTTGTCTCTTATACTACTTGCTAGTCAGGAATTATTGATCTATCAACATTGAAATTCTATAGATTTTTCCATATAATACCAGTCATTTTCTAATGTAGGGTTAGCTTGTTATTTCAAATCAAGATAGTCTTGTAAAACTATATATAAAGTATGTCCAAATTGTGAAAATGTGGATAGATATTACTTGCCTATGAGTTTGATAAACATACAGTTACATCCCTTTTAGTCGTAGGAGGTGGGGCTTTGTGTATGGTGTGTGATTTTATTGGAATGGCAGAAAGGAATGTTACTTTAACTTTAGGTTTCCAAGCTCAGACAGGTAGCTTCACAAGAATTATCAATTTCAGGGAAAAAGTGTTGTTCAGCTACGATCTGAGTTAGAAGGAAAACTGTTCTGAATTTGTAGCTCTGCTGTTCTGCTGAGGCCAGGGTGAGTGCAAACTACAACCTCAGTTGAGGTAAAACGAGCTCTGCCCTTTCTAAGTGCTTAGAGAGCAAAGCTGCTGGATATGGTGAATTAAGTAAAGAACTGCGCAACCTCATAGATACATGAGACTTGAATCAGCACGTATTTGTATATTTTGGGGATTCATCTGTATTCCTGTCTTTTAAATTAGAATGCCTGAATGTGTCTACTTAGGTTTGGTTCAGGAACATATTAATTTATTTTCACCCTGTTCTTCACAAAGTAGATGATTTTTAAATAGTGTGTTAGACTGTGAGGCCAGATAATGTACTTCTGTGAAAGGAGCGGAGGCCATACCCCCAAAGTGAACTTAGTCAGAATTAGCCTGCATAGGCTCACACTGTAACTGGTTTATGGCTCAACTTTGACACAAACAAAAGCATCGCTGAGCCAGGTGCAGTTCACTGGGGACTGCAAACCTGCTGTGGGCTCCAGACAAATACCTCAGGTGTTAGCACCATCTTTGCTGCTGCAACACATATCTGCCATTGCTTATTTTATTTTCTGAATTAAAAGTAGCTTGTGTTCTGGCTGAAATTAGGATACAGAAAAAGAAAATGATCAGTCTAATCCTATAAGGATATTCATGAGGCGTGCCTGCATGAAAGCACTTTAAGGTTCATGAGGCTCAGCAGTTTGGCATCTAGTTCACATCTAAACCCTACTTGTGATATCAAGGAGACATTTCTTGTTCTTAATCTCCTTTAAGGGCATAAAATGCAGTGATGCTTGTCTCTTTCTTTTACAGCACTTCCACTTCAGTATTTGTCCTTTGTGAGTACCAAGGAAGCAGGTCTGTTTGGCCTTGAGAATCCTGCATGCTGGCCCATGCTCTTCTACTGTGAGCTCTTGTTTTTTGGATTCATCAGAACACATAGCGAGCACCTTTGACATACAAAATTACAGAAGTAAGTCGTGTATGTCACTCTGGAAGAAACTGTCTATCAATTATAAAAGGAATTAATGGTAACCAACTCATATATGAATATGTTCAACTACTGACATGTAAAATCAGATGAGCTGAATCTCATGCTTTGTGTCCAAATCAAGACTATGAATTCTCCTGTAAGTCCTATAACCTGAGAGGCAAGTAGTCTTAGGGCTTAGGGACTTGCTTATATCTTCAGAAAACTTTTCTAGAGAGACCAGAGAGTTAAGTTAGATGCAGTCATCTTCCTTGCACGTGTAGGTACATTACAGTGGGAAATAGGCAAGGAAAAAGAGGGAATGGTTGAATATCCTTGAGAGACAAATTTTCCAGAGGGCTGGTGTGTTTATAAGAGTCCTACCTCCTGTACCCAGGCACCTGTGGCAATGTTGTGCAAATTCCTAGTCAGCTGGCTCAGGAAAATCTGCTGCCCTCTGCAAACCACTCCAACCAGCAACACAGCTGCTGCCAGCCCTGCGCCCCTCTCACCCCTGCTCATTGGCATCTCTGGTCCTGCATGAGACTGCTTTTTGTGAAGGTCAAGGGGAAAAAAAAAATCCTCATTACGAGAACAACAACGAGGAGGGGAAGAAGAGGTACATCTTAGTTATGGTATCTCTGGGCATGTTGCTGGTTGTCTACAATCCCTGGTTAAGACTGTTCCAGAGGTCAAATGTAACCTCAGGAACATATGGCTCCTACTACAAATGAGTGTGGGAAAATTTTCGTATCCGTTAATTAGATCTGATTTTACAGCATTCTGATTTAAAAAAAAAAAAAAAAAAAAAAAAGTATATATATAGCTATGTTCTGTGTATTGACAACCAGGCAGAGTGGATCGTATGCTACATTAATGATGCTTTAACTGCAGGAGTAAGCTGTGCCTGTTGTGTCTGATGTCTTAGGTGAGGGGTGTTTCCTTTGGCAGTCTTGAGGGGGAGACTGAGGCAGTAGGAGGGCAGAGCCCAGAACTCTCGGCTTTCGCTGTTTTGAGGCAAGCTAAATGTTTGTTTTCTTGCTCACAATTGTCTGCTGTATGGTAATGTATGCTGCACCCGAGGTTCCAGAATTATTTATGAAAGACAAGCACTTAAAAGTCCCTGACTTTTAGACAGTCAACTAGATTTCACATTGAAAAAAATAAAATCCCACATAATGACATAGTGGAGGAAAATATATATACTGTGTACACAGCTGAATATATGTTGTCTAAATAATTCATATGAGGATCAGAAAACTTGACAGATATATAAGTGACTTAACTGAACCGAGCTATTTTTTCCCTACAGGTATTTCTATTATTAAAGTAGACATAAATGGGTATAGGTATTATTTAAAAAACGCTTTTTAAAATAGCAATCATTATATAGAAGCGAAATATCTTAAATAATATGTTTATTTGTCACTACTCTAACAATGATAATCAGCTAATGTACCGAATGTGCAGATCCACAGTTCTATCAAGAGTTGCATTTGATGCCCAAGCTACTCTAATTGCAACCTGTGTAATTGTGTAACTCAAGTAAATTACTAAAGACAGGTTGATTTAAACACAGTGTTAAAACTTGAAAGGAGTGACAGTACTAATAAGCAAAATAACCAGAATGGATCTATGTGACAAAGCCAGTAATTATAAACTTGAATACCAATTAGTTCTGAATAGATAGGTTTATTCCAGCTCTTTCATTGGACTTTAGAATAATTACATTAATTTTCTGAAGTATCCAAAGCATCCAGAAAAGTGAAGCAAGAATTCATTATGTAAAAAACTCACATACCTAGCACCTGCCTTTTCAGTGTTTCTATTTACAGTCATGATGAAAATACACATGCTGGTAAATCCATCTGCTCAAAATAGACAAATTGTTACCCCTTTGTTGAACTTAAGTAATGAAATCTATCAGCGAGAGAGTTCTGCAGGTGGTGGAGATCGATCCAAGTAGGACAGTGTGAAACACTGACGGAAGAACTGCTAAGAAGTATTTTGAAGATATATTGACAATGCATCTGCTTTTCTCACAGCAGTTTATCTCACATTTGAAGCTATTTCCTTTAATGGTACAGTCACTACAGTAGTGGCTGCTGATTTTCTCTTGTGAGTGGCACACCATCTATCTATCATTATTTTTTTTTTTTTAGTAGGGATAAGCCACGTTGTTTGCCTTCTTATTTCCTCTGGCATTGCCATGGGGAGTAAGTTTAATTAATTAAAATTAGAACTTCATGGCTTTTTATTAGCTCTGAAATTTAAATAAGCGTCTGTACTTTCTGTAACCACGTATTAGCTGAGCAAATACGAATTTGCATAATTTAGAAAGAGTATAGGTTGATTACAAAGCGTAATGTTGCAGCAGCAAGACTTGTTGGAATAAACTCTCAAGGAGAAATGAGGAAAGTCTTATCACTTGCAACATCTTCAACTGAACTAGAAAAAGAATTAACACTGCAGTTCTTTGTGCCCAAGGAGATGAAATTAGCTTACTCAAAACACTAGTAGGCCTTTTTAAACAATGCATCCTGCAAATTTTGGCAGGAACGAATGAAGTACATACTTTACATGTAATTGAATGTATCACTTTGGCTAAACGCTTGAAAGTGCTGTTATTTTTCATTCTAGCAACTGAAAAATATGAAGTTAAATCAATAAAAATATGTGAGCATATTATTATCCTTATTATATAAATTCATTTCCTTCCTGTTTTTAAATATATATATGAGGAAACGTTTAAGTCAAGAGCTCTGTTCAATATTTTATTTTTTTTTCTGGAAAGAAATTAATGTGAGACAACTCTTTGGTCTGAAATCTATACTAGCTATCAATTGTTCAGGAGAAATGGACACTAAAAGACGTACAGTGGTGCCACTCTGTCACTGCGAAATTTGGGGTCTTTTTGCTTTGAGCATATGTATTAGGATTAGGTACAAGTACAGATTTTGCATTCTTTTTGTTGGTTACAACAGCATGTCCATTGCTGGTAATGCCTCGTTTGTTTAACTGTTGGAGTACTTAATACTGAGAAGAATATGGAAAAAGTGGATTATGGAAATAAGCAACCTTTCAAGAACTTATTCTCCCAAACAGTTCCAAAGTTTGGGCTAAACTTTTTGAAACATGGCTCACTATCACTTTCAAATGCTTTATTTTAAGCATACCAGGCATAGCCTTACCAAAGTGAAAAGACTCTTTATGAATTACTGAAAAAAGCCTGCACCTTCCCAGGATGAGCTTTTGATATTGATATTTCTCCAAGCAGTATAAAGTAATACTGCATCACATAATTTTTATTTCAGTTGAACATTTTCTATTTTCTTTTTAAAAATAATATAGCATAGAAATTAGCTGCACAAAAAAGAGCGAAATGTGGATTGTCTTAGAATGTCTTATTCCGAGTTAGTGAAAAGCTTGTTGAAGAATTGGCAAAAAAGCAACAGAGAGAGAGAGATGATGGATTTATAGTGCGTGAGAGGTGACAGGTTTTAGTAGGCTATGGGGAATGTTAAAAGTAAAATCATTTCATGCAATAGGCGTTTTGAATGAAGATTTGCAACAGTGCTAGAACGGAAAGTATTATCTTTGTCAAAATGTCAAGAATCATTCTGAAGATTTTGGTTGTAGAAATATAACAGGATAGGCAGATCTGGGAATTTTCAAGGAAATGGTGATCATGAATCTAGAAGAAATCTCTCTTTTGATTTGAATCTTTTTTTGATGTTTAACATCCTAGCAGAAGTTACAAGTTATGTTGGCATCAAGTCTTTGGTGTTTATGTTTTTCATGGATGTTGCTGATGTTTTCCTTCGCAGAGTGGGCAAAACGCAGGAGGAATTTATTGTAAAGAAATCAAATGTGGGGTTTTTTTTCTCTTAACAACAAATGTCTTTTCTGAATATCTAAAAGCTGTAAACACTACACTGAGCTCTGGAAACTAGCTGCAGTTCTCCAACTCTTTGTACTCTCAGACATTAGATTCTCAAGACTAGAAACATTAATTATGTACCTTGAAATGTGATGTATTTTTAGCAATGGTCCATGAAAATATCTACTGTGACTCTTGTAGTTACAAAGGCACTAGTTAAGTCCAGTAAGTAATTAAAGATTATGTGTCCATAAAACATTTTTTTTCTTAAGGAGATATTTCAAAACAGTTATGGAGAATCCTGGGTTATCAGGTATACAAATACACCCACAAACTAAAAAGCATTTTTTTTTATACACAGGAAGGAACTAAGTTGCTGGTCTTATGGTACTAGTAAGAAGAATGCTGCTCTCCTATTTTAAGGAGAAGTCATCAAGGGGACGGAACTTATTTGGACACAAGTGCCAAGGCTGAGTTGGAAACCTTTTAATTTTTTGGAAAGCTAGTTTAGAAAATGATGTATGTGTTAGGTTAATTAGATGAAACTTGTGTAACGATGAATATTTGCTCTGTCTAAACAGTGAGGTAAATCACTGTGACAAGAAAATACTCAGGACTTGGTTTGACAAAGCTCAAGGTTTGCTGCTTGGAGGAAGGGAAGGACATCTTAGACCAGAGCATTCAGCCTTTTTTCAGTTTATAGGTTCCAGAAATTTTTTGCAATGCCTGTAAGGAATTTAAATCTGACACTGGGCCGTGTTTTCCTAGTTATGTTCATCAGAACACATGGTACTCACGAGACACGTGAAAGGTCCCTGGTTCAAAACCATGTGGAAACAACAGCGGCCTGACCCTTAGCCAAGAGTGCCAACCATGTCCTGGGTGCATCAAGCACAGCATTGCCAGCCGGGCGAAGGAGGTGGTTGTCCTGCTCTGCTCTGCACTGGTGCAGCCTCACCTGGAGCACTGTGTGCAGTTCTGGGCAACACAGGATAAAAAGGGTATGAAGCTACTGGAGAGTGTCCAGAACAGGGCTATGAAATTGGTGAAGGGTTTGCTGGGGAAGCCATGTGAGGAGCGGCTAAAGTCACTTGATTTGTTCATCCTGGAGGAGACTGAGGGGAGACCTCATTCATGACAGCTACAGCTTCCTCACAAGAGGAGGAGGAGGGACGGATACTGATCTCTTCTCTCTGGTGACCAATGACAGAACCTGAGAGAAAGGCAGGAAGATGTGCCAGAGGAGGTTTGGGTTGGGCATTCGGAAAAGGTTCTTCACCCAGAGGGTGGTGGACACTGGAACAGGCTCCCCAGGGAGGTGTCACGGCCCCAAGCCTGACAGTGTTCAAGAAGAGACTGGACAACAGCCTCAGACACACGGCGTGAACTGTGGGGTTGTCCTATGAGGGACATGAGTTGGACTCGATGATCCTTGTGGGTCTCTTCCAACTCAGGACATTCTATGATTCTACTTCTTGTCCATCCAAAAGTCCCTAAGAGACTGCAAATGACTGCTCTAGCAGATAAAAAAAAAATCTGCATCACATATGAGTTGGGTGAAGTTCACATTGCTTGCTTAGCTGTTGGTCATATAATAGAAGAGGCCTTGAAGAAAGCGAATAATGGAAAGTCTCTGAGACTTTTCAGCTTTGGATGGACAACTCTTTATTCCTGTGGACAGGGTGAGCATGATCACTACATTTTTCTTGTTGAAGTGATACTACTTAATTCTAGTATCTGTTACTAAATGCTCTCTTCTTATTATTCATCACAAAGGTTTCCTGTTTAGTGCAAGGAACGACCTACTACCTTTGGATAGTGTTCAGCTGTGGCAAAAAGGATGTTTTGGGGAAGGTGAAGATAAATGTGATGAAGATTTTTGGATAGTTGGAAGCACACTATACCCAGAATATGACTAGAGACAGATACCACAGTCTCATTAAGCAGATTAATATACTGCATGTATTTTCAAAATCCAAGTCAGGTTCAAGAGAGTTGAAGACAATCACACAATTATCCATCGGTGAACCCACACCAACAGTATTGATAAATACTGGGTTGTTGTCCTCATAGCACCGTGTAAGGGGGCAGTCTCAGTGCAGCTTCATTGTCAATAACTGTCTTCAGCACTGTGGTATGCTTCTTGTCTTTCTTTTCCTAAAAGTTAGTACTCAAGCCAAGAAAGCTTTCTCTAACTAATAAAACACAACCACACAAGTTCTGTTGTATAAGTACACTCAGCCCTTGATTCAGTCTCCACAGTCATTGCTAATTATATAGTTAGTATGCCAAAGCAAGGAACATCTGAGATCTGCTGGCCCTCCTGAGGGCAAAGAAATGAGAAACACTAACAGAAACACCAACGAACATGAAATCTGTTGTTGTGGGGAAAAATTATTTGGGTACGCTAAAGGCTGTTTTTCTTTGTTTCCCAGCATAGATACTGTCCTGTCACAGACAGAATTATGCACTAGTCCTGCTACCAGCTCTTAGCTCTTACAATGGAAAATGTTTGGGGGGTTGTTTTGGTTTGGCTTTCCTCTGTTGGGCTGGATGTGGAAACCTCTCCCCTTCTCTCTGCAGTGCAAGTTGCTCTTTGGCTCTCCTGCTTAGTGCTAGTGGGATTAAGTGCTGTTACATGGGAAAGCAATAAGTCGCTTTCATGGAACCAGAGATAGCTATTTTTGCCTTATTGGTAGCTTCTTCAAATATTCGCTATCGGCAAGGTTTTTAAATAAGCAACTGCTGATCCTCATGCTTTCACAGCCTTTCAAATACATGAAGAGACTATGTAATATATATCGAATATAAGATATGCATTATTTGTGTGTATATGAGGTGATTTCATACACTGAATTACTTTTTTAGAAATAAGTTTACATTTATAAGTTACAGGAAACTGGAGCTGCTATTTCTGTATCTTATGGGATAGAATCACTCCTTTATGCTTCAGATTTGTTGCTTATTTTCTTCGATCGCAATTGTTTTGCCCTCTCTAACTTTTCTTAGATGAATTCAGGCCTATATAGACAAAGGTAGGAAATAAAATGTTAGTTGTTATTGTGAAGACGCTGTTTTAATTAAAGAACTAAAAAATGTCTCACGTGCAGCATTTGTGCACATTAGCTGCTGTAAATTGGTCTCTATTAGATTTTCTGTGAAACTCCAAAGAACAGAATTAAAAGAAGAACTTCCAAGAGATTTTATCCTTGAAATATTAATTTTTAATGATATATTTAAAATCTTATGCTTTCTATTAAAAATTACTTTAATGGTCAAGACAGCAGAACAAAGAAGTGCCTCTGTATTGGAATACATTATACAGGTAATTGTTTTGAATAAAGCTAGATAATTCAAATATATATATGTATATGAGATTTTTAAAATATATCTTGTAATATATTCATTTCCTCAAGGATTGGAAATGAGTGGAAAATTGTTTAAATGGCAGATATTGTCCTTGCACACCTTAATGTTTTACTGTTGAGGCAGTGAAAATAAAATTTAGCACTCTCTAAAACTCACTGGGTTTTGTGTGAAACTGTAACTACAAGCTTAATCTGCTGGGGTTAGGAAGAAAGGGGTTTTAATTAATATCTGTATGCCCATGGCTTTCACTTTCAATTATTACTTTGAATTCGATCTAGGGTTTTTTTTCTGAGAACCAGTCTTTAAAAGAATCACAGCTGATACGTTCATTCCTGCAAGATGGTTAGTGCCTTCAATTCTCATCAAAGTAATTGTAAAATGAATGAATGCAACAGATTAAGAAATTGAGTCTTAATTATTGATTCATTATTCACAGGGCAGGGAATTTCTGCTGTAGCTAGGAGGATTCATAGGGGGAAAATACAGGATACTGTGGGAATTACTACATATTTGGACATGAACTTGAAGTGGCAAGGTCAGATCACCAACAAACTAAACAAGTTCAAGAACTGTGAGAAAACAGTGTGGCAGAATATATGGTTGAAATAAAACTTTAGATAAATATAATTTAGTGCATATTTAGTTTTAAATTGTAAAGTTTGGGGAATTCCTTCCAGTAGTTAAAACTGAACAAATCAATTGCAAGATAGCTGAAGATGGAATTATTACAGCAACAAGATTAGTCTCTGTTGCTCAGTAGCTTGTGGCAGCCGCAAAATACAGCCAAAAAATATTTATTTATGGACAGCCTAGAGAACTGAATTTTTCAGTTGGAATATTCGTATAAAGGCAGATAGGAATACAGAAGGTTAAATCATTAAAAACATTTGGTGGATGGAGAGATTGAGGACAAAACCAAACTGAATGTATCAGTCACTTTGAAAGGGATGTTTAATTGTGGAGGTATATGACTGGAGAACGTACATAACTTCATATTAATATAATAAAATTTGGTGTCTACTTAATGAAATTCTTCCTTCTTCTGTCTTGCAAGATGGAGAGCTCTTTGAATCCCAGATTGTAGGAGAAAGTTTTTATCATCATCTCATCCAAAGGTCTCCAGACCTCAGAACCATTTCAGGTTACTTATAATGCGAGTTTGTCTGGGTGGGTCTTTGTGTCCAGGTGCAGTTTCATAGGGCTTCAAAGCTCTGCAGGGACTGATCCAGACTTCAGGGATAACAGTTTAAAAGCCAGGATATTTTTCAGTAGTCTGACCATACAAATCATCCTCTTCTGCAGGGTTTCCTTCTGATGGTGAGATAAAATATCTGGATCCTTCGTACAAAAAAAATTCCTTTTCAGTATGATCTACCAATGTGTCTCATGACATAGACATTTTAAGTACAAAATATGCTGTTTTCCCAAGCTATTTATAATAACTGTTAATGGTTTTGAGATTGCTTCAGTCAGTTCTCTAAATGTCCTAGGATGAGTATTTTCAGGATCAACTAAGTGGAAAACATCAAACTTTTTAAGTATTGTCACTCATAAGCATTTCTTTATGCTACCCTCTGACTGGTGCTAGTTGCCTTACGTGTATACTCACAGTTGCCTGTTTTTAGTGAGGACTAACTCATAAGAGCCCGTTACAGTGATTTTACAATTTGGCATGATTGTGGCCCACTCTCAGGTGGGATCTTTTCTTTCCTCAATTTTCAGTATCTGCAAAGTCACCAAGCCACGTTTACAAGAAAAACAGAAACACAGCACAGCATGGACACAAGCAGCATTCACCCATTACTATTTTATTTCAATCTTCCTCCAAGTAGCTCCTGAAACAGTGAACAGCTGCTGCCTTTCTTAAGACTTTTCTCCTTTTGGCCTTCCTAAGAGCTGTAAAACGCATGAGCTGTGTTGATGAAGTTATGATGTGGTTACACCACAGTAAAAAACTGTGATGGGGTCATGAGCTGCTTTCTACATATCAGCAAACTTCAATCAACAGAAACAGAGCACTTATATTCCTGGTACTTGTATCCTGTTACCTCTCTTGTGAATCCTTAACAGAGAACAACGCATTAAAAAAAGTTTTAAAAATCAGTGATTTACCATGCTTGCAAAAATAAAAATAATCCCTTTAAGACTAAGTTTTAAAAAAATAATTTACATAATTTCATGCTAATTCTGTCGTCACTCAGACCTATAATGTTCATTATAAAATAAATATTTCTTCATAGAAATATCCTTTAGGGTACTGAATTCAAGTAAAGTACTGGCAATTTTGAGATAGCCATTTAAAACTTGAAATAATTATTTCAAAAATAGGAACAGGTTATGTAGTCAATTCTTCCACTACAAAAAGCAGAAGACAAAAAAGGAAAAAAGTGGCTATTTTTCATAAGGAAAAGAAGAAGGAGTTAAGGCATAAAGGTTAAACAGATTTACCTATGTTTTCGGGAAATATACTGAAATTCATGGTTCAACAAAACATTTGTTAGTATCCAAAGACATGAAAAAGATAAGAACCTATATTCATTTATCAAGAAAAAAGTCACTTGAAATCTACTTAATTTCCTTCTAAGACAGAATCATTGAAAAGGGGAGAAGAAATAGATGTCAAAAGCCTGCTAAGGTCTTTGGCATTGTCTCAGATGACAGTCTTACATGCAAAATAAGGAAATAAAATCAAAAGAAAAAAAGTGTAAGCTCTGTGAGAAAGTATTTGGAACTCCAGAACGAGATAATCATTGAGGTTTGCTGTCAAAATAGAGGGGTACATGGAGTGATGTTCAACAGATCTCAATATGCCTTGAAATTCTCATTAGTGACTTGGATAGCAGAATATGGAATATAGTCATCAAATGTATAGATGATGGCAAACTAGGGATCTAGCAAGCACAATGGAGAATACTATTCAGATTCAGAGTGGCTCTGCTGAAGTAGAGAAAGGGACCAAGCAGTGCACAGTACGGTAAGACAGTGCAAGGCAGAAAGAAAGGAAGAAACTTCTTCTCAGTGAGGGTGACGGAACACTGGAACAGGCTGCCCAGGGAGGTCGTGGAGTCTCCTTCTCTGGAGACATTCAAAACCCGCCTGGACGCCTTCCTGTGTAACCTCACCTAGGTGTCCTGCTTCGGCAGGGGGATTGGACTGGATGATCCTTTGAGGTCCCTTCCAATCCCTAACATTCTGTGATTCTGTGAAAACTTTGCAACAATACAGGCTGGAGAATGACTGGGAGTCAATTTTGCAGAAAAAAAAACACAGCTACCAGGCAAACATAAATTAACAGTATCACACTCTTACAAGAAGGACAAATGTTATAACGATGTACATAAATGGGACTGCCTATGCAAGGCATGCAAAGTAATCATTTTGTTCCACTTAGCACTAAATATTCAGCCTCCGTTGGAGTTCAGTGTCCACCATCCTGGAAAAATGTGAAGCTGGGGTTGTTCAATCCGAAAACATTAGCAGTTTTTATCTCCTTTTTTCTTTATTAATATTTCGTTCTCTAATTTGTATTATTTTTTTCCCCTAGTGTGCTAATTAATAATGGACATGTTTCTTTTTCTACTCCGGGTTCCAGCCCTATTGGCCCACCAAAGCCCATGAATAACAGCCCATAGCAATTCGTAGAATGTAGTCTCATTGATTCAAAAATTTTGCAACTCCTGCAAGATCCTTACTTAATGTTTAATGCTTTATCTGATCAGCTTCCCGAGCAGGTGATGCTTGTGCACTTGCAGCTAAGGTGTCTTTCTGCCATACTGAACAGTCAGATTTCTTCTCTGGCTTTTAATGTATGTTGGAATATAGGCCTTTATAATTTAAGAGCCTTTCCGTGGTTATGCTTACAGAGAAAAGCCTAGGAACAAAACACAAGCAGACTCAGCTCCCTTTAAATAGCTCCACAGATGGAAACCTACGTGATGAATGTCTAACTGGGCAGAAATATTCCTTTCCTAACTGGCAAATTAATGTCACTTGTTAATCCTGGTTACAACTTGTTCAGTTGAGTATTATTTCACTGATTAATGCTAAATGAGAATTAACTATTTCTGACAGCCCAGCAGTACACTAAATATCGTGCAACTGTCTCACTGCATTTGTTTCGTCTCTTGCGGCCTCTTCTGAGACAGGTAAGAGCCTCTGACTACTCAGCTGTGAGACCGCTTGCTCTTGAGCTGCTCATCAGCTCCAGCAACCAACATGCTTTGGCCAATACATTGGTCATTGGAGAGGCAGCTGGCGGGTCACACCAGCACCTTCAGGTGTGTGAAAATATCTAAGCAGATGGAGTTCTCTACTATCAATAACCATTTAATTTCCATTTTAGTTGCCCTTGTTACTTGTCAAGTCAATACTCATCTTTATGGTCATTGTTATTTTTATTTTATTTTGCTATGCTTTGTATATTTTTCTGGGTAAGATAGTTTTCACATTATTGGCAAGGAATTTGGGGTGACTATCTGTTCATGTGTTTCTCCTGACAGCAGGAATACTTTCCCTAGTTTGTCATGCAGTATTTAATAATTTTCCCCTTAAATACTGAGTTTCTTGAAATGGGCTGAAATCTAAAAATATTTCTGGCAGAAGCAGTTACACCAGACATCTTAATTATTATGTTTCCAGGGGAATGACAGCCTGTGTAAGGGAAGTTGACACATCTCCCCACAGCTATGTGCTTTTTATATTGGAACTTGAGGCTATTATAAATTACCTAGGAGCAAGACAGTCATGAACACATTGCATCAGATTTACACCAGTTGCCACGTTATGTAGTAGGCAGGCTAACCCTTTCAACTCTTATTTTATTTCTGTGCTATCGAACTTATTGATGACAGTAGATATCTTAAATAGATATCAAGACATGATAAAAGCAGCTCCACTCTTCGCTGGTCTGCAGCTTGATCACCTATGGTGACTGCAGGGAAGGCAGAACTCAGAAGCAGAGCAGAGGAGCAGTGGTGATGGAGTGGTTGTTAAAAAAAGCCCAACAACAACAACAAAAAAACAAACCAAAAACCAAAACCACACACCTGTTTTTCTTGATAGCAACCATTTGTTTTTGCGGCATTGCTTGTTATACCTGCTGCCAAATTTTCTCATCTGTCAGGGCGTGGAAGCTCTGCACCCACTGCCTCCTGATCAAATGGGAGAGGAGGAGGCATTTCCTAGACCCCACATGCTGCAGCTATTAGGCCAAAGAGTAAAGACGAAAGTAGATTTAAAAACAGACATTCCCGATCAAGTATTGTGTGGCCATGTTGCAGTACACTGCCATCTAATTTTTCAGCCAGTTTGTTCAGAAGATGCTGCTTCCACAGGAAATATATGACAGTGAAAGCAAAAGGGGAAATATTTTATAGTCCAGTATTGTGAGTTAGGATTATTCTGCTAATCTTAAACTTCTCCTGAAAGAGGATAACCTAGATAAAAGGGCAAACAGGTCAATGCTAAAATGGGCTTATATTGTCAACAAAACCACAGAGATCTCTGTATAACTTCGAATAAATTTGTTACTAGAGAAAGACAGAATCATTTGAAAAAAGTGCTATATCATATTTTATGTAAAGGCTTCTATGCAATTTTGAGCAACAAGCAGTTGTCAACAGCAACTGAAACATCACAGTCATAAAGCAAATAGCTGACAGTCAGTAATTTGCAACCAAGATATAACGATATTGATGTCTGATTCTCTCCAACTGTTACAAATTAACTTATCCACTTGTCACTCAACTCACTGTTTTCATCGCCACTTCCTTCAATGATGTTCATGAAGCATGTTTGCCTGGATATTCAACAAGGTATTAAGTTTGTGTACTGGCTTTTTGAATGTGTGAGCTGTTAGGTTTCCTTCAGTTCAACTATTCTAGTGCCCTCTGAATAATCACAAAGTCATCACTGATGCCCCAATGGGCATACATTTCATTTTAGGAGTGTATCTCTTTAGGGATGTGCAGATCAGTATTAAGACACTTTCAAAGGCAAATGTAAGAGATTAATAGTATTCAAATTTTGCAGGACTACCTGGAAAGCTGAGCTGAATATAATTTCCTACGGTAGGTATATGCCACCCATTTTTTGTTTTTTGGGCACAGAAGACTTATGTGGGTCATCAGGCTGTGGCTCTGCTTCTTTTCCCCACAAGCAAGTGGATGCTAACAGCACAGAGATACTTGTCATCAGCCCTGAAATCTCACCTCTGCCAGTAAACCTCAGTAAGTTTTCTTGTAGATGCAACTTCCAGTGTAATGAATGTGGGAAAATGAAATACCAGAGTGCTAATAGCTGTTAAGGATTATCTAGGAACAGGATCAATATGAAGATGAAAGTCTCCCTGAAATACCTGAGAGAGGGGTTAGCCCACAAATGAAATATCTTTTAACAAAATATGAGCAATTAGACTTAATGAATAACACTGTTTCCTTTAACTTCTAAAGACACTGAACTTTCTTCTGGGTTCTTATGAAACTTCAAGCCTGACATTTCCAGTACAAGAATGCTTTAAAACTATTTCGAGATTTTTTTTGCAAAGATATGTTTTATTAAAGAGAAAATCTTATGATACTTATGTTTGAAAGGCATTGGTAATTTCCATCATTATGTTGTCCATCATATTTCAGAGTCTTCAAAGTATCCTGTCAGTCTCTCTGTAGACTTTTCTCTAATGTCACAGATTTGAAAACTAGGATGCCCTAAAGAAAACCAGGCAGGAAATATGTTTCTAAAAAATATTAACAGCTAGCTGTAGTCATTCGATATCTGTATGGACAGATCCCATTAATTACGACTGCCACTGCAGTTTATAGATAGCATACACTTTGAGGAAGACTGCAGCAAAACAACCACTGTGGGTTCTGAAAATCCCAGATACTCCATTGCCTTTTAATGAGGACCATGCTAGGAGGAGGTTGCTAACTGATGTGGCTACAAATAAGTGTTGATTTCGTAGAATAACCCTGTAGTTTTGTCAGGACAGCTGGAGTTACTCATAAGAATGGATGGGTTTGTTGTTACGTGGTATTATTTCGTTTCTCGCTGGTGAAACTTAATACGAATAAATCCAGGCTAAAAGCCAGCAGGCAGAAGCACCTCTGGGAATCTGTCTCAGCTGTGTCCATTCCTCTGTACACAGGGAGCAGGCTGGCTGCTGGCTCCTCTAGTTTGCAACCAAAGAGCTTCATTCCCTGACAGAACTTCTGTTTGCAAGAGCTTGTTTGGAGAGAAAATAATCAACTGTCACCCCCTACTCACTCTGCAGCAGTCTTGAGCAATGAAGTGCTTGTGGTCATATAAACACATCATGACCTGTAAAGGGTAAGGAGGGTGACGTCTGCACTGTCAGTGACAGCTTCGTCCCCACATGTTGCAGACTACCTGCTAACGTGAGCTTTGGGCATCCCTGGACGACACGGTAGGACACGCTGGACCAGCAGGTGCACTGAAGCTGTCTTCAGCTGTTTGCTGAGATGTGCTATAAACATGCAAACAGCCAGGCACGGCTCGCCAGGTACCTGCTGTCTCACGCCCATGCTTCTCAGCCAAGACTTAATAACAGACTGGTAGAGCTCCCAGGGCAAAGCCGTGCAGGTTAACTTGAAGACGCAACTGTGGAATATTTAAACGAGCATATTTATCTTTGCCCTCAGAGAAGGTGCTGACAAAGCTGGGGAACTGGTGAGCAAGATTTTGGAAAGCTTCAGAAAGATTCAGTTACGCAGGTCAGTTTGACTGCAGATTACCTACTGAAACTGTGTAGACAGGCGACCTGCTTCTGGCACTGAGGACAGCTGTTGAGTAAATATTTAATATGTGTTATATATTTAATATTTGCTACATTTTTGTAGTATTTGACCTTGCACACTTGTCTGTGACTGCGTTGCACACAGAGAGAGGAGGCCAGAGGCAAGAAGAAGGTGACTAAAATGTCTAAGCCCAGCAGCATGAAAAAATAATTCATTGTGCTTCTGCCTGATAAAGACATAATGAGACTTTATAAGAACTCGTGTATGCATGAAAAAAAATGTCTTTGGGGTGCCAACATTCATCTTTATTTTTCATTTTCGCTAACCATGAGAAAATCCTGTGAGTATAATTATAACCACACATATACCACAACATATTCTAGCCTCTATGTTGAGTATAATTCTTTATATTTAGTTAAATTTTATTGGATTTGCTCAGGAAGAGATGCTGCCGTACTGTGGCGGATGAGAGCTCACAAACTGAGAATCAACTTGGGTGCAATCAAGAATGGTTTAAGCACACAATAAGAGAAAAAGAAGACATTGTATCTTTGCTCCTGATTGACAGATTTTTTTTTTTGCCTTTTCAGTTTAAGGTTCTTGTCCTGATGATCTTACTAGCTCCCTGGACTATTTTTGTATATTCAGGACAATGGATGAATTAAGGGTTTTTTTACCTTTACTTTGACAGGATCTATTGATTTGGGAGAAATTCCCTGCAGTTATATTTACAAGCACCAGTGGAACACCAGCAAAAACTGTCAAAATGGAAGAAACATGTCAAAGTTACCCATGCATTTGTCATTTGGAAGATGAATTACTGCATAGGGCTACAGGTTGAGGAATGTGTAAACCGTGGTTTGCACAAAACACAATGGGTGATGCTCTAAGTGGTATTGATTTCATAAGGAAGAATGTAGCTGCAGTCCACTTAGAAGTCAATAGACGGGTAGTGCCAATTTTGAAGTCAGAAGTACTAGTTTTCTAACACGCAATGTTAATTACTTCAAGTTCTGACTGTTACGAGGAAAAAGTGTGCCTGTCAGGTGTCCACCTTGTGCTAGAGAGTTCACACTGAGGCACTCTCAGTTGGGCAGGTCTGGGCATCTGCCTCCCCTTTGAAGAGAAGAGGATACTTTGAAGGTCCTCCCTAGGCTTGCTTGTTGGATGCAATTTAGTAATTTCAACTTTATAACCCTCATATCTCAGCTGTATTGGGTCCTCATAACAATAGGAATGTTAGGTTAGGGGTGAGAACAGGTTTTTTATATATGCTTGAGTAAACAGAATCAGTGTGAGTTTAAGAAGTACATGGGTTTAAAAACAATGATGCTGTCATGTTGATGGGCTAATTGGAGCAGAGGGATATTGCACCGGAGGAGACCAGACTCTGCTCTGCATTCAAACGTTGGTTGTACCGCAGACTTCTTGGTCAAATCCGTTAACTTCTCACCACGTTGATACTCAGGTGTAAGCTAGAAATAACAATCTATTTTGCCCACTTCAATTTTAGGGCCTTTAAGAAAGAAAATCCATTACTCTATGTGTAAAGATACCATCTGGCACTTTTGGTTGTAGTTGTAGTATAAAAAAAGTCACATTGCCTGAGGGAGAATGGTGTTTATCCCTGGTAACTGTCTCCTCCACCAACAAAGTCAGTGCCTGGGGACTTCAAGGTGGCTGCTAACCTGGAAGAGCTGGACTGAGGTCTTTTGGAAGTCTGTCTGTGCTTGACTTGCTTTCTGATGTTCACTAATATAGTTAGATTTCTTCTGCAGTGAGGTTAGATTTGATGTGGAGCCTGTTTTTTAATTTGTTTGGATATTCCATAACTGTTTGCTTAAATATCACCGAGAAAAAAAACAACCAACCAAACAAAACCACACCACAAAACAAACTACAGAATTCAAAGTTAAAGATTTTGGGTAAGGTAGTTGGATCCACTGGCTCACCCTTTTCTTTGGAAATATTTGTGCTGAAACCCAGAAACTGTACTTGATTTGAATCCTTTGAAAATGCCGTCAACTCTTTAACTGCAGAAAATTATACTACATAAATTTGTTCAACCTTTTGAATTATCGGTTCTGTGAAATACATTTACTTTGCAAGTTATTCTCAACATCTCCAAATCAAGATTTTATCAGATACCTTAGATAACTAAGGTATGTGTTAAAAAAATACTGAACAAAACCAGTCTATGTATAGCATTGCTTTTCGTAAAAGGAAGATGAAAATTACATTTTAATTTCCAGTAGCAGAGTTCTGAGAGTTAGGATTTCTGACTGTCTGCATAAATAGGAATTGTAGTTTTTACAGAGCATAGGAATTGTAGATTTAAACATTCACTGATATTTGTATGATAAATTTTTAGTGTGAAGTTTAGTAGCTCAGTAATTGTAAGTAAAGCAATGGAAATTCTAAATAACCCTAGTGTGCTGGTTGAGAGTGGTGATTTTGAGCTCCAAGTGTAGATCTGAATTCTTTGATTTACAGAACAACCCTAACTTAAAGTAATCTAGTCTCTTTTTTTTTTTTTTTTTTCTGTTTTCTGTAGGTATACGAAATCAATTGAGTCTTTTGTAGGATTTCTGAGGGAAGTTTGAGCTAATTTAACTTTGAATATATCTCTATCCTTTGCAGCTTAGCAACAAGTGAGGAAGAGCAAGTTGAAGATAGAGTCTCCACGTCTTTGTTTTGTTTGGGCACCAGTTTCTTTGTATGCTAACAGAGAAATCCATTTGGTCTCTCTAGAAGTCAAATTGCTATTTGTGAAAATGGAGATAAATGCATTTCCATGTCCCACAGAGGATAGGGGGAGAAGGATGCATTTAAGACTGTGAAACACTCTAATCCTACAGCAGTGAGGCCCTCCAGGTATCTTTGATTTTTAATAACTTTTATTTCAAGCTGTTGTAATGTTGTAAACTAGCAATTTTCATAGAAATCAAGTGATGCAATAATCTCTTTATCTATTAAAAACATCTCTGTGCCTCTTTCTTGCTCACCAGGTACAGGTTCTCTAACTGTGCACGAACATTTTTTCCCAGTCTCCACTTTTACTGCCCTCAGTTGCATTTATGCTTTAACCAAAGATGGTGTGTGGAAACACCAGAACCTATAAGGATTCAAGGTGAAAAGAACAAGGCAAACTCCAAGCCCGGGAAACCCTGTGTGAATACCAATGCTGCCTGGAGTCTGTCACACCCTAAAAACTTCTCGGGAATGACTTTGTTATCTAAAACCCTGGGTCAGAAAGCAAGCTCCCCTTAAATAGTCCCGGGAATAAATGTACAAATACATCTCTGAGCTAAACTGTAGATGCTTCAGTTGGATGTCTAAAGTCTGATGAGATGAATCTGAACTAAAGACTTTACAGTTTATTCTCCATAAACCAATCCCCTGCTATGGCCAAGAGACAATACAAGGTGCCTATTGCACTGCTATGGCACTGGCTGGCTGCGATAGTTGTGCATCCTGTGTGTGACGGGAGTTTCATGAAAATTTCCTGCAGTATGATAGGAAAAGACAGAGTTCAAACCATGGTTATGAAGATACTGTGGGAAATTTTAGTTTTCTTCTGAATTTAATAATTGTAACTTAACACGACTGATCTCCAGCTTGTTTATATCTTGTAGAAGTTGAGGGTTTGCAACCTGTTCAGATTTGCATGCTGAGAAATCTAATAAAAATGTTCTCATTGTCTAATTAAAAAAAAAAAATCTATTTTATTTTCCAGGATGATTCCTTTCGTTTCCTTTTGTAGATAGTGGGCAGCCAGGGAAGTAATTTCCCATCCATTTACCTGGTAACTAAGACGGAACAACTGGGTTCCCAAAATTCATAGTTTTCAGAGTATTTATCTTTTTCAGTAGAATTTCTCTATCTGCGTCTACATACTCTGACATCTTTACTTTTTGTGTTGGGCTTTACCCAGTAGTTTTTAGTTTTTAACCTGACAAAATGCAATTTTGTAGTATGATCAAGTATACAATTTTAAATTAAGTTTTGGCATATTACAGTTGACTTTTGACAGATGGAATGTACACTAGCTGGTCACTGAAACAGGTCAGTGCCATATATGTTTTTTATTTGTTAACATATAACTTGTAGTCTACTGTAATATATAAACACATTTTATTGGTCAATTTTGCCTCTGGATGTCAAGCTGTAAGTAAAAGAGGAAAAAATGATCCTTGATACACAAAAAAATTCATCCAAACAGAAAACAAATTATTTAAAGAGCCAGTGCCTAGAACATTACGTAGAGAAGCAGGTTGTGTAATGCATTTAGAATACATGTAAGGTACAATGTTACTGTCAGAATTGGGAAGAATGCCCTCAGTAATGTTTTTGGTTGTAGTAGTCTACATGTAGATAAGAATATTGCACCCATATTTAAAGATTTTACCTTGTGTTGGAATAACTGTGAACTTGCATGATTTGCCTTCACTCACTTTCTCTGGCGATCTGAAGTGAGAGTTGAGCACGGCTCTACCAGGATGAGTTTACTGGGATTATAACTCAGTTTATTCCCGTACATCATCACTTCTTGTGCACACACTGCAACACTAGAAAGGCGTGTATGGTGTCCGCTGCTGCTTCTCAACTGGGAAAAAGGGTGTGTGAGGGGCAATGGGCACAGACTGAAGTATAGGAGGTTCCTGCTAAACATGAGGAGAAACTTCTTCACTTTGAAGGTCACAGAGTGCTGGAACAGGCTGCCCAGAGAGGTTGTGGAGTCTCCTCTGGAGGCTTTTAAAACTCATCTGGATATGTTCGTGTGAGATCCGCTTTAGGTGTACCTGCTTTAGCAGGTGAGTTGGACTAGATGATCTCCAGAGGTGCCTTCCAACCCCAACCATTCTGCGATTCTGTTCGTAGAGACACAACTGCACTCCTCAGAAGTGGAGCATGTGGGTCCTACCATGTCAGCATCTTTCTGTCTTCTGATTTAATTCCAGCTCATGATCCCAAAATGTCATTGAGTAAAAATAGCAAAATAAATTTCCTGATTATAAATAAACAGATTGTGTGCATACATATTAGACATGTACACAAAAATAGCAGTGTAACAGGTGATAAATTACATTGAAGATAGGAATTCATCTTCATATGTTCGTAAATTTCTAGGTCTGAATTCTTAAAAAGGTGCTTACAGGTTTTTGACTGCTCAATTTAAGATGCCTCTAGAGTAGACAGAACACAGGCACCGACATTCATTGATCACTTTGAAAACTGAGGTCATGTTCCTTTAAAAAAAAAAAAAAAAAAAGAGAGAGCTTGCCATTCAAGTCAGAAATCAAATTGGAGTCATTCATACCAACTTGGCTCTTTGCACCTAATAGGAGCAAGTACCTATTGCCAACTATAAATAGGATAGAGACGTTTGAGGATGTTTTCCCCGTGAGAATCTTGTGAAATCCCTCAAGGATGTCACATTGGCAATAAGTGTCCTTCTGCAAATAACTAGCAAGGTTAGCATAAATAAAATACTTTCCAAATTCTCTCAGCCTCAGCAATTTGCTCATGATCTGGCAACAGAAATGACAGCTATGCCTCTTCATTCATCAGACAGGTGAAAGATAATCTAGAGCCTATGTTTTCTTCTCCCCAACCCAGTTTTCTTGCCTCATTGTTCACTCTTCTTTTTCTCTGTTTTCTTATTTTTCTCTCCTTCAGCTGATGCACAATTTCCTCTCATTTGAAACCTCTGCAGAGTAGTTGAAAAATGCATTCTTTGCTATCCCTCTTGATTTTCTTGATGATTTCCATTTGATGGCTATTCTTAAATCTTCCTCTACTCTTACTAGACATTCTGTCTCCAAATAAACATGGAAATCGAAGGTTGTTATTTGGTGCTAAGTGACTTATTACTTGCCTATTTATACATAAGAACACTGTCTGCTTCTTAATTTTCTAAGCACTCATTTTTACTTCTTTCAGAGTGGTGAGCAGTATAATAGAAAAGTTTAGATTAGAAGGAACCTCTGAAAATCATCCAGTACAACTTGCTGCTGAAAGCAGTGCCTTAGATTAGATTATCTAGGGTCCTGTTGGCTGAGGCCTGAATATTTGCAGCGATAGAAATTCTTGCACTTCTCTGGGCAGCCTTTTCCAAAATTTAATTATTTTCACGGTAAAAAATAATTTGCTTATATCCCAGCAGAATTTTCGCGGAAGCAACTTACACCCATTGCTGGTTGTCCTGTCACTGTGCACATCCCTGCTTGTTGGTTTCTATTTCCAAAGAAAAAGTTATAATAAACATTTTTAATGGCAAATTCACATAGCATGGATGATTACTGTTATGAACGTGTGTATCTTCTAGACTACTCAATCAAGCAGAAATTTGGGTGCCTTTATGTGACTCTTGCCCATCAAACATGTAAAATTAGTATCTTAACACATATTTGATTTCTTTTTTAAAATACATTTTTAATAAGGATTCTATAAAATAAGTGGGTTTTAGCCACAGTTTTACAGATCTATACACACAGTAGTGTAAATCTGGGATTTTGGTTCCATGGATTACAGAGACTTAAACATTTTAGAAAACACTGGTTTTGCTTTATGTCCTTCATGACGTTTGTAAGAAGAACCAACTTGATATTTTGGTAAGGATCCCATTCTAAGACTTCAATAACTGTAAATTGGGAACTTTGGCAGCCAGATTTGGGGTTTGTTACTTCTCTAGCATAAAGCTAAAATGTGATAAAAAGTTAAGGAGGAAAACAAAACTAAGCAATATTACTTTTCTGTAATTTCCATCAAGTAAATATTATATTCTTATTTTTTTCTCAAATAAATAGGGGAGGGGGGCAGGGGCTTGTAATACTCAGTGTATCTAGTTAAGAGGATATACCTAAGAAGAAAAACACTGCAGTGGCTAGCTTATTAGATGATTGATCCTATCTTTTATCATATTTTGAGAGGGAGATTATACCTGTAGTGGAGTTGATTTCAATTTCTGTATATAAATAACAGAGCCTTTTTTTATGTTAGACCTACTATGTAGATTCTGTTCCACATTTTCAAAAGCTTTAACAACCAAAAGGTCTTCCAAAACAAATAGAATTGAAAAGTAAACCAGCTTTTTTTTTCAGCTGTGCTTCTGCATAGGAAGAAGCCACATGGAAGACAGATAATTATTCCTAGATAAAACATCAATTACTTTTTCTTTTTTTTGTACATCAAATCTTCTCACCTTACTGTATGCTGATAAAAGATGACAAACATTTTCCAGAAAATCTAAATCTTAGTGTTACCCAGCAGCTTAAATGTCTAGACTGCTTGTTAGGCAAGGGAGGGGGGAAGAGAGCAAAGCGGTCGAGCGTCTGCCAGTTACTTCTCAGAACCAGGATGACTAAGGAGAGGTAAACTCATGCTCTGCAACCAGGCTGCACGAAGCTCACCTGCCTCTTCTTCCTTCCAGGCTGCTCTTTACAGCACTGATGATAGCTTATATGGCTCTTTCAACTAAGGGCAAGAACACTTTCCACAGAAGCCTTCAATGAATTTACTGATATTACACAGAGAGCTGGCTGGGAATCTGATGCTGGGAAGGATGAGGGCCTAGATGGTAGCTCAGTCCCAGCCCCAGCACACGGTAATATCACTGCCATTCCTGACAGATTTTACGTAGAATTTTTTTTCTTTTTTTTTTCTTTTTAAATTTTTTTTTAAACTGGCTCCTGCAGTGGGATGTCCATAATGTTTCCTGTCATCTCTCTTGTCACTGTGCTACTCTTCCCCCTATTTAGCTCAAATCTAGCTCAAATGTAAACTGTTTTCCACAAATCTTTGTGGAGAACAGACTATCTCCTACCTTTATGCAGCAGACTTTTATGTTCTTTAAGAGATGACGCAGACTACTTCTATCTCTTCTTTTGACTGAACAAACCCAGTTGGTTCAATCTGGCCTAACAGCTTTCATTCATTTTGCTTTTCTGTGAACAAGAAGTGATCAATGTCTTTGTTCAAGTATCCCAAATTACACAGAGGCATTACTCTAGCCAAAGTCTGGTTAAGGCTGAGCTTAACAGGGGATTGGTCTGTGTCTTGTTCGACCTGGTTATATTTCCCAGGATACTTTTTCTTCCTTTTGGCAGCAGCATGACATTATTCATTATGGTATAGGTCATGAACCATTTCTATAGAACTACTACTTAGTCAATGGCGTTTGTTTTGGTAGTTATTTCTTCTTGAATAAAATATGTTGATCCTCTGGAAAATCACAATATGATTTTTCAGACCATACATCTAATATGTTGAGATAGGGCTGGCATTCAACCTTGTCTTCCTAAGTACTTGCAGTTCCTTGTGGTCTGTGTTTCATGCACATTTAGTATTCTAGTGCAGGTCGCCCTATGGAAAACCATCAGCTGTCTAACGCCCAAGCACTTGATTTGGAATGACTCATGTTTGACAAATGTTCCCCAAATTCGGACCCAAGGTATGAGCTTTTGCCCATGTATCCATCCTCACTGAAGGCTCCTGGCACTACCATAGTGGCCTGGGCCAAGGATGATGGAGGGCCTGGCACTCCTTTGGAGGAAGTGGATTCTCCATCCCTGATAACCACAATAGAATCTTACTGAAACATCCCAAGTGTGGGAACTTACAGGTCACTGAAAATTTTGAAGAAAAAAAATTAGTTTAATTTAGACTGATTATGCATTGAAAATATGACTGTCCCCCAAGATTACCAGCAAGGTAAAAACTTAAAAAAACCCAACTTAACTACCTTTGATTAAAAGGGGCATCTCAGATGAAATGAAAAAAGATACCTTCAGATCACTTATAAATTCTGCTCTGATAGAAACTTTTCTTTCCTCCCTCTTCTGCCCGCAATACTCTCTGTCAAGTGACCTATGATGTCAGACCAGTGCCTACACCAATTCCTGGTGGTCAGATACCCACTTTAATAAAATACGAAAGTCCATCTCTGCTGAAAAACACAAGTTTAATATACAGTGAACACAGAATTGAAACTGCCTTCTTAACCTTAGAGGGTACATATCGCCAAAGTGTTGTCAAGATAGGTGCGGAGCACCATAAAGAAGCCAAAGTTCTTACTGAAAGCGAAGAGCCCAATCACAGAGCAAAGTGTACCAAAGCTGAAAGACTCTCTGTTGACATAACTGGATTTCAGTTCTTGCAGTTCTCGCTGTAAGTACTTAATTTGACATTGAAGGAACAAAAAGATATATTTGAAAAATGTGTATGAATGGCTTTCTTTGTGAACATGCACTGACTGCGAGAATCTGACATGACCTTTGTTTCTCATTTCTCACTTGTAAAGTGTTTCATGACTAATTCTTCCTTTAAAAGTAGGATTTTTCTTCTCTTGATTAAGGAAACAACATTTCTAAACTTAAACCTCTCTTTTCCTGATGTTACAGTTGCAATTATTTTGATATATGCTCCAAACCTTTTGTAGCTTACCTATAGAATGTTTGTTAAACAAGTGCTACCTTTCAATCACATATTCTTGCCTCCTTTATTCTCATTATTTAAGGTTCAAATGTGTTTATATCCTTACATAAGCCAAACTCTTCCAAGGACATCCATCGCTGCCCACTCAGCATACGATTTTCTCCTTTTAATATAATTAGAATCTATTTTTGAACCCTGTCTGACAAACAGAACAACCAACATAAATTCTTTCTAATTCAGATGCAACATGGCAGTTATCTCAACATTTAATTGCATTTTGCTTTTCATCCTAGTTCTTACGTCTTCACTGGTTATTTAATTAGCTTTTGGAAAGTATTTAAAAAAAAAAGGGTTACAGTAAATTTAAAACTCAGCCTTCAGCAACTTCTGTTCCTCTTAAATTACAGGACTCTTGCTCCACTTCTGACAGTGCAGAAATCTGTGGCATTTCTGTGCCACCTGAAGAGATGAGGCTAAGTGCAGATGCTTCTGGGCAGACACTTGTTAATGAATTGTAATCTTAGCAAAGATATCTGAGGCAATCTGTGCTATTTCCTTCAAACGTTGCTTATGTTATATCTCAGTGTTGGGCAGCCATAAAGATCCATGTCTTACATCAAGATGTTTGAAAAGAAGAGGCTGGCATCCCAAGAGGCAAGTTTGTTGTTTCCCTTGAGAATCACGGTCTTGAGAAATCTACATTATTTTGTGCTGTCCAACATCTCCAGACTTCAGACACAGCAGGGGGTTGAAGAAATGTGCAGTGCCAAATCCTGAGCTGTCTGCTATGAGCATTCAAGGACTGTGTAGAGAAGTTATGCATTAGCTGATATCACAGATCTATCATGTAGCAAACCCCAGGGAAAAGCAGCCGCCAATTGCATTGTCAGAGGCAAGTGGGAGCTGGCATTGGTGGCCCACAGCACCCGAACTAGAAAGGCAGAGCAGTTTGGGTGACAGTAATCTGGATCAGCTGCAGGCCAGTGATCATGGAAGAGGCCACAGAGCCCGTGGATGCTCCTGGAGCCCCTGGTTACATTTTTTGAAGTGTATCCATGTGATTTCCTGGGCTGGCCATGCAGAATTTTTCTAGACTTGGTAAGAGAGGGCTTCAACAAGCTTTTCATACCAAGCCTGGCATAACTGCTTAGAGAACTGGATTTGTCAGCAAGTAGACGATGTTTTCCTGAGCCAGCATATTTGTAAATTATAAATGGTTTGGGTGGGAAAATCTTATTTATTTGCCTGTCTTTTAGATGAAGAAGAAGATTTTCATGTATTACCATAAATGGCTTAAGATTTCAACAACAACAAAAAAACACCACCAGTATTTCTGTCCTTGAATAAACAAACACTGAGTTGTTCCAGAACTTTGTAGCCACAATTGGACTGTGTGAAGGTGAAAACCCATTAGTAAAGCTATCACGTGAGGTATGTTTCCAATTGCTAAACAGCTTGGGCATTATCCGAATCTCTTATCCATAAAGTATTTAGACTTTATAATTAGATTTTAGAAAGACATGGATTGATTAGCTCTTATCCTCATTTAGGAAATGATACCCCCTTCTGGATTTTAGTGTCTGTTTCAACTAATGTCTACAGTTTGGAATCCTATAATATATTTAACTCTGACCTATCTATACAATATCTGTAATACAGGAAAACACCATTAAATTTTAAACGAGCAGGATTCCAATAGGTTTTCTCAGCTTTATGGATGTTTCAGATGCTAATGCTAAGAGGTTATAATATTTCATGCCTCTGTTTCACACAGAATAGATTGGATTTCTATAATCCTTTGCTCCTCTGTTTGCCATCTGCCAATAATCCAGCCATGTCTCATTCCAAATTTGGGCTGCATGGCTACTTGGTTTCCCTGCTTTGTATGAAAAATGTGTTTCCATGAAGCTGATGAACAGACTTGGTTTTCGAGTGCAAGGTTCAGGCTGAGGTCTGAGCTTTATCTTCTTAACAACAGATTTTGAAAAAAAATTGAGACAGAATAATAAAAATTGGGGGAGGAAGGGTGGAAAAAGGGGTGGGAGGCTTTGGCCAGAACACTGGGACAAACAATCTTGTGCTTCAGAGGATGCAGGACACATTCTAGTAGTAGATAGGGGCAGGCAGAAGCAAGGATAAACTTACGAAATTACAGACAGGAATAGAAGGTGTAGATCAATCCTGTATTCCACTCATTACAAGTGAGCAACTTTCTCTCAAATGGCATAAGAAGAGTGGAAGGAGATAAAGGATTAATAAAGTTACTGACTACTGAGAGCCAAATACAGGAATCTTCTCTCCTACAGAAGAAAATTGTTACTTACCTAGTGGTTTTATAGCAGCACAGAATTACTCCAGTGGTAACTGGGGTTTCTGGTTCTGATCGCTGCTTACTTATAAATGACAAGTGGAAATGGCCATGCCAGTCACAGTGATGAACACAGTAAAAGGGTATGTAATAAGAAAAGAATAAATACTACTAATGATATGTTAACAATAGTAGCAGAAATATTTCACTGCTGAACTAGCCCATATTTTCTTTATTCTGCCAAAACTGTTCTTCCTACTGAGCAGAGGGACAAAGGGAAGCAGGACAAATTCTACTTTTCTGAAGAGAGACCAAGCAGAAATGCAGTCCTGGCACCCATTAACCGACCGTGAAAGCTTTGTCATGGGAATACACAAGGCTGTGTTTGAACCACAAGCAAAATTAAGTTCATATCAGTCGATGGTCTTGGACCTTTATTGTCTGGGCAAGCTAATTAATTTACTACTTTAATAAGGAGCTTGTAGAATGTAAAATTTTGCTTGTTAGCTTGTTAACAAGGCTGTAAACTGAGTGGTCTCTTTGGATTGTAATATAATACAGCCGGCTTTATGAGGGCAGGAGGATTAAAACAGCTTTCTCCTCAGCACATATCTGGCTTAATTTAATAAAAATACTAATAAAAAATTATATTAGGAATGAGCTAATAGACCTGGTATGAGACCTGCAGTACCCAGTCTCCATGGAATACAGATGCTGAAAATCACAACTGAAATCCATTGATGTTCACTGAAGTCTTTAGCATCAGAGCCTACCCAGAAGTGACCAGCTCAAGGCCTTCAGCATTTCCCCAAAGACAAATTAACCTTTATGCTCTTTAATGATACCCTAAAACCACAGTATCTTTTCTGCCTTGTATCTACCTTGTTTTAGCTGCAATAATACCTTTTGTCCAAGAGGGAATTTAATTTGTGTTAGCTGGCCAAAGTAACTTCTGCCCTTCCTTTTACTAGTTATTAGTAAGCCACATATATTACTGTCATTCTTCATCCCAGTCTGGATGTTATTTGGCTTTGTAGCCTGGTAGCCTGAGGCTTTGGCTGCATGCAGGACCAGAAAGGTAAAGGTCAGGATAATGGGTGTGTTTTATGATCTCCTTGTAGGAAGTTGAATAGAGAAGCCTGTGGGCAGGCCTGGGTCTGTTAAACTGTGTTTCTACTTGGCAAATCTTACGGCATGCCTGTTAAAAACAGCTACGCTCTAAACTTGAAGGAATGGTCTTTTTTTAATTAAAATGCTGTTAAAAGGGTGGTTTGGGTTCAGTTACATCCAGTGTGCCTGGCAGACAAGTTACTCGCTAGTTCTCTGACAAATTAGCTGTGAAGAAGTTGTGGACAGTGCAGAATCTGAGAAAGAAGAAAAGGTTTACTGTAGAGATGAAGAAATGTGACTAATCCTTGCTTGGCACCATATGTTTCTTGAGAATGGAGTCAGTGCAGCAAAATACCATTGAGAGGGATGACCCGATGGATGAGAGCAATAGCAGGGGAAAAGCAGGGAAGAACTGCCCGTAAGCCATTAGCTGGCAAGGCCCAGCAGATTGCCAGCTGAGACCAGAGAGAGGGTTACAGTTTTGTTGCATATTTAAGTCTGAATTTACCCAGGATTTGAGCTATGGCCCACTGAAGGGTCACTAGGTTTCATAAAGGTGGTAGAGGGTTAATACTGAACACTGAAGATCCCTCTTTCACGGGAGCACATGGAGCACCCATGTTTCAGTCCCCAGGGGATTTCTTCTACGCAGCATAACAGAGAGAAGTTTGTATCAGGAGTCCCTGTGTATTTTGGAGATTATTTAAGGTTAGGGAAGGCAGCAATATCAGTGTTAATGAATATTCTACTCTGACACAAGGTTTCATCCTTTTTTTTGGTAAGCAGTTTTGTATTTCGTATTTCCATTATTTACTGGATGAAGACACTCTCCATGTAATTGACTGGCTGTGTTGTCTGGCATCTAACAGCATATTTTTAAAGTAGCTCTTCTTATTTCTGTCACCCAATTTTCTTCATTATTGTTTACCAGCTTCAAGAAACTGGCCTTGCTAAGCCGTTCAACTTTGGCAAATATTATTTTTAGTTCAGCGAATAATTCTATTTTAGCCAGCACAGCAAACTTCAGTTTGGATTTGACTGATAATTTTCTGCATTTTAGACAGGTAGTTTTCCTAATTTTTAGAAATATCCTGGGGATTAGTGACAGTAAAAGAACATCATATGTTCTCAAATGGTTATTATTTCTTTCTGTAGAAGATGTTTAGAGTTGGGGTTTTTTCACTGTCAATTTGGACACCATAACTGTACCATGGTTCTTACAACAAAATGGACTTTCCTACTAGATTTACTCATACCTCTCAGAGGAGTTTGTAATTTAGCCCAACTGAGATTGTTACCTCATTAAACCTATGTAATATGTACATGAACAACAACTTCCCTATCCCCTTCCCTCAAAGGCAAAAATAAAAACTTGTCACACAAAGCTTCATTGCTAAGCAGGCAAGGGAGAAAAAAGGTGTACTGAGATCTTACATCTGTTTGGGATTTTTTTCTGGATAGGGAAATCAAGTCAGAAAATTATTAAAATAACTTGCAGAAATTTACAAAACCCGGTAGAAAACAGATCTTTGAAGAATAAATAAATAAATAAACCAAACCACCACCAACAAATACACACAGACAAAACAACACAACAAACACTCAATCCATAAGTGTACTGGAAAGACTAAGGAATTCACACCCTCCTCAAAGCTTGTAGTAGTTTGCACCCTTGAACAGTAAAGGCTTGAGAACACCTTACACACAGGTCAAGGAGCCACTAGAGCCCAATTCAGAAGCTGAAAGAGCTGAAACAAACCACTCCTGATGAGTACAGGGACATGAGCTGAAACTTCCCTGCATCTGGCAAACATGAGAGGTGTCAAGGAAGGAGTCATGAGGCTTGGAGTACGAAGATTCAAGAAAAGGACTGGGAAAAGTGTAAAAAAGACAGTGGTTAGGGTAGGGTTTTAACAGTGAGAACTAGACATTTTAATGCTGAGAGTGGGTACTGTAGCTAAGCACCTGAAAGGCGATGAATAGAGCCATGCAAAGTACTTTGGTGGAAAGCACAGTCTGGAGGCAATTTTGGCAGTCTTCCTTTTTATCCTTGAAGATCTAGATGCTATAACTGGAAACAAATTCAGAATCCTGTAGGGAAATACTGATGTTTTATGGAAACAGTATTCAGGCTGGAACAGTATTCAGCATCTGTTCCAAGGAAACTAAATCTGTTTTAAGGATACAGTCATGATTCCTCTTCTAAAAGTTTTATTTTATTTTGGTTTTCCACCTTCTGTAAGCTGCTCATGTCCCTCAGGAGCCGCCAGAATTGGAAGAACTGAAATTCAGACAACAACCATCTTCCTTGTAAATAAGGTTTATTGGCAGTGACTCTCGTCCTGTGTGTTACATAACCCTCTGTTACACTCTTTTCATCTACTTTCACATTATCGTGCCATGTATTTCACATCCTCTTACTGGATTCTGTACATGCTCTAACTGAAGTCAGATTTTATAGAATCTGTGACAAAAAACAGTAAGAGAGAAGCACTTTTGCTCCTGAAGAGAAAAAGGAAACTGATAGTAGATACCAAGGTAAAAGTAAACTCAGAGATTTCTGCTAACCTGGAGCACCAGCAGCTGAGAGGTAAAAGGTTCTGCCTAAGTGCTTCAATGAGCAAATCTGGTGTAGGGGGACTTTTGTTTCCTTTCTCCTTGTTATTTGAGTTACCAGTTTTTATTACATGACCATTAAAAAAAATTTGTCCAGACTTCTCATTAGCATAAGAGCTTCTGAAAAGGAGAATTTGCAAGGTTTTGAGTTGACATGTTTTCTTTATTGTCTTCAAATGGAAGAAAAATTGTCATGAAATCCTTCTGATATTTTGTTTCATGGAAAAGAACCATTTTGCACAACTAGTAACTGTGAACCTGACCAGGGAAGCCCTGTCAGGTGGGGCTGGTCCTTACATAGGAGCCAGCACAAGGGTGCGGGCAGCATTGCTGCTTACTGTACTGTTCAAAAGTTAGTAGAGGATGTTACTTGAGATTTAAATTGCCAGGGTAATCAACTCTCCTGCCAATTTTTAACTAGAATTGCCACATATTTCAGAGAGAAGACAGCATTGCTGAGATCTGCCTTCAGGCAGCTGTTCCAGTCAAGATTTCATGTTGTTCTGAAGCAGATGTAACCCTTCCTCTCACAAGGCCACCGACACCTCTTGGAAAACAAGAGACAAAAGGAGAGAAAATGTTTAAGTTAGAGACCCAGAGAAAAGCTTTCCACATGCTGTGCATGTTTTCTTGTTTTTAAGAGAGGTTTATTAAAGGTCTTATGTTAATGAAAATGATTGTACAATCAGCCTTTGCATGTATTTCTGTTAGGAATGATAATATGCCCTTTACTGTGGCTCAAAAGGATTCTTATTTTAAACTTCATGTGTTAATAGAGCAATCTTGCTTTGAAGTCAGTGACCACTGCAAATATCAAAAGTATTTATAGATGGGTACAAATATGCATTTGTGAACAGCCTGTCAACTTGTTCTCTTTCAGCCTACCCTAGGGTTTAGGGAGATCACCTGTAATGTCACCCTATCAACTAAAGCCACAAAAAGAGCTAGCCAGCTTCTGGAGACAAAGGGCCAAGAAGATAGTGTTTCACTTCACAGCAGTAGCTGATGCAGTCTATTCAGTTTTCTCTCCTTTCTTTTTTTTGCTTGCTTTCTCGCCCTCTTTCTCGCCCTCTTTCTCGTCCTTCCTTCCTTCCTTCCTTCCTTCCTTCCTTCCTTCCTTCCTTCTTTTTTTTTTTTCTTCCTTCCTTTCTTCCTTCCTTTTTTCTTT
>VWYH01004582.1:944742-1158201 GCA_013399365.1 Pampusana beccarii
TCCTTCCTTCCTTCCTTCCTCCTTCCTTCCTTCCTTCCTTCCTTCCTCTTCAACCTGCAGTATTCATTATAAATCATGCAACTTGCTTTATCATCAGGAGGCAGTAAGAGAGCAGAAAGAAACTTTCCTCTAGAAAGAACTTAACTCCCAAACAAACAAAAATATAACTCCTATTTTTATGCAGAAATTCATTGTAACAAGGAAGATATAATGGAATAAATTCTAAGAAAAGAAGTCCACACCTATGTATACCATTATTTATTTTCCACACTTTTGTAACTTTTATCATCTTCAGCAAAACCAGCAACTTTTTTTTAATATACATTTTTTTCTTTGTCATTTTCAGTGACGTTATTCTAAGGTTCAGTCCTTAATGGCAAATTTTGGAAAGAGATTTCTTCCTGGTCTCCTCTCTTCCTGTCCGAGAAGAGTCAGACCCACAACCTGCTGAAATTAACAGTTCTTTCCTGTGGCTTTGATGGACTTCGGGAGAAGACTGTTTTTTACTAGGCTTTCACTGCTCAGAAAATAGTGAGCTGGAATTACGTCTTGGTGGGTCAAAAAGGAACCTCTGTCACTGTCTTTTTTCAAGACAATGATTACACCTTTCTCAGCTTCTACCAGTCACTAGTGAAATATTCATGTCTTGTGGACTCAAACGTTGCTTGCAACAACATTTGTAATACTTGACAAAAATGGATGAGGGTTTAGTTGAACACATCTGTACGTCAAAGAAAAATGAAAGCAGGTCTTAGCTTGTAACCCTAAAGCCATGATGTTTCTCTCTGTCTCTCTCTTACACAGATTTTTATTTTTTAATCTTTGGGTAAATTATGAGTTATATTCAGTGACTGCTTATTTATTTCTTATTTTCTGTTTTCTAATCCTTCCAAGCTCTTACGCAGAAATCAGTGTATCTCTAATACTTTGAAAGTGTATAGAGCAACAAAGCCACGTAACCAGCACTTTATCAGGCAATGAAGGGGATGCCTATGAAATAAATCCATATCTGTTGTGTATGATAGGCCTTTCAAAATAATTACAAACATCTTTTGAAATTGTCTGAATAATTAAATGTTTTCCTCCAATTCTCTTTTTCCTTACACTCCAATATTTGGTCACTCCCTCATTTTCCACATGCGCCACACCTGAAAACATGCCATTGGAGACAGAGACAGCTTTATAATTCATCCTTTTCAGGATAACACACTGGAAAACTTGAAAACATCACCTAAACCCACACCTGGAGTTTTAAAAAAGAAATAACTTCTTGCAGAGGTGTAGGATCTGACTCTGTTCCCACAGAAGTAGCAGAAGCGGGTTGAATGTGCACAACAGGATTCTGAAAAATGAAACTATTTGGAAAAAAACAAGTGGTGACCTGTGCTAATCCGTGTAGTTTTGTCTCTCTGCCACGACATGTTTACACTTTTAGATGCAGCACAAGTTGGCAGGATTTTGTCTCATCACACTTACATGGGAATTTTCTGTATGTTTCAATCACCATCATGAATCTTCCCTGACAGTAACTGAAAGTCAACTTCTGTTCTGGTATCTGGTTCAAGTTAAACCAGGGTAACTCTAGAGTAACTCAGTTGAAATAATTTGCTGTGTTGTATCAGTGTATTTCTTATATTTCACACTTTCTGATACTAGAGAAAATGTCTCTCTTTTTAATGTGTTTGCAGTCACATCACATGCAGCAGCTTGGACAGGTATTGCCTCCCCCCAGCCCCTTTTTAAAGCAGACTATGAGCAAAAAATTTGCTTATTTTGTAGAACCTTCACTGCCACAGCCTTTGAAAAATAAGTATTCAAACCAGCATAATTTTACCAAGTCATCATGTATTTAATTAACTCAAAGTCCAGAGGCTGTGGAATTTTTCAGCTCAGAAAGGCTGGAGACTGTTGACAGTTTCATTGCAGAATGGGGTGTGTTCTGTCCCCTTCTACCGGTTCTGGTCTGTGTACGTAGGAGGAGCCTGGGTGCAGTTAGAACTTTGGCAGCGTGACAGGAGCCTGCATTTCTTTCACACAATCCAGAAGAGAGGGAAAAGGCATCCAGGGAATGCCAGAAGCTCAGAAAATGCAACTGGAACAAAAGCCTTTGTCAAATACAAACTGTTGCCTGCCCACCAAAACACATTAAGAAGTTGCACAGTTTGTGGTTTAAAGCAAATTGAATTTGACTAAATTTGAGGTTCAATAAGGCTTAGAAATTGATTTTTTGAAATTTCAGTTAGGTTATTTAATTGTTTTTCCCCTGCATCTGAGCTAAAAACACTATTCTGACGATAAAACATACAAATCCAAGTTCACATCCAGGTACTAAACCCCAAATTGTTCTAGCAAGATCAAGAGTTTCCTATTAAAGGCTCCAGTTTTTAACATTGTTTTATTTTGTTAAAAACCACTTGGCTCAGCAATTCCATAAAAAAGATAGATTTTTAAAAAACATATTTTAATACCTTATTTTCTCTACTTGCAATCCAGAACTGCTGTAACTGAGGCAAGCATTCTCTGTAGGACACAGACCACTGGTGTAGTAAGATCTTCCCTTTACAAATGCTCTTTACCAATATGTCAGCTCCCGAGACTTTTTAACATGAAACAGCTGCTAGGAAGCTGTATTTACGTGAATGCATAAAAAAGAGAGATAAACATCTATGCGTAGTACTCCCTCATACAGATTGCACACTTCCAGCAGGGTGAACTGCTCACTGTTAAAGCAAACCTCCTCTGGTTTTCTATCCTGTGAGCCAAATTCCCTTTAGCACTCTACACTTACAGGTGCATCCTTCTGCCAGAGCAAATCCACACGAATACATCTCGGTAAAGATCTCTGCCTAGCTGCTTTTTTCAGTAATTTACATTTGAATTTTCAGTCCCTTCAGAGGAGCTATGGAAGAGGCACAGGAATAAGATAAGAGGAGTCTAAAAAGAAACTGTGAAACACAAATATAGATACAAGTAATAGCTAAAGACTGGTGGGATCACTGGATGGGGAGAGGGTGAACAGGAAAAGGGATTGTTTTATTAAACTTGTCCTTGTATTACATTGTAAAAGACAGTCCTTGTCCCCAGGGACTGCCAGCGTAGACACCCCAGGGAACTAAAGTCAGACAAGGAGGAACAGCTGGCTGAAGGTCACGCTGCAGTGGCAGAGGTTGGAGCTTCTGCCTCCTCATCCAACATGTGAGTGCCTCGAACTGCTTGCTGAGGCTCAGATTTGTTGTCAGTTCTTTTTGAAGAGGAAACACTATTTCAGCAAAATATTTCGAAATCAATTTTGTAGTATTTGAAGGCAGTGGTTCATTTTAGGCTATATTATATATGCATTATTTCTTAACTTATGCTGATTCTTTCTGGCCTGTAGAAATATCATCTGTATATCTGTGGCACGTGCATACATCACTCGAGAAGACAGGAACATAAGCAGCATCTGCCTTTTTTGCTTGACTGATTGCATTAAATTTCATTTCACTCTGTGCTGCTTCTGCTTCTGTTTATTATAGATTACACCTTAACAGGAAGGCCCGTTTGGCACCAGATTTTTTGCCAGTAACTAGCAAGCACTTTCCCCTTTAGTCCAATTGCAACTCGTGCAAGGACCAGACCATCTACATGCTTTTGAAAAAAAAGCCAGTTGTTCTATTACAAAAATAAAAGAAAGTGGACAATTATAGAGAAACAGCTACATTTCTGGCACATGCTTTAGCTATGGCTGTTGCAGTATCAAATGAAAATTGCCCTACTAATAATCTCCTGTTAAATGCTAATTACAGATGATGTGCAGCAGGCAACAGCTCTGGTGGCTTGGAGCAATTCACAGACACAGAGAATCTATTCTGCTTTATGGTTAACAGGTATCTCTGATAATAATAAACCCCTGTCAATTCCTACAGAACAAAAACCATATTCTTGACACGCACAGTTCTTGTGATCAGACCTTCAACAACTCATGTATTGTGTTTCTCAGAAGTGACTGGCATTTACCATTGCTGATAGATTTCTATCACTTAGATTTATTTGTGTCCTGCATCTTTTCCTTGTATTTATGCTGCACTCCCTTAGCCAGGCACAGATTTTGTTGTAACACAATGCTCGTAATAAACACGATAAAAAATTAATATAATTTATGCCAGTTTGTGTGGCAATGAAGCAGTATATTTTATTACCATGGAGGAGTGCATTTTCAGAGTGTTGAACAAACCATGTTCACAGCAGAAGGAATTGCAGTGGGGTCACATGTGTGACAGCTTCAGATTATGCTCCTAAACTTGCAACAGGTCCTGCCAGTGTCGGTGGCATGCTTAGTGCTTCAGCTGCAGTGATTTGTGTACAAGCTGCTGCTTGTTGATCAAGAGCTTTACTAGGAACAGAACTCTTGAGGGAAATGTGCATGCCAGCAGTGCCACGGCATTTTGTTCCTCCAAATATACAACATTCTTGCTTCACATATGCATACGCGATGTGCATTTTAAGAATCAGCACTAAAATTCTTTGGGAAGACAACTCGAATTGGGTTTTCCGCTTTAGAAGTCTCATCTTGTACACAAGGACTCTGAAATGGCAGCTAGGTAAAAGAAGTTTCTCAGAGCAAACAAACCAGCTAAATAAGATCTTGGGTGATTCCACCAGCAGGCAGGAGTGCCGTACCCTGCCAAGGACACGCGGTAATGGACTCGACTTCCTCCAACACTAGGCATCGCTGTGTGGTGGCTCAAAAACCTTGCGCACAGTGCTATGACCACCACAAATTCCTGCTTGGGCTGCAATTTGAAAGCTCTGCACTTTGGTGCAGTCTGTCAGAAGATTTAAAATGCCGGTACAGCCTCGTAAGCTGCATGGGGCAGTAACTGCTTGGATGATGTGCGTCTAACAGCAGGGAGACTGTGGCACTGCTTGGAGCCTCCCTTTGTGGAGGGTTGTCATCAGACAGTGGGCAGCCACGGTGTGACTGTGACGACTGAGGTTTTTCCTGCTCTGTGGTAAACTTTCTTCTGTGTTGCGTTGGTGCTGGGCCAGTTTTTACATCCTTCAAAAGACTGATCAAGCCTGCCTTGAGTTGTCATCAGGGCAGAGCTAGCAAGATTTGTGTCGGAAGAGCTGTCACTAGCAGCTGAGGAGCAGATACCTGGTGCCTGAAGGACCTTTCTGACTTGCAGTAGGTGAACATAATTACATCCACCCTGATGTACCCTTCCAGTTTTAGCTCCTCTGTCTCACGTTTGTTACTCCTTTCCTGTAGAAAGGTGTGGCTGCTCTACTTCCTACAGCTCAATCGTATGTCTAATTCTCTGCTTCCTTTACTAATTTGTTAAGTAGTACATGAAGTGACAATGCAGCTCTAATAGCTTATCAGACTAACTTCTTCCAAGCTTTCCTAAGCTCCCCAAATATATTAAAAGGAAAATTTTCCTTTGTGAAGTTGATGAACTGATGAAGTTGATGAAAAAGAAATGCTTGGGAATACACCTGTATCTTGACTATATTTGCTGCCTAAACCATCTATCAAACAACTGAACTGGTGTTTTTTATTTGGCTTTTGCTACATCTGCTGCTGACTTTGGTCAGGTTCATGTTTACAGGTTCTTGTTTACAGTAGACACCACCCAAATTTTGTTCATTACTTAATTATTGGAGCTTCCATTTACTTTGTATACAACATATTCTCTATCCCAGCTCTAATTAACATTGCTATCTTTGTGACAGCAATTAGCTTGTGTGCAATGGTAGCTCCGCCTTGGCTGGGAAAGGGAAAGAACAGTAGTTCATGTGCCCTAGAGACAAGAACAGCAAATGTCCTGTGCTTCAGTCTGTTAGGGCAGACCTGATCATGATACGCGTTTGCTTTTATCCTAAAAAGAGGCTCCCAAGCCACAAAGTTGGGATTTGAATCTGATGTTCCCTAACACAGTTTTACCGTAAGGTAAGATTTTGGCCTATTAACTTTTCCTGCAAAACAACTTTATAAAAATGTCTACTTTTTACGTTGTATTCTCACTGAATTAGTAGAACACATAGCTTTTATTTTATATATAGTATACATATATATGTATATACACAGATTTCATGAGAGTGATATACTTTTGTGTGACTTCGCTTTGAAAGAAATAACAGATAAACGATTAGAAGGTGGTATTTGGTCTGTAGACCTGCTCCAGCGGATGCATGAAGCCCTCTCAATGACAGTATAATGAGTACCACTCCACGATTCACCACAATTATTGAAGAATATTTGATTGCAGTTTCACATCCACTGTACTTTAAGCGACATTAAAACACAAGAGTAAGTAGTGAAGCTGGGATTCTTCTCCTGGGTATTTTGAGGACTAACTGTTCAGCTAGAGGTAAGTGATTTGGTCTCCCTTTCCTCATTATTTTGTTTTCCATGTCATGCAGTTTTTGAGAGCCTTAATTTATCATTTGGAAAGTGCTTTAAGATCCTTTCACAGGGCTGGCTATAAAAATGCAAAGTATTAGGAAACAAATCCCATGAACAATTAAAAATTAATCACCTTCAAGCCAGAGCTTTCAGATAAATGTCCAGTGGAAATAAAAGGACAACCTGGACTTGCAGGAGGAATGCTCAATTCACAGGAAAAGTGAAGAAAAACAACCACCACCAGCTGGGGGATGTTGTTTTTCTCCCCTCTCCCACTGCCTTCTTTTCCTGCCCTGCAGTCCCCTGGAGGTTCACACTGACATAAGAAGCAGAAGGCTGGAGGATCAAGGACTTTGCCTGAAAAACGTGGAGATGCCTGTGCACTGCCTGCCTGCTGGTGGCCTTGGGCCAGGCTCTCCCCATGAGCAGTGGTCATTTAGCCCTTCTGGCTCAAAACAGGGGCTGGCACTCCGCGGTGGGGAGATACAGGGGAGCATTTAGGAAGAGGGATATGAATCTGAAAGAGGGAAGGAGCATAAGGGGCTGTCAGAAGCTGGTGTGCCTGGGGGAAGGTGTGGATGGAAAGTGCTTGATGTGGAGGCAGGAGCAGGGGGGAGTAAGTATTTGGTGCTCAAACGATTATCTGAAGCCTGGTCATGGGAGGTGTAGGAGGCAGTTCTTGTCTCTTGGGACAGGAGGAACAGCAGCAATGTCAGGATGTCACTCCTTTGTCTGTATTAAACCTCAGTCCTGAGGTAACTCTCATCTCTGCACTCTCCTTTGTCAGCACAAACCCAAGGTTTCCCATAGGAAATCACTGAGCGAGAAGAGCAGAACAAGTGCCAGAAGGCCCCTGAGGGGATCGACTGTCCTCACAGAGGCTCATTGATCTGTCCCTGAAGATTTCCAACAACTGGGTCTCCACAGATTTCCTGGAGAGTGTCTTCCATGGCTTTCCTCACCTTGTCTTAATAGAGCTTTTCCTCATCTGAATGTGCTGCAGTTTAAGCCCACTACTTTGTCCTACATGACAGGTTACAGCCAGACTCTTAGGCAGTAAATTGACAGAAGCACAACATTGGCCATTAAAAGACAGAGTGAGATTGTGTGTATGAAAAAAGAAAGGTTGTACACGGCCAACTGGACTGCAATGGTGTATGTACAGGGCAAAGAAGTGATTGAGATGAATTCATTTATAAAAAAGGTATTTTTGATAATTGGATTTAAAGGCAGCAATAAAATAATTTGAAGTAAAATAATCTGAAGTCAAAGGCTCAGCATGCTGATTGAACTAATATTCGACTTTATACATCAGTTAAGTATATATATCAGTAATAAAAATCCCAAGGAAAACTGACTTGGAGCACAGAACCTAACTATCATTGCTCCAAACTAGAAGTGCATGTCATCTGGTTATCTGACTGACTGTGAGACACTCATCCCAAACTCTCTTTATGTTTTAAAACTTTCCTTTGTCTGTTGTCTCATGATGTCCTTCTTGGCCTTTTTCTATGGAAGTAAAAAAACAGTCATTTTATCTGTTCAGATTTTTTTCCCCAGCTTCAATTATTTTTAATGGATGTTTCAAGTTCTGCTTTTACAGAATGTGCTGAGAGTTACTATTACACTAGAAAAAAAAACATGTTTCAGCAAGCAAGCTGTAAATGCAACATTTCTTTAATGGTAAAAAAGACTAACTTTCTGAATCTTCATAGCAGTAGTTTTGCAAACCACTTCATGGAGTGACTTTTTTTTTTTGTTGTTGTTAACAGAAGTCAAGCAGTCCACAGGTTGCCAGCCCAACAGTGTAAACAAATCTGTTTTTCTGGGTTCCCTTTGTAAAATCAGCCTCCAGCTAAAATACAGACAGATTTATATCTGATGAAATATATCAGGCACATAAAGGAATAATTATAGCTGCCTGGTCATATGTTGAGAAAAAAGAGCCAGCCTTAGGTCAGAGTCAGCAACAGAGGGTGCCTAAAATGCATACAACTTTTGAATAGAAGCTGGGAGTACGGCTTCTTGATAGACAGACAGACAAAATGTCAGTGACCCCAAGCCTAGAGAATATCAATATGTTAGGAAGAACACAGTAATGGATGAGTTTTAGAAATAACTCTCAGCATATCTGGAGAATTAATTTTCTGGCTTCAGCCACCTGTTGTTCTTGGGGACTGTGAACTAGACCTCACCTGAGAGCCACCCTGCCCAGTGCTCTGTCTTGGGGTTCACATGCAGATCTGCAGAGACAGGGAGAAGCTTCCTCAGTGTGCTCGTGACTGAACCAGCCTCCCAAAGGGCACTGAAATGCTTTGATAAACTTTCATATCTTTCAGGAAGACTAACCTCTTTGTGCTAGCTGTTCCCAAAGGACATTAGTTGAGAAAAGTCTAGCGTAGGTTTTTATTGAATAAAATCCCTTCCTAAAATCCTGAGCACCAGGTGCTCCAAGCTGTGACAGTCTGAGGGTGGCACTATGAACCTCAAATAATTTGCTCTTTCTGAGTGGTTTTTAATGCACCCTTAGGATCAGCCACTTTCATCGCCCAGTGCCTCCTGCAGCCTGGCTGTGCTGCACGAGGGTTATGGAACTTTTTCAGTTGAGTGAAGAAGCTGTTTAAAGCCATCCTCGCCTTGACCGAGGGTCAGGTTTTGGAATAGCAAGGTGAAGCTGTCTAATGGTAGTTGATTTCTTCTTAAGAGCCACCGAGGTAGTGAGAAGCTATCACAGAGGGCATCACAGCAGTGACTGCCAGATGACATCTTGTCATTTAAATCTTTCTGGAGATTCCTCAGTCAGAGAAACTCCTTGCAAAGTGCCTGTCAGTCTAACGCTGCTGCCAGATCTGCGGTCCAGAAGTACAGAGGACCCTAAATAACCCAGCTAGCATGGCATGGTGCATAATTCCCAATTCTGTGACCGGGTAATCCAAGCTAGTCCCCTGAGGCAGGCAAAGACTGCAGAAGAAATCAAATTATTTAGTGCTCTCGTGAAATAAGGCCATTTCCACCAATAGAAAAGGAAACCAGAGAGTAAGGATGAGATCATGCACAGTGGCCTTTCCTCAAGAGTTCATCCTGACCATTGATTTAAGGACTGCCTACACCGACAGTGTGTGCATTTTGTGTAGAAATCAGTGTTGTGAAAACAAATGAAAACTGGTGAACCACGGTGGTGTATTTGTTTGAAGGCCACAATTCTAAAAGAGATGTTAAGACACTGCATTTAGCACCCCTCCACAAGATAAACTTAACAATGTTAAAAACTATATTCTTTGTTTAGCTTATTTTGTTGTTCTCCGAAGTTTAAACCTACCCTGAATAATTGTGGAAAACGGGCAAAAGCAAACAGAGGAGAAATGCCCACAGTTGCAATCCAGATCCCTTCGGATTACTTTGTTTCATGGAGTTTTTGACTCTAGTGCTGAGGACAGTGTTTAGTCTGAATATGTAGGTATTATTTAGAACACCTCTTATTGAGATTACCACTGTACTTTGGGAAAAAAAAACAAACAAACCCAGAGAACAAACAAACAAAATCTCAAGCCCATATTATTTTGTTTAAAAGTCCTAAGTTTCCATTTGGCAAACAGGATTTGTTTTGAGCTAATCTGAAATTATCAAAGCAGTTTTTAAGTAGTCAACAGCCTCAGTATTTGATTGTCAACAGCTTCATTTTTCTACAGCATTAATGTGCAATAGCATGACTGATGTCTGTACAGAGCCATACTTAATTGCTGCCATAGACTCAGAGAGGAAAAGGTATGGATCCACTAGAAATGAGGGGGGGGAAAGGGGCTTAGGCTCAATAATGTAATTAAAATGATTTTCAAAAAGCACTGAATTTAGAATAGATCTTCCTTTTCTCGTACAATGGCTGCTACACTAAGCTACCAGTTTGAAATAACAATTTTTCAGACCCTCGAAACATTGTTTTTCAATTAGCATTCTGCAGCCTGTGTTTCCTGTCAAGTGAAAATTAATTCCACTGTTTGTTTATTTCGAAGACTGGCTGCAAAGTCGAATTTCTGTGCTCTCCCACAGAAGCCACGGTGACACCGCCGCTCAGAAGGCTCCTTCCCAGCACACCCACTGCTTGGGTGCGGCATTTGTCCCTCTCTCCAAATCTGAACGCAGCACAGGAGAAAAGTGTCAGTGCGCACCAGTCTTGCTACCGTGGCTGCGTGCCCATGCAAACTAATCCCAAATGCTTTTCTGCTTCTGATTACAATCTGGCATCTTCTTCCTCATTCTCCCTTCCACATTTTTTCATTATATAATTTTGCTGTGAGGAGCTGAGGTGGGACTGGTTTTGAGTAGATTAGTCGATTTTTGTGAGACTAGTATCCACTTACAGACAGGATAAAATGTTTCATACATAGGGAAGGATCTGAATTAGAATTGCTACTTAGAGCATACAAAGTAAATTTATTCAAAGAAACAAATTGAGTTCTCTCATCACCTAAAGCATTCTCAGTTAAAGGGAAAAAAAAACAGCTGATGTCCTTTAGCAGAAGATTTTTGCTGTTCTCTGCAAAAGGAGCTGTCACAGTTGGACATGGAATAACATTCCTCTCAGCTGGAAGATTAATGTCACTGCACCTCTCTTACACATTATTCTCATCTACTGTGACAAACAGAAATTTGTATCCATGTATTTTGTGAGGAAAAGAAACATTTTTGCCTTTTGAAAATAGCAATTTAATTTTCAAATTAACCATTCTCCTGTGCAGGTTTAGTCCACACTCAGGTTGATAGTTCCTTGGCTTCTGGCTTGAGGACAGTTACTTTGTACTTATTATATTGCTATATTTATTTTTTGCAGGGCCTGTTTTTATGGTGTTCTGCAGCACTGCCAAAAATTGTCCTCTTCCTCTGGGAATAGCAATGCTGTATTTGAAATCTTCTAATCCTCTTCAAATTCAAAGCCTATGTATTTGAGTTCTCAGAAAAGCCCTAATTTCCATGGAGCTGAGAGTGCAGCAGAACAGGAGCTACATGCAGGGTCCTGTACTGAAAAGTTCAAATAACTTATAATTTGTCAAAAGCTAAATAAAAATCTGATGGAAAAGTAGCTTATGCAGAAATGGAGGGCATTTCTCAATCCCACATGATAAAATTGAGAATATTTCTGCTGTCTCTTAGTTTAGGATGTAGATTAGTCTCTGATCCATACCAAAATAAAAGGGATCAAAATGTAAGTGTAGCTATACAGGACTATAAGCTTTTGTAGGTTTGAAGTTTGTAAAACAGGAATTGTTACTAATTGTTTAAAGAGGTTTTGGAGAGAGGGAATTTAAAACTTGGTTTACTAAATATACAGGTTTGATTCTTACTACATGACCATTAGCCTGCTAGACACAGGAGTAGCTAGGTGACTGTACAGGATACCTCATGTTCTCTGAAATCTGATTTACTTTACAAAAATCTAAAAAGTGAAGGAGGATAAAAGTATGGTCCAAAGTATTTAGCAAAACATGCACTGTAGGGGAGAAGACAGAATTGAGTACTTGGCTTGTTTTCACAGTTCCTATTCAAGCTTGCCTTTTCATATAATGATATGCAGTATCTGTATTTCCAATGGGATTTTTCTTTGAGTGATGGGGTTTTTATGTTTAATTGGAAACACATTTTCTCCCTATTTTCCCAACACTCCACTAAAAAGTTACTTGTGCTATTAATTTTTGTCTGAAACAATATATTTTGTCTGTCAAAACACTAAAGAATGATGTGCTCTTTTGACTTGCACTTCTGTATCTAGCTAGATGGCTTTGCATTTAGGCATCTCAGATTAATGCATTTTTCTTTTCAGAAATTAAGAATAGTCCAAATTGACAGGAAAGAGAAACAAGAAAAAAACCTCCTCAAAATTTATCAGCAGGTTTGAACATTCTGTTCTGGGTCAATAATTTGATCATAAAAAGCTGTGAAGCTATAATTTTGTTAACATTTATTAGAGGTTTTCTCTTTTTGTTAAAGACATTGTCTGTGGTTTTCACCTTATTGTCAATGAATTAGCATATACCAGGTGGGATTTTTTTTTTTTCAAACCAGTACATTCCCACGGATGTACTGCCTACAGGTGGAATCTTACACTGGTTGTGTTTGTATGTAAGGTCTGCTTTTTATTTATTCGTTTAAGCTAGCTAACAAACATCACCTTTATCATTAGTGACGGAAAAAGGATTCCAGGTAGATTTGTTGTTACTTTTGGCTTTTATTAGCAGAATTAAGGAGTAAGGAGTGTTCAAGTTCTTGGTGGCATGTATTTTTATCTCATTAAAGAAATGCAACCCCAGTTTGTACAAAATAATTTCCTGAGCATACTAATAAATCTAGAAAAATTTGAAGATAGGGTTTGGTGGGGGTTTTTTGGATCAAAGCTTGTTGAGGTTTTTTTTGTACTGATTCAATATTTGCTAAGCATTTACTTACAATTATTTTTTCCTCCAGCTGACGGCATAAATAATTGATCTGGTAAAAGGTTGTGACACATCAAATCAGTAAACAACCTTCAAGATGAATTGGCACACATCCAATCACCCACACACCCAGCAAGTGTAATTTATGCCAATTAGACCCATGAAATGTGTTTATATTTTTGGCCTACGATAGTCAGCCAAACTACATGGGTTCAGTTGTCCCTAAAGCAGTCAGAAAGATAACTCACATTTAGCCCGTATTGGGGTGGTAAGAACTAATTGAATAAGGAGGTTAGAAGATTATATCATTGGTCTCAGTGTTATGTTCAACAGCCAAGGGGTGGGGATGTTCCCCGGGGTGCAGGGAATCCTCAATTCCATCTCTCCGCTCCCTGAGGAGCTTCAAATCTGCATCTCCTCCCTCCTGTGAAATGCCCCCATGACAACGTTATTCTGAGAAGGAGCTCTCAGGTCTGCCTGTCAGCGCTGTCAGACTTCAGCGTCCACTGGTATACGGCCTAAATCCAGATGAGTGTCCTAATAATCAGTCTTAGCCACTGCAGGGGGAATTTTTATCCAAGTATGATTCACTTCCTGTTAACTCCTTGCTCCATTAAATTGTCATTCTTGCATAGCAAAATACTATCAGTGGAAGGGATGCAAAGGTGTCCCTCCAAATTCTTCCTTTGTTTCATGGTTAGTACAGTCCATCAGATATTTTAATCTGTGCTTTTTTTTATTTTTTCCCCTCCAAATGTTACTCTGTTTAATTGTTCAAGTTGTTTTAATTTCAATTGCATTAAGATCATTTATTTTTGCTCAGCATGAAACAACGGTGTTTTACTTCTGGTTTGGAAAGAACTGTTTTCTGGTGATTTGAAAAAAAGTGAGGTTAAGAAGAGTTTTCTAAATATTGCAGTGGCTATATAATGTAATATTCCTCAGAAAAGCCACTACAGCTGAAATTTTATGAGGAAGAAATGCTCAGTTGTCATTTTAATGTCCTCTTTTTATATTAAAATGATTAGTTTCACATTGCCTTCATTTACTACCTAATTGAGAGTGTCAGAATTTTTTTTGTTCTTAGCAAAAATCCACAATGGCACGAAAGTTCACGTATGAGATACATTATATCAGAAAGCTTAATTGCAATGTGAAAGTAGCAAATCAGACTATGGCTGTTTCTTCAGTAACATGTGAAATAGTTTTTTTTGGTATTTTTTAATGAAGCACGGGATTAACTGTTCCATTGACTTCAGCAAGAGTGGTTTTGAACTCGTCAGATTTGATCATGACAAGGAACCAACTTTTTTCAGATCAGTTTTGTTAAAGCACTTTGCTCCAAGAGGAAGTAGAGTGTCATTCACGGCTGGGAGCAAAGTTGTGTGTTTGAATGAGGTGGCCGCTCAGGCACCCGGCAGAATCGGGTACAGGACTTTGCCACAGTCTGGAGCATGCCCTATTTACCTGGTTTTCCCCATTCTTCTGTATCTTCTGAAGATGATGGTTCCAAGGAAATGTCAGGTGACTTATCACCTGTTGATTAAAAGACTCAGGAGGCCTGCTCAGTGTTGCTTGCTACTCCCACTAAAGAAGTCCCTAAAGCTCACCAACTTTACAAGGACTTCTAGCCCCACTGAGGGGCTTCCAAATAGAATTAGGGCAGTTGGTACCTTAAAAATACTACCTTAAATATATAAATTAGATATAGGCATACAAAACATTACCTCTCATGGAAACATGCTGGAGTCATAGAGACTTTTTTTTTTCCATTCCCGTTTCTTCAAAGAGGAGCAGCAGTCTCTTTAAAGGCAGCTAGAAATCTTCAGTACTTTTCATGCCCAATTATTTTCCAGGCTATGTATTTCTGGTGCAGAGAGAATCGTGTGCCATGCACCCTGCGCTCTCATCCTCTGATCCCTGAGAAAACAGGGACCTTTTGGAAGAGATGTCCAGTTAGGCCCTCTTCCTGTGTTGGGCAAGGCTGTGAAGCTGGGAGAGCAGATTGCACACAAATGCAGCCAACCCGGAATGTGCACATGGCCATCGTATCTGCTATAGAATGGAATCATAGAATCATTTAGGTTGGAAAAGACCTTTAAGATCATCGAGTCCAACCACTAACCTAATAGTGTCAAGTCCATCACCAAGACATTTCCCCAAGTGCCACATCTACTTGTCTTTTAAACATCTCCAGGGATGGTGGCTCAGCCACTTCTATGGGCAGCCTGCTCTAATGCCCAGTAACCCTTTCAGTGAATAAACTTTTTCTAATATCTAATCTAAGCCTCCTCTGGTGCAACTTGAGGCTTTTTCCTCTCATCTCATCGGTTGTTACTTGGGAGAAGAAACCAGCACTCCCCTCACCACAACCTCTTTTCAGGCAGTTGTAGAGAGTGATAAGGTCTCCCCCCAGCCTCCTTTACTCCAGGCTAAACAGCCCCAGCTCCCTCAGCTGCTCCTCATCAGACTTGTGCTCCAGGCCCCTCACCAGCTTCGTTGTTCTTCCCTGGATACAAATAGTGCTGCTCTGCTAGCTTCATCCCACAAGATTAATGTGATATATGTTACAACAAGTAGACTTAAAATCAATGAGAAATAGTCTCCAGTGAAGCTCTTGAGACCCCATCCCCTGGGGTAATAAGAGACTAGTTCAGCATCCTTCAAGATCAAGCTCTATGTCAGGAAGATTCCTGCCAAAATCGATGGAGCTGAATAGGTAACTGTTTCAGTACTGCCATCTCCAACACGACACCCATGCAATGCATCCTTTCACTGCACCGTCAACAGCTGACACAAACTGTTATAAGCAAATCTCAGTTTCCCTGAATCACTGTATATGAGCACTCCTCAGCATCTCAATAAAAAGCCTCCCATAAGAGTACAGAAGCTACTTCTTTTTCACATCACACATTTATATTTTTACTTGTATGATTTCCCCTTTTATGGAAAAGTCATTTAGACTAAACATTAAGCCTAAATGTAAATCTAAATAAATTTTTTCTAGGTTTACAATAAATGCATACATTTTTTTAGGTTCAACAGCTTTTTAGCTATACACCATGATATTGGCATTGTGAAACGAAGTATATAATTCACCGACAATTCATAGATCACTGGAAGTGGTTTTATTTCCTTGCTTAGCTGCAAAGCAGATTTTTACTTTTGCCCAGACTATTTGTTTGAGCAGGGCATGTTACTACTCACTTCTAGCTACTATTCCAACCCTCTGGCACATTTAGGAGATAATGAAAGTCATAAAACTATTCATTGCAGCTATGTGAATCAGCGTAGTTTTTGTTTCTGGTCAGGGTGCCAATTATTGGACACAAAGAGCAGAATCCTTGTCGGATGAAAAGGCAATGAAAATAAGGTGGATTTATCCAACTGTCCACCACACAGTGTGATGGGAAAGTACTGCCATATTTAGAACTACTCTTAATTATTGACGAACAGTTCAAATGTCTTTAATCTCCTCTGCAAAGAATCTAAATCTACTTTTTTATATTCAAACTGATCCAATTTATATGGTCAGTAATGTTTTTTACTGAAGGTGTCTGCTAAACAGGTATTTAAGTTCTCTTAATATTTATTACTCTTTCTGAAATACCTGATATAAAAAGAGAACCTTTTCCAAAAAGATTATGCAACATTGTTGGCTAAAACACTATTTGACCCATCCTATATGTTTCTTAAATACACAACCTTTCTCAAACAGAAATTCCCCTGTTAAAAACATACTAAAATTTGGTCCATGAAGAAGTTTTTGTTTACTTGCTTTATCTCAGGACAAATCCAAGATGTATTTTTGTTGGAGCTTTTCTTTCTTCATATCTGTTCTTCTTCTTTGTTTCCTTTACCTGTAGAAAAAAAAAAAATCTNCAAAATGAAGGAAGAAGTGAACAAACTGAGGTGTCCTGAAACAAGCACTTGGAAATCCTTTCAATCTACTTTTTCCAGTTTGATTACATTTGACAGTTAAAATGGGCATCTGAGTCTACCTAATGCATTTGGAAGCAAATGACAGTGACATTCCCAAGCTATCAGGTAGAAGGTCGGCAAGCGCAGGACTTGCTGCTAGAACAAGACTTAGGGGAAAGGGTGTTTTTTATGAGTGCCAGGATGCATTCAGGAACATCATTTCCTGCTTCCGACTAGCAAGACCTTCTGCAATGTTCAATAATGTTGTACAGACATCTATATGAATCCAGTGCCTATTAGATTTCCAGCTCTGCAGGTTGTAGTCCAGAGGAGAGTGCTGAGTTCTCTGAGCAATCCCACCAACCTACTTCATTCATGATTTGGAAGACGTGTGCCATGGCTGGCAAGTGAAGTCATCTCTGTAAGGTTTTTTGTTTGCTAGAGTTACTCATGAACATGCCATCTGCAGTGGTGGTTACCTGGAAGGTAAATATATAGTTCCTGGGAAACTGGAACAAGACCATCCTTTTTGCTTCATACACATCCCTGATCATATATTACATGTTAGCGACATTCAGTCATCAGTAACACAGTCAGGCCTTTAACCAAGGAGTGGTATCAGTTTTATATTGTACTGCTGGCAAACATCTTGGCCTACATGAAATACTCCTGTGGGAAATATCACAATGAAAATTTTACTACCTCTTTTGTTTTCAGCAGAAACTCAGAGCAGGAACTCATTGACATGGAGGCAACAAAGCAGCAGCTTTGCTGTGTTTGAGCTGGATTCGTCAAGTGCTCAGAAGTGAGCTCAAGAGAAAGCCAAGGCAATGAGTCCCATTCCAAACTCTCATCAAATGGCTTCACAGAGATGGTAAGAACTACAAAATTTGGCTGTCTGGGGCTATTTTTCACATTTAAGCACTGAACTATGGAGAAACCAAGGCAGGAAACTCATTATGGCTGCAGTTGTATCCTTAGTACACTCTGCACCATTATGCATAGAGTACAGTTTTGTGAAATCGCTTGCTGTTCAGAGACCTTTTGGATCCTCACACATTATGTTAAGATACAGAAAAAAAATTTAGAATGACCTTTGAATTTTTCATGCTTCAGTTTGCATAGTTTGCTAACTATGTAAAGAGTGATTCCTTTTATTATTCCTATTATTCCTTTTTTATTATTATTTTTTTTTCCTAAATTAAAATAAGCATGTATATGGAGAACGAAGTACATACAGGAAGGAGTGCAAAACTATTCACATAGGTTTGAAGGTATTCTTCTAGTAAATCAATGTATATCGGTGAAGTTGAGTGGAACAACCCATTTCTGAGGGAGGCAGGCTTGATTTCAGGCTTGTGTGAACCCAGACCAGAAGAGAGCTTTGAGATCATCACCATGAGAAAAGGCTACTAGTTCTGCTGCCAGGGATTACTGCAGAGCTGTTGCCAGAGAGCCTGGATATAGAGAGATCATAGTTTATCGTATTTGGCTCTGAAGGGAAGGACAGTCTGCAGAATGCAGCCTGGAGCGGATCTGGCTGGGAAGACGAAGCCTGGCTAAAGATGCCCTAAGAAGCTCACTGATTGTGGGAGTGTGAGAGAATGATAACAGAGGACATGGCTGAGGTTTAAATATATTAAACTTTAAATAAATAAGGCCTAGTCCCTAGAGAAAAGAATCTGAAATAGAATGGCTGGGAGGTATTGTTTGATGCCTCAGTTAGCAATTTGTCTAGAGGCACACAAGAAATGTTTGTCAAACAATTTAACAAAGTTTTAAACATTTTGAAGTTTCTCAAAAAACAAAATAAAAGTTGTAATAAAAATAACTCTGTAACCCTGAATTCAGTAAAGCATCTATTGATAACTGGCAATAACCAATAGTTTACCACTTTGTCCTGTGAAATTAGCCCAAAGATTTTTGTAAGCAGTCACTATTACACCACTGAGGTGCCCCTTTAAACACCTCAAACCTTCCAACAGTTTGAACTGTGGTGAGGAAATAGACCTGCTGAGCAGAATGAAAGAGTCTGGAAGAAGAACTTAGGAGGAAAGTATGAGATCTCTGCTGAGCCTTTACAGGTATTTTTTCAAGGGCAGAAAGAAGTCTTCAAGGCTAAGGCTGAGAAAAGAGAGGGTAAAATCAGGGGCAGCGAGATTAAAATATTACTCAAGGTTACTCAAGATTAGCTGTATGATGAATGTTCCACAGAACGCTGCATAAATCAAGATAACTAAGATAAATGGAAGCCTAATTTAAGGAGTGTGCTGTCTCTGGATCAGAATTGGAAGGAACCAGATGCATGACTGACAGTTTAGTAGGTACAAATGCGTGACTGACAGTTTAGCAGGTACAAGTGCGATATCTGAATCAGGGCAGATCTGTACGAGAGGCTCTGGTTCAGGATCCTGAGAGCAATGGCTGTTTCCTAATGTCTTTACCAAAGATGATGAAGAAAAATCAGCTAGGCATTCAAGCTGGGTTGTGGCAGCAATTCTTAGTGTGCATTCCCTCCCACAGAAGGGAATTTCTGGCTTTTTTAGACTGGAATTTTTCTCCCTTGTGACAATGACCTGGCTCTTTGCTACAACCTTCCTTTCCTATGCCTAGCTGTACGTTAGTTGCTGTACTTCCTTCTCACTGCACACTCAAACCTCTTTTTATCTTTCTTTCCTTCCCTTTCCTGATTAACTTTTTAAGAGATAGAAGACAGGATCAGAGGGGCCAAGACTCCTTAGCCTATTATGTTCTGCAAGAACTGGGGAGCTTGTATTTTTAAAGCTGAGGTGTCTTTAACACTTGCGTTCCTGTTTAAAATGCATTGGACAGAGAATTATTTTCATTGTGCGTGAAGAAAGCAATACCCTGACCACTAGTGAGAGGACACAGAGCCCTGTGAGCTCGGAGAGGGGAGAAAAAGCCTGTCTGCTGTGGGTGAAGTCTCAGTGAAAATATTCAGCAAAGGAAATCTATAACACACTAGTTTTGTCCAACAAACCCAAATGATGCTGGAGCTACTGAAAGACATACTCCAATCGAAAGTGGGGGTGCTGACAGCATTTGACAAATGGCTGGGATAAAAGATCTTCAGGCTGGGGTCATCAGCTGCACCAGCCTTGAGAAGGTGTTTGAGTTGCGGTCCAGGCACAGCAGGGATGATAAACTCTACATCCCTTGGGAATGATAAATTTGGGCTGCCTAAAATCTGGGGTTTCTGAGCACACGCTGCAAATTGTGACCAGGTGGTAGCTGTTGGAAGAAGGTGGCAGGTGACTAACTCCGAGCATCTCTCAAATGGAGGAAGACTAACTTGGGATTATAGCCGACACACTCTGTCCCAGGGAAAGAAAATTCCTGTTGCCTACCCACGTTTTCCAAATGAGTATTTTACTCTTCTTTTTTTTTTCCCACACCTTCTCCCACTGCCCTCCCCCTTTATTGTCCTGCAAAGGTCTCTGTGTTTAAAATCACTGCTGGTGCACAGGGAAGTATCACTGAGACCTCTGTCATCTAGTTTATTTTCTTGGATTTTTTGCTGGGTGCTTCAATCACCAGCACTTAATTTTTTCACACTTTTTAAGCTTGAATCAATGGAGACTGAACACATCCCTTTTCACTACCCATAAATGCCCAGCAATAAGCTGACACGCTAACTGAAGTAGGTTAATTTTACTGTTCTATAAGCCTAAGTATGGATGCACAGTGAAATCCAAGCAGCGATTCTCACTTGTCAATTGTTCACAAGTATGTGTACTAGAGCATTCCGTTCCATTTATTAATTTGTAGAGAAGTGTTGGAGAGTTGAGAATTGCCTATTCCAGATGAATACAGAGGGGAAAAAAACATCCAGCCACAATCATTGTTACACTGATATTGCCGTCAGTAACAAGCAGAAGTTATTAGTATTCACTAAATAACTGATAATTAACTAGGCAGCATAATTTCTCTGAGGCTCCTCTTTTTGTCCACAAGAGCCTTAAGGAAGGGAGTCTTCCCAAAAAGCAGTAATTCCAGCCACAGTTATGCCTCCAAGATGCTTTCTCTTCCTGTCCATCCACAGTCTTGTGCCTTTTTCTTCAACTGATGTTAATAAAAAAATCAGGAAACATTCTGACATCATCAAAGCAACATGATTAGGCAGATTAATAATTTAGTTTCATGAAAACTTTAATCAGAAAGTAAGTGTGTTTACAGGGATTTTCAGAGGTCCTTCAGCTTAAGAACTGCCTTCCCTTTGCATTCCTTCCATTTACTGTTCCCTTTCCCACATATTCCAGCCAGTCATTCCTGTCCTTTCCCCCATCGCAGAGCCTGTGGGACTGCAGGGTGAGCCAAACGACAGAAATGCTTGTGAAAAAAAAAAAAAAANAAAAAAAAAAAAAAAAGAAAAAAAAGAGGTTGAAGAGCAGTTTTAAAAATTTACTTTTAAGTCTGGATTCTTGCAGGGATTCAGCTTGTGGAGTGCAACATCCCAAGGCATTTTCATCTGCCTGGTAACCAGAGAAGAAAGGATTCAAGTATTACAATAAAACTACTGTAAACCTGCATCATATTAAGGGTAGTCTTATCACAAATACTCTTCACTTCATTTGTCTTTCTTAAAGAAACTGTATTAGAAATAGGTAGAAGTCCAAGGATGAACAATTAAAAATATCACAGGCACAGAAGGACTTTTGCTGTTTAGTTTACAGGGGAGTTATTGCAGACTGTAAACTAATTGAAATCTGCTCTTTCCCAATCCTCAATGTTATGTTACTGGCCAATTTGTCCTTTATGAAAAGTTAATACCTGTCCTCCAGCATCTGAACCCATCTGCACTGAGCAAGTCACTTGATTTTTTTGACTCGGTACAGCAATTGCTGTGCTCCTGCACACTAGCAGTTTGGAGATTAATTTTTATTTGGAGCTTGAAATAGAAGAGATAAGGGGGCGCATCTATAATATAATACACATATATGCACCTGCCTCTCCCCTGGTAGGTTATTCAGTGCTTAATGCATTATAATGGAACTGTTTATATTTGTTAGCTATAGAATATTGCACATTACATTAAAAAAATCTGGCACCATTCATAAATCATACTCTTATTCTGTACTCTATTTAGCCCAAAATATGCACATATATACAGACATATTTTATTACACAAAGGCACTACTGAATGTAAACAGAATATTTGTCAAACTTCAGATTAATGTGAAAACAACATTGTGCAAATACCTGATTATGCCAACCCACTGGCACATCCTCCACATTTTAAAGTGTTCTGCCTAAAGCAGCATAGCTAAAGACGATATTAGTGGGAAGAAACAGGTGAAAATACACGACAGATTACACAAGTAGAAGGAAGAGAGATAGCAGATGTCACTAAGATGAGAAAACCTTGCTGATACTCCAGGGCGCAAGTAACCAAGTACTGACAAACTAAGGGAAAGATTGCCTTCTCAGAAAGGAGACAATGTCTCACACAAATCATGGTCTCTGCTAGTATAAGGAAAATTACCACGACTTTCATGAATGAATTCATGGTTTAAAACAAAGGATTAAGCAAGAATCACACAGTATATTTAAAAATGTACATCTCTGTCTAATGTATTTTGTATAGGCAATAAGCGTCAGTTGCCTACACATGGGAGTAATGCTCCAAGTACTTTCCAAAACCCCTGCAAGCAGTCTCAGCCCAAAGAGAAAGCAGTCATGGAATATGCAAAAGGTAAGGAGTGCTGCCAGGTGCTCTTACCTGGGCACTTACAAATATCTGAATTCTAGTGACTTTTAGGTTTAAATCCTGACTTATGTAAAAATAGTACAGGTTTAATTGCAGACAAACAACATTGGTATTCTGACACTAACGCCTAAGGAAAAGATCTTGCTTGGTCATTAGGTTGGCTGCTGTAACTGCAGAACAGCACAAGCTCCTGAGGCCATAGCATACAACCATTGGGTCTCCTCGCTCCTTCAGAAAGAGGAGAGAACTTAAAGCTTTTGCACTTTAGCTGCAGCGGCTCACCTTAAAAACAGTTTTCTTTTAAAATAAAGTGATAGAGGAGTGACTCTATCAATTTCACTACATTACTTAAGCGACAGTCTTAATGAAGACCATGAGTTGTGTGAAAGGGCACACAACTTCTCTATGGTGTGGCAGCAGAAGATGACAGAAATGGAAGCTAAACACATTTTTTCTGCACTTTTTCAAACAAGGCAAAAAGGTTTTAACTCATAAGGTAGATGCTTAAGGTTAACGCGAAAAGGATGTTTAGCCTTTCCCTGTTCCACTGAAAGTATGCCTACTTTGTCTACGTTCTACTGTCATCGTCTATATTTGTGAAAGGTGAAACAGAAGCAAGAGGAAAGAAAGAATATGATAGTTTTTAATTGGTTCTCTTTTGTAGGCATTATTGTAGAAAATGAGCTTGCAGTCGAATGGAGTGAGAAGGGACAGTGCAGCTCCAGACAAGTACATGCTTTCGGTGTACAGGGCAGCAGCAAACATAGCAGGTCGATTTATTAATTCAAAAATGTTTGTAATGCTGCTCAGCACTCACATGAAAGAGGCCCTGGCAGTAGCTTCGGTTGAAAACGGAGAGACCAGGAGTAGGGCAGGATCCCACCAAGCAATAAAATCTTGTCATTTCCACTGAGAAGGGTAGTTCACTGTGGGCAATGGGCAGCCAGATCGAGGCTTGCCTTCCATCATAAATCCACACTGGTATTTACAGAACATGGATCAGATGTAATGATGGAAGCTTCTGTGGAAAATTCCACAGGCCAAAAAATAGCTAACTTGACTGAGATTTATGTGATAAAATGTTGTTAATTAGCATGCAGAAAACTGTTGCACTGCAGGGCTGCTTGCCAGGTGCCATCAGATCTACATCAAGTTCGTAAGTGCTTATAACAGATTTTATGTTTTGTGTCAGTAAGCAGTTAAGGGAAAACAACTGTATAAAATGAGTAATCTGTTCAAAAAAACTCTAGTGTAAATAAGGGCAAGTAAAAAGTTATGAAATCATACTACTCTACTGTCAAATTGCCTGTTTCCTTGTTTTATAGATCAGTTGGCATAATCACGGGAATATCTACGAAGAACAAAAAATAAATTTTGCCACCTCTCTGAAATACATGGGCCCCCATCACGACTGCTTTGCTTTATAGGTCCTGGTATATTAAGGCCACATCTCAGTCCTGTGAAACATAGTTCTGTCAAAGCACCTTGAATAGTTGAGTAAGGAATTGAGAGTACTTCACACACATTGCAGCTGGGGTCAATTCTTCATTAGAACAAAGCTCATAATTTTAGCAAGTACACCTACTGTCAGAATTCAGCCTCAAAATATAATGAATATCATGTCCAAATGCTAATCAGCAAACTAAATCTAAAAGAAAAATTCTCTCTCAAGTCTCAGCCCATGATGATTTGAAAGGGAGTAGCCAGTGACACTGAAACAATATATATTATACTAATAGGGATTTGCTCTTTTTTTTTTATTTGAGCTCTAAGAGCATTTTAAAAGTAACAAACACAACTTTATAGCCTGATCTCACAGCTAAGAAAGTTCTTGCTAGCTGACAATGAAAACAATGCAATCTTCTTTATCACCATCCCACAAAATAGATAAGTTTATGTATTATACAGAGTTTTAAAACCCTTTAAAATGTTAGATAAAGTGAGTCTGGAGTAGAATTTACAAATGCAGAAGCCAGTGGCCTTGACAGCAGTTTATTCATGTCCCACTCTTTGTAGCTTCTGTGCTCTTATTCGATAAAGTACAACCATACGTCTGCAGGACTTTTCTCTTTGCTTTGCTATTGCTGTGAGAGCTCAGCAGCTTGTTAGAGCAGGAACGCTCAGTTAGAAAGTCTGGGTTCAGCTCCTGACTCATGAACAGTTTTGATATGCAGCCTTGGAGGAGATATAGTCATTACAGATGAGATGGCAATCTGGAGATAGTATTTTATATCTTGCAAAAAATAATGCAAGAATTAATTACAGTTTGCAAAAGATTAGGAGATCCTGAAGCTGAATATCCTGTGGAACTACTGATGACTTATCTCTTCTCTTTTTGACCATATGCACACAGTCAGTCAGATGTTTTTCCAGAAAAGACTGATCTTGTCAGAATTACAAACTTGAGCTCTTCCTTATTGCTCCATGTCACAGCTTTCAACACAGAACAAAACTAGCTGTAATTGATGCAGATTTCCTGTATTCATTTTCTTGGTTCTTCTCCTTTTGTTAAATAATGTATGTAAATTTATCTCCTACATTTATGAAAAATAATTTGCTCAGTACTTTTCCAATTTCTATTGTTGGATTTTATTTCTTAATCTAGAATTAACTGGTTAATGAATTTAGACACACATTTGATCTCTCATACTAAAACATTTGCAATACACCAGAAGGTACAGCCACAGAAACTGTCTTGGGGCTAATCTACTCAAATGTCAGTAGAGTGAAACAAAAAAAATACACTTCTTACTTGACAGTGGCAGCAAACCACAGCAAACAAGGAAAGATACAGGCATGGCAGAGGCGTGTGTCATTTTTACGAGCTATGGACACATAAGTTGAAAAAAAGGCCTATTTTGCATACTAATCCAATCTCTGGAAGACAATATGGCTTTGAGTTACGTATTACTTTCATTCCATTAGTTCAATGCATCTCTGGAACTCCAGGAACATTGACTAAGTCTTAGAAGAGAAAATCAAGAAAGAAAAAAATGGGTGCAACCATTTCATTTATCAAAACTGAGATCTGCAGGCTAAAAACCATGTTCATTTCGTATAATCACAGAATCACAGAATACCAGGTTGGAGGGGACCTCAGGAATCATCTGGTCCAACCTTTCTTGGCGAAAGCACAGTCTGGAAGAGATGGTCTAGCACCTTGTCCAGCTGAATCTTAGAAGTGTCCAATATTAGGGAAGCGATCTGTGTGAACAGTGAAGTCTGAGGTGCACAGGTCCATAACTGTTACACAAGAAAGCTAAAACTGAGGTCCAAAAGACCACAAATGGACCAATTCACACGCTGAAGGAATTACCATGCTGAAGTCAAGTCACAGATGGCCACATCCCTTCTAGATGCAGTTTTCTTAATGAATGAGCTGAAACCACTCTCAATTTCATGCACAATTTCTGTTCTCCAACTACAGCTACATTGCTATCCTTCTCTTCAGCTTTAGCGTGTATTATACAGTTACAACGTCTTGATTTTTAGCTGGAGATACCAGTAAAAAAATTTACTTCCTTTCATGATTCCAGTGTAGCAAGGACAACTTTGGAGAAAGGATCAGTCACCAGTTCACAGCTGCAAGAAGTTCACTGTAGATGTGATAATGGACCTTGATCTTGACTGAAGGAAGGAAAAGCATGCTGTACTCCAAATGAGTAATTTTTGCACTGGATTATTAGTTATTAGTCAGTTTTTGTTTGGATTTTGGGAACCAAAGCTTCTGCTTTTTTATCTTTGATAACAAGAAGCTTAGGACAGTTTTTCTACTTTATGTTTAAGAGGATAACAAATCTTTATGGTCTTCTCCTCTAAAAGAAAATAATAACTTGTGTATAAAAGGATATTGAAGCAGAACTGACTGAATTTTTTTCCCTCAAAACTCTTTTGACTGAAAACTTCTATGTTCTACTGACAAACAACAATTTTTCTCGAAACATATTTTATATAATTGTTCTGCTCTGAAAAAAATGAAAGCACAGAAATGTTCTGTCAACACATTAATTTTAGAAAGGCTCCAGCATTGTAATATGGGCACTTCTGCTCTTCTTCAATCAAGACTCTCCAGGTAGAAGCCACTTGCTGCTGTGCATTGCTGCTTCCTACCACTGGGGAGAAGTCTGATGCGCGATTTGCATTTTCCCTGTGTACCGGCATTAGTGTCATTGGAAGCCCTGCTCCCATTGAACACCACAGTAGCATTTCTAAATCAAAACACAGTAATTTCTGATTTCTCATTGAATTTTACAGCAGAGTGAGCCTGTGTGTTTATTGTTTCTTCTGTGGATGACAGAAGAACACATCGTCCTCTTGAATTTTTTTCACATGAAAAACGATTTAACAGTTCTCATTCCGTGGATTGCTTCTGCTTTATTTTTATAAATACGAAGTTAGAAAAGAACAAGCTTGGTGGTGCTTTTGATGGTTTTGAACTTGCTATGATATAGCCTTCATTCTTTTTTTTTTTTTTTTTTTCCACTTGCTGTATCTCAAAATAATGACAACACATTGTAATGCTGGGTATCATTGGTATCATTAGGTACTTAAAGTGTCCAAATTTAGTGAGTCAGTGTTTACTTTAAAAGACAACACAAGTGTCAAAGAACACAGAGATTTGTACCAGCCCTCAAAGCCTTTCCTGAGTTCTGGGAATAATAACAGATTTTTATTTTTGTATTAAATCTGCTTGCTGTAGCAGTTGAGTGTAAAATTGGGTAACCTTATACAGTCTGATTAGCAACTTGAGGATGAAAAAGGTGATGTTTGCACAGCCATAGGGGAAGTGCAAGTCTCAGTGGCGATCTGTTAACCTTCTCCAAAGAGTGGAGTCCAGACTCAGATGCAATCTGTACGTGAAGCACAGTAAGACATTGTCAAACATATGGTTGGGAATTATGTCTTTGTGAACCATTGTCAGTACACACGAGGGTTATGATTGTAAATATTCTATCGTTATACCCACCGGGATTTACTAGGAAGAACACACATCAGTCTGTGGAAGGCTGTGCCGTGTTACAGCAATGTCAGCTTGTTTCCTTAGATTGAGACCCAAACCCACTAAAAGTAAAGTACACTGTATTTCCCCTGCCCAAGTCTAGCATGTATGTTAACGATGCAGGAGATTAGTAGTAGTATTATTATTTTTAATATCAGAGACATGCCAAAGAGCAATCCTCTGGAGCCTGGACAAAACTGCTGCTGATTTGACTGGGTGGGGTTTGAGTGCATCCACCACAAATCCCACCAGCCAGCTCAATTTTCTCAGCATAAACAACTCCTTTTTCCAGAGCATGGCACCAGCACGGGCGCCACACGGGGCTGCACACCTAACCCTGTGCCAGGGACAGGAGCTGGACTCAGTGATCCTTGTGGGTCCCTTCCAACTCAGGACATTCTGTGATTCTTTATTCCAATTTATGCATTCATAGATGAGTGACATATATGGGTACATATTTTAGTGAGGGTCTGGTGCATCTGACTTCACTCTATATGAAGTTTAAGTGGGAATCAATGGTAGCAGCTGCTGTGGGTATCACAGGTGACTGACCCTTGTCTTTTAACACATTCACAACTGGAATCACTATCCAGAAGTTGATGATGGCACTGAGGGGTGAAGGCAGGTTTCCAGCCAACACTTCTGTGTTTCGAGCACAGTTTTACATTTCACTGTCATTTTGCTGTCCTCCAGGATGCATTCCTTAACGTTGAAGTAAACAGGCCCAACATAGTGTAGTCACTTTCTGACTGTATTCCATACATATTCAAGGGAAGGTAGCAATTAATATCTAAAATACATATTACATTATTGTATAACAATGGCTTTTTAGAGAGTCAATTTCTGAGTACATGCAGACATACAGATAAATAGAAAAATAACCATTTTTGAAAGAACAGTGATGTTGTTGCAGCCTCCAAAGCTGCAGTATTCCTGGCCTTGTGGACTCAAGAACTTATTAAACCAGAGAGTGATCTAGCAGCATTCCAGCAGATGAAACTGTGCATGCAGAAAAGTGTGTTCCTACTGTGATCCCCTTTTTTCCAGATTTAACATTTCAAGTAATAGATGATCTTGGTGCCCTGGGAAAGAGTATATTCAACACTCTAAAAATGGCCTGGTTTTGACAGAATAGCTTTTCCTGAAACCACATAAAAAGCAGCTAGAATCTGCATTTGCTTATGTGACTTAATTGTGTTCTTGGCAACCAGAGGGCAGAAAAAAAAGAAATGTGGGTGGCTAATAATTAGTGGTAGTAATAAGGCCCATATGCATATAGGCATTACTTAGATATGTGGTGTCCAAGCATTTGTTGTATGTGGATTTTACTCACTGTGGACCAGCTGTTGTCATTCGTGCACTGGAAGCTTCCTGTTAAAAATAGACTTTGAAATTCAGAACGGGTGTAGGTGACCAGGCATGTCTGTATGTAAAAGAGACTACAAGGCAATAGAAGTGCCTTTGCTAGGGATGGTCTTCAGTTCAGGAACTGAACTGAGTTTCCTTTGTGTAAAGAGATACATAAAATCAGAATGCTTATTCCAGTTTCTCTGATTGACATACTTACCTTTGGCTGGTGCCTGGCAGCTTCTCAAAAAAACCTCAACGTTTTGCCTCACTGTTCTTAGCCTAGGGAGTACAGAATTAATACCTACAATCAAATTATCATGAAAAGTGATAGTGCTCTTGCCAATGCCTAGAAAGGTTTTCTGAAATTCTGATTGCTCAGATTTGGATTTAAAAGGCTGTCACATTACAGGCAGGTCAAGAAATGCTAAAGATTTGCTCTCAGGCCCTGTTTTTTGCTCTGTTAAATTCAAGGTGGCAGTGATTCTAGTTACTCATTTCATGCATATACTCTAGGCTCTTGTGGTAGGACAGCCATTTCAAAGGTATGTGTTAGAGAATAAGAAAAATAAATACCAGCAGGGAATTAAAAAATAAATAATGTTCCTGCTAATCTAAGATGGCAGTCTTTTACACAAGAATCTGGCATCAAAAGGAGGGAACAAGCACTGCTGGGAGCTCAGTGTTTTTAGGACTTGCAGATTACAGCCCAGAACAGCACATGAGAAGGTTGTGAGTAATACCCATTGTATGCTTACTGACATCTGGATGGCTGCCAGCATCTCCGTTTCAATAATTGTGTATTCTCACTGATTGCTGGACTATGTCAGAAACAGATCCTGGGGACAACTTCTCTCCCCCTGCCCCCCTTTTTTTTTGGTAGGTAGTTACAAATGACAAAGTGTTGTATGAAGAAAGGTAATACAATTTAATACTTACTCCCCAAAATGCTGGTGGGATCTGGATTAGTATTATACAAGGAAATTAATATAAGCAACCTTAACTATTGATTCAAATATTTAAATGTAAGTGCTTGAACTTTTGTTCATTTTTGGATTTCATGAACAGCCAGGAAATGGGAATTTTACTGGAAAGATCTGCTTTCAGCATATGGTAATGTGTGTTGATTTTGTTATAGTTAAATTCATATAGTAAACTTTTTGTCAGTAAACTATTGGTGTGCAAGGCAGTCTTACTGATTTTTATTATATCTCTTTTTTTTTCCTCCCTGAATGTGTCACATAGCCAGTTACTCATTGAAATCAATTTTTAAATACCTGTGCATGCTTGTTCTCAGAAGTAGGTTACGTTTGTTCATCCAGTCAGGAAATGGAAAAATACCAGATTATCTTCCTTTGAACACAGCTCAGCAACCATCTGAATATCGGTGGCTGAGCCCTATGTAGGGAAGTGCTGCAAAGATATTTGGATACATTTGAATAATGCAATTCCATGCACAGTGTTCTAGGAACATGATGAAAAGAGAGAGGCTAAGTTTGTCAGATGTATTATTCGTGGCAAATTATTCATTCAACTTTAACAAGCATACAGCAGCTGCTGTACTTTGCATGCTGCTAAAACTGTTCCTTAGTGACTCCCTCTGAAAGGACGTGTATTGGGGAGTCTCCATCCTTACTCAGCATGCACGTGAGATCATCACAAGTGTTTTCCCGTAGCTGCAGGCTGTACCATCCTTCCCTATCTTATCCTCAGTTCAATTAAGACATGATACGCTTTTCCTCCTCACTGAGCTTCTTTTATCTCCCCTTCTTATATTTCTGCGATGTTGTTTTTCTTCTTCATACTAGAGTTGGTTCTGAATACTTATAAAGTTAAATTTGTTGTAAATTAATGGAGAAATAGGATGGCCCTGTGGTGTCTGGTGCCTTGCAAACATCAAAGCTTTCATGTTCAGAGAGTTCCAAGAACTGAGTTTTCAACCTTTATTTTTCCCAAGGTTTAAACCAAAATGCTTGCTTATTTTTTGATTTTTTTTTTTTCTCCATTTGGAACATTGCAAAATAAGCTGAAATTATATTAGCTCTCTTCATTATTAAAGATTAGAAAACCTCAGAAATCAGTTTGGCCCAATGAAGAGTTTTCTGCTGCATCGTAGTAGTAAAGTTGGAGTTGATTGGTTTGATGTTGATTTGTTTTGTTCCTCTTTTTTTTGATTTTAATTTTTGACTTTCGAGTCTTTTGGCCTTTGTGGTGGCATTTCTACTCAGTGTTCAAATGAAATAGAGCAAAATTGAAAGATGAACTCCTGAGTTTATAATGATGCAGGTGTTTCAATATAAGAAAGGAAAATTGTGGTTCACCTCTGCCATCAAAAAGCCCGATGTCATTACAAAATTACTTCAAGAGATCAAGCTAAGTCTTGTAGCCTCACAGGCCAGATTTATGGAATGAGTTCTCATGCTGTTACCAGTAGTTGTTCCGTACACAGCCCTATTCAAAAGTGCCTGTGCAATTTTTCTGACATGAGAGTTGCCAGGCTTGGCTAGCCAATAATTTAATTTATAGGTTTGTGCCTGACTTCAGATACTAGTTGAATAACACACAGATGGAAGCTCCCATATGCTAATATGATCAGAATAAATGTGGTTTTCCCTTCTTATTTTTAATCATTAAGTTATTGTTCTATTTCTAGTCAATTACTAAAGGTTACGCACAGTTTTTTCTAGAGGTTACTTTAATGTGTGCATAATTTGCAGAATAACCTTCCTGATGAAGAGTGAACTACATTGGCTGTTATTAGAGAGGAACTACACAGAGTATTTGTAAACACACTATGGAAAAAAAACTTTGCTTTGATAATGTACAGATGAAATGACCTTTTCTGTTGGCGGTCTTTGATCTTGGGCTTATGCCAGTGAAACACTTGTTTATGTATTTGTACAATAGAACTAGTGATACTGTTTAAAAAAAACCAACTTAGTTTAAAATATTTAAAAATATTTTTAAAAGTTAGTTTTAAAAAACTCTGCTAATGACACCATCCTAAAATTTGTATATGATAACAACATAATAAATTAAATTTATTTTTTAGTATTTGTATTCGAAATCTCACAAAGAGTCAAAGAGATTATCAGGTCTTTAAACTTGGCAGGGAGGCTAAGAGTAGAAGTGAATTTGTTTGTCTTTGCCCTTTGAAACACATATTTTCTGAGTGACTCCTGAATGTAATGGAGGAAGTCTCAAGCTTCATATAAAAATGTACTTGAGTATTGTTCATATCCAGGTTTTTCATTTTGTCTGTGTGTGCTGTGTGTGTGGTGTTTGGTGTGGTGTTTTTTTTTTTTTTTTTTTTTTTTTTTTTTTTTTTTTTTTTTTTTTTTTTTTTTTTTTGTTTTGTTTGTTTGTTTGTTTGTTTGTTTTTTAATTCAAGAGCATTTTATGATGGGGGAAGATTAGCTGAGGATTGTCTTTTACTTCAGGGACAGGGGATGTATTCATCGTGCCTGTTAATTTGTTTATAAACCTAACTGCTTGTTTTGGTTTGGATTTTTGACTTGACAGAAACAAAATAGTAGCAGCAGAAGCAGCTTGGTCAAAATCAGGACAGCATTCAGTCTTGTCCAGTTGTAGTTTATTTGTTTTTTTTTTAACTACTGCAGCATCTGGATATTGCTTCCCAGAAAACACCCTTTTATCTGTTATGGCTTTTAATGCTGTTGAAGTTTATGTGTGACCTCTGCTTATAAGAAGGTATTGAAAAAGCTGGAATTAACTTGCTGGTTTATGGTCTTTTCTGTAATCCTCATGCTAAATCTATTCAGACTGTATAAAACAGAAATGTTAAATGGTAATAAGTAATGTTGGAATGCAGATGATTTATTTAGTAGCATTTTGTCATCAGAGTTATGTTTTGATTAAACAGCTGTTGGAGGTAAGGTACTTACCCCAATAGAGGTTGAGAATTCAGCCTATCAGAAAATAATTTTTAGAGCAACATGAAGTAAATCTGGGTATAGCAATGAGAAGGATACATGAAGTCTCTGCAGGTATCCTATCCTTTCTAACCAAGCTACAAAACTGTACAAGTTTGGTAGACATAGTTTACAAAAACTCAGGAAAAATTTTCTTAAACTATCAACAATGTTCACGCAATCTTTTTGAGGGATCTATATGTTTCAGAGCATGAAATGTTTGGGAAGTCTGTGGTGGGTAATTCACTCAGTTTAATTTCCTGATTCATTCTGCCAGACAATATTTATCTGTTTGGGTAACTAAGGGCCAAGGTTCTGCTCTGCCATAGAAGCTTTTGTGATGTTTCCGTGAACTCCACCATGGTGACCAGCAAATTTCACTTGGTGAAATCAAGAGGGCATACACTTATCCCAGTTTCCACTCTTTTGAAGGTTGAGGAAACTGTTATCAGTGGCTCCTGGTGCTTTGTCTCACCTGAAAGAAAGTGGCTGGAAATACAAAGAGAAGTAAATGACATTTCATATATGCAGTGTAGTAAAATCTGTGTGTGGCTGAGAGACAGTGCATGTAGCTTTCTTCCTTCTTTTCTGTGGTCTTTGGCCACAAGGCATAATAGGAGTCTAATCAATTGTCTGTATGTAGGTAACCTTGCTATGTGTGTAGTAGTAAGTATAGACTCTAATAATGGAAGTTAGAAAAATACAATAAATACTACAGTTTATTTACATTTGAGTTTACTATGCAGCATTTTCAACTAGTGATAATAATACTAGTGTTTTAAAGGGCTTTTAACTATAGCACCTGATGTCTGCCATCATTCATCTCTTAATTTTAGCCCTGTATCATTCAGTTTTTCATTGCTGGTCTAATTAGGAAAATAAAATCACTAGTTGAAGTACTAGGCAGGTGCAGTACCTCTCATGGATGTAACTTGCAGCATCCTGTCACCTTGGTTTAGTTGGGTAAAAATGCAAAACTGGGGTCCTCTCTGCTCCAACCCTTGCTCTCCTGGTTGCTGCTTTCTGTAGCACCCTGTTGATGAAGTTGCCTGTGCAAAGGGAAGCCTTACAAATTCAAAATCAGCTTTTGATTGTTTTAAAACTTTTGAAATGGTTTGAAGTAGATTCTGAGACATCCAGTTTCTAAAACTGTTTCAGGTGGAAGGTAGTTGGTCTTCAGAAACCTATATCCCTCTCCGTTCAGTTTTTTTAATACAAGCCCATACAGAGGAAACAGAGAACAGCAGCTTATTGAATACTGTGAGTTTTTGCCATTCAGAGACAATTACAGAAACCTTTTCCACTAAATAACTGCTGTTGATGCACTGTGAAAATCCAGTGTCCGCTTGCTCTCACAATTTCTCTTTTCTGTGCCTGTGAAGTTGTGCGGAGACTTCACATTTGGTCTAGTGTGGCCAATAATGGCATACATACCAAGATTAAACTTGGGAGGTTAGTGGTGTTCTGTATATATATTTTTTTTTAATTGGGATTCATGATCAGCATTTCATATTAAGGTAGAATGCTTGATACAAAGTTTCAAATCTTTCCAAAAGCTGATTTATCTAAGAGGGAGAGATGTGTCTAATAATTTGTCCAATAAACTGTCTTTTCTTGCAAAATTTGGTTGCTTCCTCGAGATTCAGGTTCAGAACTTCACTGACACAGTATAGAAATAACATGGGAATGTTACTGTGGTTGACTAGTCTAAATTGCTGGTATTGAAAGTACACTGCCAAAATCACATTATCATCATTGAAAATCGCTAATTGCTTGCGTAGTGATAATATATACTTAGATGAAAAAGTTTTAGAAGTGATGCAAGTAAATGTTGGTTCAGTATAAATATGAATAAGTCCTACAGTGTTCAGTAGGAGATGATCATTATGCTTAATATGGAAGCACATCTTTCTGTATAAGTTTTCTAGGTTTTTCTGGGTAAAGAATTCATGTCTCTTTATGGCATGACATATGGCATGTTAAGACGTTCCCTGAGATAAACCTGTGGTTTGTTGTGTGTGTTTGTTGTGTTGGTTTTTTATTTTTTTTTCTTCCTAGTTAACTCGTATTGAGATTTGAATTTTACGTTTCTGTTTAAATTTAGAGTTCTACGTAGTAATACTTTTTTAAAATTAATATTTAGGTTCCAGCGTTTTCTTTTAAACAACACATCTCATAATTGGTAGAGACTCTGCAAAGTAACCCTTGTAACGTGTTAAGAGTGTTCTATTCCCATCTCCTTTTTTCCGTGACTGCTGCATGGAATCTGGGCTGATGCTAATCTAGAAGGACAGTCACACCTCATGAAAGAATTATCACTGCTAATCAAATCAGAGTGAAAACCCACCACTCTGCATCACTGGAGACATTTCATACGCTGAATATTTCATGTACCGGGGGCAGTGGGTGTAGACAAAACCCTCTCAACAGCTCCTTGTTGCGTGCAAATATTTATTCGAACGCTCTGGCGTGGTTGAATTGGTGTGCAGCAACACCAGGAAGTCTTGAGTGATACTTACAAGTAATGGTAATTACATGTGACTCCACACATGCTAGGTCACAGTGGCTTGCAGACAGCCCCCTGCTTTGTCAAAGCTCCCCTTGCCTGCATGATTAAGTGGGCAGTGTGCCACAGGAAATTTGATGCATACAGGATGACAAATGTCTGTTTTGGCTGCTGAGAATTGAACTCAATTGTAGATCTGCAGAAACATCAAAACACAATCAAGGGCTGACATCAAACCCGTGAGCCAAGAGAATTCCTCAGGCAAAAAGGGTTGAACTTGAAAGTACAAGAAGAGAGTGCTTTAGTTCGTACGCTGATACACCAGTTTGTTTTTACTGACTTGCTACAAGGAGGGGTGGAGGAAGTAACAACCCAGAAAAATGTGTGTCTCTGCCTTTCCAGTTATTCTTTACATTAAAGTTGTAGTAGTGGAGCGGCAAAAGAGCAGAGCAATACAAATCAGTAAGTTTGCTTCCAGTTTTTATATTTAGCCTTTTAATTTTTTCTCTACAGTATACAATAGTCAAACTTGGATATCTGTGCTGAAAAGCATGCTTACTTCTTGTTTTCCCTGCTAGTACCTGCTTGTGACATCAGGAAAATCTCCCTGTCAAAAACAGGGGTGCAAATGCTCCACTCACCTGCAGCTTTTGCAATTGCTTGATCTTATGTGACTGCTTTAAAAAGCTGTCCTGTTTTGTTGCTTGCATGTTGCTCATATTTGGTACCGTGATAAGTGATGACACAAGGAGTAAGACAGTAGAGCCAGATTCATTATGTATGTCCTAGTAGAGGTAAGGATTGAATTCATGTTGTTTTCAGGTCTTAGGACCATACAACCTGAACAGCCCCTTAGGTTGATACATGTGATGGAATCCACTTCCAGGCTGGAAGCAGGCTTTAAGTTTGCAAACACAAGCACGTCATCTTTGAGTGGAAAACAGTGACTGTGTTCCTTTTTTCCAAGTGAATGATGACAGAGGTTGGTTTTGACTAGTGCATACTACATCAAACTTGCTCTGTGGTCTTCATTTTAACTAGGAGACTTAATCAGTATTTCTGGTGCTTACAGACTTACAAGGTTTATAGCCGTTCCTGAATGCAAAATGGAGACATACTGTAGAGCTGCAGTCATGAGTCCTCTTCCCCCTGCTTTTGAACTACTACTACACCAGAGGTGGGGTCAAAATACTTGCTTGCCAGTGGTGCTTATCAAATAATGTTTGTTTGTTTGTTTGTTTTTTCCCAAACAGGAGTTCAGTTATTGTGAAAAGAATTTGCTGAAAGAGTTATTTGCTGAATATGGAGAGTCTGTGGAACTAGTCGAATAATGAACTGCTGAAAGGAGTTAGAAGCAAATGTCAATATTTGTCAGATAAATTGCTTTCAATAAATAATTTTTTCCAGGCTCTAGTCGTCTGTCGGGACACTTGGTGATGATGACTCTGAAGCAAAGCCATTCATGAAGAGTACAGAAGCACTGCAGGTAGGGATGCTTCCAAAGGCAGTCTCTGTAGAGGGGCAAAATTCCTCAAAAGACAGGCAGCGTGCAGCTTCTGCCCCATCTCACTTGTATGTTCTGCTGCACGGCTCTGCTCTAAGGAAGGAAGGAAAACTGTACCTGCTTCCATCCCGGTCTGAGTATCCACAGACTCTTTTGGGTGTTGGAGCTGTATCTGTCTTAAATACAGATGATTAAAACCAAAACAGTTTTATACTCTGTGCACCCTGTTTCAACTGCAGTGGCCTGATAAGTAATAAGCAGAAACATCTATAACTGGTAATAGTGGCCATAACTGTTTCAGTATAGTCTGGGGACATATGATTAAGCCTTTGCAAGTAAAACTGTCACAGCCTACAAAAAGATAAAAATCAAACTACAAGCAAACAAAACCTGAAGAATAGCCCTGCAAATACACAAAGCAAGCTCTGAAAACCACTTCACTTTCTTCTAAGAACAACAGATTTACTTTCTGGATGTAAATAGCTAAATTTGTCGTGTTCCCAAGTGCTGCCTTCCAGTGTGCAACCTGCTCTTGCATGCAACATCATGAATGCTACTTGCCTCAGGCTTACAGTCTTCAGGTTTTTCCTCTCAGTGCCTGGATCTATAGTGGTAGAGTGAAAGTCTGTTGATACTGGTTTTGTCCTTCCTCAGGTGTGAGCAGTTTTGAGGTTCATCATTTTAGAAGAGTCTAGCTATGGAAATTCAAGTTGCACATTACAAGCTGGTGGTTCAGATAGCATTTTTTTTCCCCCTAGGAATAACTGATTTTTGAATGACAGAACCTGCAATTCAATACATGTGTTTGTCTTTTCCAGAAATGTTTTCTGTGTGAATCAGGACACTTTGTTAAATGATAAACATGATTTTTTCCTGCTATTAGAAAAAGGGCGTTTGTAGATAAATACTTTTTCTCAATGTGTAACGTGTATACTCACGTACAAAATTTTATCAGAAGGTCAGTTTTATTTTATATGGTTTTACTATGTTTCCTTCTGGGTGGATTTACATGATGTCAGCCTCTTCAAACTAGATTGAATCTGAGAGAACTGGTGATTATTATTTTAGAGGTATGCCTCTGTTCTCCTTGTTTTTCAGAAATATCATTCAAAAAAAGACATTTTGAAAGCTTATACTTTCGAAGAAAGGTGAACTCCTGGGTAAGCAGTCTGACATGCTGTTAGGCTTTTTGGAGAATTTCTTACACAGTGACCTTTTCAGGAATTGTTCCTCCCCTCTGGGAGGGGACACAAATTCATTTTGTTACTATCAAGAAATGTTGCAACGGTTGTGATATGTGTTGTAAAGATTTTCTCTGGAAATGAGCTTTACTATTTGAGTTTCATAAAATCAAATCCTGATACGTACTGCAAGCATTCACAGCATCTCATGAAATGTAAGGAATGAACATATTGCTAGTCTGGATGCTGAAGGGCTGAATGGAGTCACTTAATTCGACTTTCTTTAGAATTTGGTTCCTTGCCATTTGCCTAATACCTGGGAAGCAGTGAGTGGTGGTTAAAGTAAGTGTATGATTCTACAGGCAATATCACGCACAGACTGTCTTTTAATTTTCTGGCTTTTTCTTCTATGTTTTGCTGCTTCATTATGGGTCATAAAAGTATCCTAGCCTAGAGGGTTTCAGCTGAGCTTATCTGGACTTCTGCTCAAGCAAGATAGCAGGGATATGAGTAAGAATTGCAGAATGTTATCTATTTTTATTAAAGGTTTCTTAAATGTGAAAAGAAGTGTTGTATAGTCCTTATTGTGCTGCATTGTTGCAAGTAAAAATATGTAAGTTGCAAGGAACTCAGGTCTGTGGTTTTCCAGCTATTTTCTGCCTGCTTAAAACAAACACTGAATGTTCTAAAGTAATGTAATTACAATTTATTGGGAAATGTACATTGATGAAATCTTATTTATGCCTGAAGTCTTATAATCAGGAAAAAAACATTGTAATATGTTTGCGTGATCAGTGTTTGCCCTCATCTTCAGTGCAAGGTGCAAAGTTTTCAAACCAGTTGTTACATTATGAACTTACTACATCTTTGATAACGGCTTCTGTACATGCCATATCTAGGCTACTTATGTTCTGAACTTCAGCTAATTTTGAGAATTGGGAGTTACAGTGGTTGTCAAATTCATTCAAAAAATATGTGGAGTAATAGCTGAAAACCCTTGTATTTTTTGTTTTGTTTTGTTTTTTTCTTGCTTAACTTACCTAAAAGCACATTCATCTGTTCTGATTTTAAAATTGCAGAGTAGAGAGCAGTGTTTGCTTGCTGAAAATCCAGGAAACACTGAGTTGTCAGTCCTGTTGACATCTGCCTGCCCTTATGTGTTCTAAAAATTGGATAAAGAAATGGGAATGTATTGTGCTGCTCTTGTTTTTTAATGGGAATATCTCAGAAAATAAATCACTTCCTCCACCCTTTTTCTATGAGGGATGTGAGGGTAATTCAGGCAGAACCAGAGTAGAGGCTCCGAGTAATTGAAGTTCTGCTTTATCTGTTTTTGATTCCCTAATGGACCTTCTTCCCCAAAAGACTGAGATGAGATGGGTACGTTCTGATTAATGTGGACTATTTACCATTTCTGCTGATAAGCTGGGAGGATGCATTAAATATGCCTCAGCAAGTGGTGGTGAAGTTTCAAGTGGTAACGAGGACAGCTGCGTCTTTCTTCGACTCCTGAAGGTCAAGTATTTCTAAATCCTTTCCCAGCTTATAAATAAGACTGCTGATGTGATTCAGTTAGTTACGGAAACTGTAACCTCAAGGATATTTTCAGCCTTTTGTGTTGGTGGAAGTACTTCTGGCTGTATTTATAATGATATTCTAGATAGTACTTCACAGTGTTTTTTGGACAGTAGCTTGTGTCCAGCTAGAGACATATTTTGAGTGAGTAGCAATCAGATCTTAAACTGGAAGTTGGAGTTAGAGCCAGACCCAAAGGTGATGATTACGTGAGGAAGAGCTAGGTCAAAAGCCCTCAGTTTCCTTAGGCTTGTGTATTTCAGACTCTCTGTTTCAGTGCTGCTTGTGCTCGGTATTTGAGACAGAAACAGAAGTGATTAGTTGGGAGATTACAAGCCCTTGATGTTCTTGTCAAGTTTAGGATTTTTAGCTTTTTTTTTTTTTTTTTTTTTTTTCCCCTGCAGAGGTATTGAAGAGCTGTGTAACATTTAGATTTCAAATGCACCTGCGAATAATCACCATTTGAGGAGAGAGGAGAGGTAGATGGCTAGTACTGGTTAAAAAGAGGGAGAGTAAGAGTGGGGTCTGAGTTGCATGTGGATCTTGTGGTGTTACCGTGTCACAGCCCAGAACACCAGCCTCCTGCTTGCAAGACCTCTGCTGCTACTGGGGGACTCAGTGTATGGAGCAGTGGTCATCATTTTCCTGCTTTTTTGCATATCTTGAGCAGCAGTTTTGTATTTTGCAGGTCTTGTCTGAGCTTTTGTTTCCAGTCTTACAGCCTTGCTACCCTTGCCCCAGCTACTTCCATTGACCTGACTGGCAGTGAACATTGTCAGCCACCTGCGATCCTTCCCTGTTTCCTGCTGCCTGTGCCAAAGCTGAATTTTACCTCTTGAGGGATGAGAACAGTTCCCTTGCTCTACTGTAAATTATTTTTATGCTAACACTTCAGAAAACTTAATCCGATCAGTAAAACCTACTTTACTGCAGATTCCTTCTTTTGGAGTTTGCCCTAGTGCCATGTTCCTCCCGTGAAGGTACTCTAGCATTTCTGGCTTTAAACAAAAGGTAAAGTACCTGCCTGTGCAAAGGGGGTCAGTGCCACTGTCAGAGCTGCCAACATCTTCCTGAACAACTTTCTTGCTTTTTATGTGAGCTACGTTCTGATCTGATGTGCATATTGCAAATGCTTTGAGGATGCCCCCGAACTTCAGATCATGATGATTTGCATATAGGGCAACAGTCAAAGTTAGTTTAGTTTAGTGCCATGTCTTTGGTAGTGGCCAGTACTACATTTATGAAGAAAGATTGAAAAAAAAATAAATCACAAAGATGTAATATAAAACTACCTCTGCGGTTATATCTCAGTTGGATCTTCAGTAAGTAGGCATGGATTTATCATGTGTGCGGGAGGTGTTTACTGATCCATCCACAAAGTATGTTTATCATGAGTTGTAACTCTAGATAGTTTAGTCATTCCTCTGTGTGTCATTCCCTTTTAAATAATGGTAAGTTCTTGTTTCTCTTATCAGAGAATTCAAACTACATATTGAGCGAAAGCATGTTTCCTTTTATCATTTACAAAATGTTAGTTTATCATGTGCCAGGTCTTTTCTGTATAGAGGAAATGAGTGTTTTAAGTTGGTGCCTTTACAGAGGCACCAGTTTTAATGGACTAAGGTGTGGAGAGACAATTGTGTAATTGAAATAATCTGGAGTTAGTGTGGGTCTTTGGTTTGCTTCTGGGATTTTGGAATTGCTATGGGACTGAGAATACTGTGGCTCCTTTTACTGGAAGTGATGTTACTATACAGGTAGAGAATTACAGCTGTGTAACTAATTTTTTTTAAATGCCAATTCCATTACCATTTTTTAAATGCCATTCCAGTAGCTATTGGTACAACAGAGAAACATACGGGTAGTTTTCAGGTGCCCAAAATGACAGTTCTTAGTGAAGAGCTGACTGGTGTGCCAGCACTCCTCTAGTCCTTCACTTGTACAACAGGAAGGAAAAGGGAGGAAAAACCTCAAATCAAACTGGCTTTTGTTTGCCTCATCAAAGTGGACTCAAATGAGTAGATTACTGTTGTCTTATCTTTTGTAACTTGCTAATTTTTAAAAGATCTACTGAGAATATATCTAAAATTTGGGGCGCTGGGAGCTGTTACTTCTGAGAATTGCAAATGAATGATTCTTTCATTTGCCAGCAAAAAATCCTGGCATGTATGACCAAACTGATGTGCATCCAGCTGCTGTGATGCACAAGGCTTTATGGAAAGCCATTCAGAGCACACTGAAAAGACACCTGCTGGTCAGAACTCAGATTTAATCAATTGACCAAGTCATTGTTCCCGAGGTCCTGCTGCGTGCACATTCTGTACGCCATCCCAGCCAAAACTGGGATTGTCTTCACTCAGCAGGTGTTCTGCCAGCAGAACTGAATGGCAAACATCCCCTCAAGCAAGCCCTAGATATCTTGGTAAATGTCAATGACATATAATGTATGGATATGGCTAATTAATCATTTGGTGCTAATAACACAATAGACCTTCAACTGAGTTCTTAAAAATGTGGTTTTGTAAGGCTGACTGTATGCTTCTGTAAAACTGGCATAGATGGTGGGTCAGTATGAGGTTGGTGTCCTGTAAAACACATGTGAATTCATACAAAGCTTTTCTTTATGTGCAAAGAGTTCAGTCAGCCAGAAATTAAATTCAGAGCCCGTGCTACAAAGATTGCTGATGTTCCCTGGCTTATAGAGAATCAGACCAGGGCCAGCGAGAGACAACCTGCTGGTGTACCGTGCTATGGTTTGGAACAGGGTGTTTGCAGGATTACTAATGATAGCTGGTGGGCTGAGGAGACTAAAGTCCCCACAAATTGCTGGCTCTGAATTATATGTAAAGAGACCAGTGCACCATATCCACGTTTATAAGGAAGGCTCTGCAATTTTGAGATCAGGCTCTACTGTTTTATGAAACTAGGAGTTTTACAAAAAAATCTGCAAGATGCCTTGTGGTCGACCAAGAAAATGCAAAACAAATCACATGGGTCTGTTCAGCGTAGGTGATGTAGCTAATCAGGTAAGTTAAAAAACCAGCCAACCAAACCCCCTAAAACTAACCAACCCCTGCAAAATCCCCCAAAACAACAAGAACAAGCCAAACCAACAACAACAACAAAACAACAGAAAACACCAAGCAACCAATGAAGTGCTGTTCCCTCCCCTGCCCTGCCTCCATCCCCCGAGAAAAAAGAAGAAAAGCCAAAGCTCATAGCACTACGGGAGAAAAGCAGACAGCTCCCTTAATTTTGGTGGTAAATCTCTTCTCTTTTTGGGGTGTGGTGCTTTGTTGGCTTCTTTGGATTTTTTTACACCTTCATTGACTCTTCTAGGTTGCCAGTGTTGGGTTACAGTGTGATTGCGTGCATGGCATATGTGTGAGGCAATCTGGAACTTAAATTATGGCTTGTATTTGTGTCTATTTGTGTCTGGTATTTTGTTTGTATCTAGACAGTTACACTGTTAAATTTCACATTATCTTGGTTTACTATGGACTCCTTTTGTAATGACCTGCTACACCTGGTATTTGAGTAGACGGGGTAGAGAACAGAACTGTACAGGTGCTTGTATGTCAAGATCCAAACCAGATGCCCTCACGATATGGTCCCAAGCTTGATTTCTTACAGTGCTGATCTGGGTGGCTACGTTACTTCAGGTCAGAGTGGCAGAAGAGAGAGGGTTGTTTTTCCTCCCTGGCCAGTTTGTGTATTATCTCCTCTGTTAATCTTGCCAGAGAGGCAGTAATGTGTACAGGATGCTCCTGTGCTCGGTCTACCAGATTGCTTGCTTGTGGTCACAGGCAGGCAAGCAAAGAAGAACAGGACAACACTCTGAGGATGGGGTGAAGAACACTGGACTGTGGGCCCAGCGCTCTCCTGAACAGTGGAGAGGCAAAGATTGTGTTTACCTGCTTTTTGCCTTGCTGGTTTTCATGGTTCTGTGCAGGACTCCTTTATAGCTCAGTGACGAAGTGTGTCCACATTGCTTCCAATTACTAGTCCACCTTTGTCACTCCACTCCTTATTTTATCCTAAGACCGGTTGACTCCTCCTAGCCTCTCCTTCTTCTTAAAAATGCAGGGTACAGATGCAACTCATGGAGATGAGAACTGTTAAGTTTTTGTCACTTTCCTATTTGTATACTATTTTAAATGTACTGTGGAAAAGAATAAGGCATACAGCTGCCCATTGGTTGCATGAATTTTTTTGTAATTAATTGTTAGACATAACTGAAAAAGAGCATGCTTTATATGTATGTGAATACATATAAAATGTTGTCAGGTGTCCGTGTGGACATGATCTTCCCTTTAACCCACTAAAATGTATCCTCTGATACTCTGCTGTATTAGATGATTATGTATGCTGCAGCAGATCTTTCCTTCTTGTTGACAAGGAGGAACACTTAGGTGTCCTGGGGCTGTGATGTGCCAGCAGAATCGGAAACCAAGACTAGCCAAGACGGTCTAACCTAGATTGTGTGCACACCATGCCTGTAAAACACAGGACAGCTGCTCTTTATGGGCAACGGAGGACAGCTAAACCTATTAGGCCAGATGTTGCTGTTCTCATGTAGCTCTGTACAGAGGAGTGAATTTACATAAGGGTGAATGTAGCAGGGATCAGGTTTGAGAGCTTTGTTTTTGGTATGTGTAGTGTCTGTTATTAAAATGTATTTCTTCACATGTCAAGTGACTTCTTGCTTTTGTAACTGGAGTTAGCTCCTGTCAAAACTGTCATACAGTTGTAGTTTATGTCTTTACAAAGATCGACTGGTAAAAATTGAGACATAGAATTGTTTTGGGCCTTGGACTTAACCTTTTTCATCTCTTGGTGATCTAACTGCTGTAAATGTTGGCTGTTAAATGCTGTATTAAGCTAAGCAGTACAAAACATCGTGTCGTATTTTTATATAGCTGTTTCTACATTACAAAATCTAAATGTTTCTTCAAATTAATACTTTTCTACAAGCCAAAGACTGCACATACATAGGTACTCTGCTGTACTTTTCAAATTCAAGTAAAGGCTGTGGGAATGTCAGTGGCTTCTTCCTGCCAATTCCAAGAGTTCATGACACTGTTTCTTTTTCCCACTTTGAATTCGTAACCATGGGTAAATGCAGATATATGACAAAAGTTAACTTACCTTGATCTGTAAAACTTACCTCTCAGAAGTAATTCGAGTATTGAGATTGTCTTTTAGCCTTTGAAATTGTATAGCAAAGAAATGATGTCGGTGTTGCACCTCAGAAGCATTCATAATGACAAATGAAAAGAGTAATATCTGTTCCTTCAGCTGTGAATTTCCTGATGGCAGTAGTGCAAGCTGAACCATAACATTGACTCTTTTTTATCGGTATTTTTGTTGTGTAAATTCTTTTGGATTTGGTACTCTATTTATAGCTTTGGCACCAGGTTGAACACACTTATCACACCTCATTGGTTGCACATTTTACCCTTAGAAAGATTTTTAAGAGTCTTTTCCCTATTGATTCCCAAGCTGAGCAATTTTGTTTTTTCTTTTCGTACCTTGACCTCTGAACCTGGGATCCATTAGGACACTGAGCCAGCAAGGTGTAGACACATCAACTACAGAGGGAAAGAACTAAAATGACACTGTCTCCAGCAAGGGATGCATTAATAGATCTGAATTCAAACATAGAAAAGGCAATTTTTTTTCCTGCTGGGAAGCAGAGTCCTCAAGAGAGTCATCTCAGACTGAACAACATGATATGAAAATCAATAAAGGCCCTATTGTACTGGTGATGTGTCCGGGAAGTGTCATTTTATATCTTGTTAGTGGATATCTAAAGGAAGTTAAAGCTACTTTGCTCATAATAATTGGATAAGTCCTCTTTCATCAGTGGTCTATTTTGCTGTTCAAAGTAAAAGTGAAAAACAATGGAGAATCCAGTTTGAAGCTGGATATGATGAAACTGAGTGAAAGCAATGGCTCTTAAGGGTGAGGTTGTGGTTTTTTTGTTTGTTTGTTTTTCTTGTTAGGCTGATACCATTTCCAGAAATTATTTCCAGCTTTTTTTTTTAATCAAACAGAGATATAAAAGAGTAATTAAAAATAGAAGGCTTTCTTCTGTCTAATTGGAAGAAAACTCTGCTCCTGACATTTCTACTATATTAGTGCTCCAGACAAATTGTAAATGCACCAGTTGCTTTATTGCAGTTTATGAAGGAATTATGGGTCTTGGTTAAGTTAATCTGCATTATTAATGCTATAGGCTACATAAATTGAAATGATAGCAGTGATAACTGTAAACACAGCCCTGGATATAGTTGTGGCCCTGCAAAATTTGCAACAAGTATGGTAAAATTATTATAGAAGTTTCAATTAAGTTATTGATTAAAAAACCCCATGCAATTGGCAGAAGGAAGAACTTGACTTAAGGAAGAAAAAGGAAGAGAGTGATTGCCTGTACTACAACTCAGTTTTTCAGTTTATTTCTCTGGGTAACTGACATTCTGCAGTTGCTCTTCCATGTTATCATTCAAAATGATATGTTGGGACTTTTTCCTTCTGTGTCTTTCAAGCCAGATTATTGTTCATTTAAATATGAGTAATTGCAGGGGTAGGAGTTAATTGAATATTGAAAGAGACCGGGTAACTCTATGTGTAGTCCTGGTGGCAGAATTTGCAAGGGCACTGCTCTGTTCTCTGCTTCCTCTGAGAAAAAATGTGTGAGAGTTGAGTAATCTTTCTCCCTCTCTGAAGTTTGGTTGATATGTCTGTGTCTTGAGCTGCTTCACTTTGCAGCTTTCTGAGTGGTGACACTGACCTTGTCGGAACTGTGTGAAATTCTGCTGATTTGCAAAACACTTATTCCTCCTACCAAATGCATTCAGTGATCTTCTTTTTGTTTTTCTTAGTCCTTCCCTTTTACCCAGTAGCTTTTAACTGTTTTTTGATGAAACGGAAGGTTCCACGATCAGTTTGTCTTTTGGACCATCTTCTCACCTTTGTCTCTCCAGTGCGTCTTTGTGCTTTGCGTTGCTGTTTTTAGGTAATGCTTCCTCCACTGGGATTGTTTGGTGGCTTTTCTTGTGTTTGTTTTGTTTTGTTAAAATATGTGAAGAAAATATAGAACAAGAAGCTCCTCTTTTCTAGCTAAGAATTGTAGCAAGGTAGAAAGAAAGGTAGTGTTTTACCTGCAGGGCTGTTGAGTGGATCAGTGGTGCAGAAAAGCTGACCTTTCCCCTTCAGTGTCAGCTTTGATTTTTTTCCTAAATGGTGTGATATACTGTTTATTGCAGGAGTACAACAGGAAGCAAAGTCAATGTTAAGAAATAGTGGGGTTTCCATGTTTACCCCCCACCTCAACACACACACTTTCTTGAAATGAAGATGTGAAGATGATGTGTTGATCAGTAGTTACAAAATAATCTGTCCCAGCACCCCCACATATTTAGTTTTTTGATATTAAAGTAGTCTTAATGATTTGAATGAAAATCCTACTGAAAACAAGGAAGTCACACAAGTGAAAGATGTGACTGGACAGAAGTTTTTGCTTCAGTAGCACTCAACCTCATGTTTTTGATAGGGGTGAAATACAGTGACAATTAGGACCACCTTAATTTCTAGAGTTTTGTTAGATGCATATGGGATCAGAAGGCTTGATAATAAATACAAGGCCTGACTAACAGAGTTTGGTGTAAGATAAGCATACTGCAGATAAAAGGTAAACCTTGAACCGGCTTTGAATGAATTTTTTCAGCCTTTAATAGTAGTGTCATCAATGCAGCATGGATGGCTTTTGCCAGCTGCTTCCAGCCTTGCTAGACTATATTCTACAAGAGTAGTACTTAGGTGCCCAGGCAATGTGAAACTACTATAACCCTTAGATGTAATCTCCCAAAAACTGTATATACCAAGTACAGTAACTCCTGCTATTTTTGCCATCCCTGTAAATATCTAGTCCCTTTGAAAAACTTGTTAAATTCGTGGCCTTTTATAGGAAGACATTTTCTTGCATGTTTGTCTTCATTACAGTTGCTGGTGTGTATTATAAATATGTATTTGTGTATTATAAATATGTATTTTTGCACTCATGTCCATGCATGTGCAAAATTTCTTTTGTTTTACTATACCTGTATAAAAAAGGTTGCAGGTTATTTCTGTGCCGCAAAATACTGTTCTTATTTTTACTTTTGTATGCCTCATCTCTTTCACACAAATTCATTTGAACAGTAGAGCTCAGTTAACATCTGCTATTGAATTTCTGTTCTTGGATTTAAATGATTGTCTTAAATCTCATTAATTTGAGTAATGCATTTATGCATTTTATTAAAGTTAAATTCTAAATTCAGCACTATTGGTGCCATGTTGGCCTCCTTGTTTCTCCTTTCACGTTTAAAGGATATTTTCACTAATAGTTGATTGTGCTTGGTTGACCCCAGCCAGCAGTGAAGCCCCCACCCAGTCACTCCCTCCCAGCAACATGGGGGAGACAACTGGGCAAAATGGAGAAAACGCGATGTGCTCCTTCTCCCCCGCTGCCCTGAAGGAAAAAAAAAAAAATAGTTACTTTCATGGAGTTTAGCTGCCTTTTTCATAAAGGCACTGGAAAGTCACAAGATTGTAAGTTCAGGTAAGTTTCTTAAAATAAGGGGATGTGGCTTCTCCTTATTCCTTTCACCCATCCTCTGGGACTGTGAAGTGTAGAACCTCCTTAAAATCCTGCTCTGATCCTGAAATCCTTTCAGCGTCTTCATACAGATCAGGGAAGTTCACTCAGTCTTTGATTAGTGGTTAATTCCCAATCAGTGGTTAATTCCTCATCTCCTCTTCACAAGCAAATACTGTCTCCCAGTGCTCTTGAAAGTAGTAAATGGACAATGGGGGTTAAACTGGCTGGCTGAGAATAAAGCTGTGTCTTTTATTACCTTTATAGGTCTGTCATCCCATTGCTGCCGCCAGAAATACTTCTTTACATTCATGCTCACAATGATGAATCCCCTTGGAGGAGACAAACATTGCAAGTTAAGTCACCAGCAGTTCAGTGTAAAAGCAAGGCTGGAGGTTTTTTGCAGAACATTTAATACTTTTGCATTAGAACCCTGTTCAACACAGACCTGTGCTGGTCAAAAGTGATTTGCATGATGTTCTTAGGGAAAAGATAATTCTTTGTGGGGAGAATGTGTGTATCAAACCAGCGCACATGTCTCATCTTAGTTTCCCAGAAGATACAGTCTCCTGTGCCAGGAGAGAGATTTCTTTGTGGATTTCTAGGTTTTGCTTACAAAAAAACAAAACAGCCGAATAAAACCAAGCAAGTCCAACTCCCCTGCTCCCCCGGAAACACCTGAGCACAGGGACTTCTCTGTACTTTTCAGTGTATTCATTAGCAGAATACTGTTCCTCTTAAACGAACTGTCTTGGAGCCATGTCTTCATTTCAGATCTTGGAAACAGAGCAGTTAATGACACCATCAAGCTGCTCAGGGCCAGGCTGATGCCTTGGTGTGATGGAAGACTGGTAGGTGATTCAGTGCACCAGGTGCTTGCATCTAAAATAAATCCATGTGAAAAATGGTTATAATTTGGGCTATTCGTCATACGCTTTCTTACAAGGAAAAAGTAACTGCTTTGTGTCTATGTGTCTACAATAGCTGTTCTTTTTTTTTTTTTTTTAAATTAAGTTTACTAAATAGTCTGTTTCAGTTGTATGTTTTCTGTATTGGCAAACGATATGTCTTGAAATAGACACTAGGGATAAAGGAATTTGCTCTAGTGGTATTAAGACTAGATAGGAATGTTCTGGATTCATTCTGCACATCTTCATTTGTCATTGCTTTGATGTATTTAATTGCATTTTCATAATCTGTACAAAATGTCACCTTTTAGCAATCATTTAAGGATTGTTTTAGTAATAGAAAAACAATAAATGAAGCTGAGTGTTAATATAATACTTTTTTGAAAGCTCTGTGAACTGTAGTATTTCAGTTGCGCGACAAAGGAGTTCTGTAGTAATCAAACAATGTAAAATGTAAATATAAACTATAACAACAAAAATTGAATTCAACTGTTACTAACAATGAAGGAAGCATAGCCTGATATATACAGAAGAAAATCAGGAATCGGGAAATCTCTTTGCTGCCTTGCCCTGAGGAAGCCTTTTGTAATTCCTGGCAGTTTATCTGTTAAAGAAGAGTATTGAGCGATTCTTTCTGTAACTTTTAAGTATGTGAATCTCATGCTGTCTGTGCTTTTGGGGCATATCCCACAGCTATAAAAAGAGATGAGAGGAATCCTCCTAGGCCTTGGTCTTGTCTCTCTCGTCACAGACTGAGGTCTAGTTGCAGTTTTTTGTGGTGTGTGTGAGCTGCACAGAGGTGCAGAAGCAGGTTTCTGCTGCACTGTGATGGGCTCCAAGTCTGTTCATCTCCTGATGAGCATTGAAGGGCCCCAAGCGAATTCTGTAGAAATAAATGGGGCTGCCTGCTCATCCAGCCCTTCCCAACTGCTGCTGTTTTAGGGCAACCCAAGCTGCCAGGAGATTCATTCTGTAGGTGATGAATAGGTTTTGGGGTTAGTAGTGCTCAGTATGGCACTACTGATAGTATGTATGTTGTTTTACTTGCCTCAGTCTCATTCTTCACGCATCCATGACTCTTAATGTCACTTGATTTTCAGTATCCTTTTTTATTTGAAAATAAGCTATTGCTTTTGAAAAAAGTTTTGCTTCTTATTTAATTCAGTAGTAAGGATATCTAATGCAAGTTGTTAATTACTTCAGCCTGAGGTTTTTGGACTGTGACAATGGGAGTCTTGGATTTAACTTGAATTTAATTATTGGTAGTTATGTCTTGCTCTTAGCAATGAATGGGAATGCTAAATAATAGGAAGAACTTTCTGCAATAGGCTTTACAAGCTGGGGAAGAGAGTTTGTCTTTGGTTCAAGTATTTGCAACCAACCTCTTCGTAATTCTGCTCATCACTTCAATTGTATTGGAGGCACTAGAGAAGCGTCCCTTGACTTTCCATGGGCAATTTACTATTTCGTATGTTTTTTAAAAAATATTCATTGGTGGAATGTAAAGTTTGTCCAGCATTTGGGGACTATTTATTTTTCACTTTTTCTTACCTCTTTTTTTTTTTTTTTCCCAATTTTATGTAATGTAGAAATGGCTGTTACTGCCTTGCTGCCTTTCTGTTGCTATTGCTTGAACAAATCATTGGAACTTGAGCTGCTGCTTCTGCAACTCCCCAGCGTTTGAAGAGGAACATAACTTAAAAAGTGAAGAAAAAGCCGGTTCTGAAATGTCTAACACTAACCTACTATTGGAAATTTATTCAAATTCCACAAGCAACCTGTGATTTGTACTATATGCCTGCTGAGCCTCAACCCATATGCACAAAAGAAGCCCTCCTGAATTTTGTATGTACTCTGTGAATCACAAAATTAGTACTGTGGCAAATTGTTAGCTTACAGTTAGAAAAAAAAAAAAATCCATTCCCTTTTAGCCCTAATCTCCTGCTCTTCCCTTATCATATTGACACTTGCAGATTCTGATCTAATGTTGTGTTTGGTTTCCATCTTTCTTGAGCTAGGGAGGAGTGGAGCTGTTGGGAGTACATATGCATATGTTTTGAAACTCTGCGGCACAGGGCAAGCCCTGTTTCAGAATACAGTGTTGGTTCATGATTAAGCAGGCGTTAGACAGCTCAGTGTGCTCATTTGGTTGTGTATTTCGTCCCCTGTAACACCGAAGACATATTGCTTCTCAGTACTACTCTCAGATCTAAGTGCTATTCTCCAGTTCACTTGGTCAGTATTTTGTCCTGTCTTTCGAGAGGAGAGCTCATTACTCATTTTAAATAGTGACATAAGCTCTCAATAGTCCAGATGCACAGTTTCTGATTTTCAGGATGAATAAAAATGTACGTTCCTTCTAGTTCAGCAAACAGCTTCTATCTTGCTGATGTTAAAACAGTTTTTTTCTATAAACACTGAAATTGAAAAGAATGGGAGAGCTTGTGAAGAAAAATACTATTGAAATGTATAGTTGTTCCTATCTAGTAAGTATAGATGCCTCCCAACACAAAGTGAGTGGTTTTTCTTCTCAGTGGGAGGAAAGGCACACAAAAAACCCAAAACAAAACAAAAACCAACCAACCCTAAAAAAACCCCAACAAAGAACCCCCCCACCAAAAAAAAACCAAAACAAAAAAACACCAAATCAAACAAAAAAAGAACAACAAAACAAAAACCTGCTAACTAGAAAAAGCCCATCATACAGGAGGTTCTTGAAATGGGGAAAGGATATTATTCTGGAACAGCTGATTTCCATAGATACTTTCTGACTCCTATTTAATGGTTTATGAATGATTAAGACACTAAAATTTTGGAATAATACTGTATCTTGAAGTTACTTGACAGTAGAAGCATGCTGATGTGTGTACTACATGCCATGGGGATGTAGGAGAGTCTTAACGTGTTTTTAGATGTTTAGGTTTTGTCAGGCAACTCCAATTGCATGAAATGACTGGAGGGCATTAAGGGGGACCGTGTTGTTAGAGGAACCATTCTTGATGCTGTCTAGTAAGCTTTAGATTGTAGATTTTGTCTCTCAGATGAAAGGATTCCTTGGATATTACGTCATGAAATAATGGTATTTAGAGTATGTTTCTCATTCTGTATTTTACACTGCTGTACTGCAAAGGTGACAGCAGGGTCATGACATTCAGGAGCTGGGCTTTAGCAAACTTTATCAGCAAGCTGCTAGTTCAGGAGCTGCCTGCATGATCTAAGTGTTGATTATACTAGTTAGTACTTCGACATCAATGTAGCTTTAAAGGACTTCAAAAACAATGAGACAAAGCTATTGGCATAAGTGGATTTTTGAAACACTGCACTGCTGAAGCATTGAGAGGTTGAGAAAACAGCTTCATGTGTTTTGTATCAAAACCTCTGGAGGCCTGAGGGACTGTGTTATTTGCTGTGTCTAGATAAAAATATGAGAACCCATACATACGTTTTACGTTTTCTGGGCTACATAAATCCCCCTAGTCTCCTAAGGTAGGAGACAAACGTTTAACCTGAAAGGAAGCCAGTGCCTCTTAAGTACACCAGCCTCCTAGTATGCAAACCATATACCATATACTTTGGCTACTTGCCTACAGAAGGACCTGAGAACTTTATTCAGCCTGTTTTCCTGTTAACTCTGCTGTGGAACCTATACAGTGTTGACTTTAATGACATAAAGTCAGTCAGAGTTAAAGAAGACAAACTATTTTACCTGAGAACTAGTTCCAGTCTCTTGCAGAAACAAAAAAAAAAACACCTAAGTGCAGCTTTAGATGCTCTTGCTAGGCTTTATTTAGGAGTTGCCTCTTTGCTACAGGCTTCCAGTAATAGGAAGAGGAGGGCTTCTGTTAGGAATAAATCAGGCTTTTCAGGCTCAGACTGTTGTAGTAACAGTGCTGTGGCTTCTTGTGATTTAATCACATAATGCCATGTTTTCTCTTTGAGCTCCAGCTTCTGTAGCCAAGGGTGTAAGAATTGCTACTGCTACTGGAAAAGAAAATCTCTTCCTCTCTTGGTTATAGATAAAACCTTGTAAAGCATATTAAAAACCAAATGAAATAGGTTTTATTTTAACCTCTGGTGAAGGTGTATGGTTAAAAAGCTTTTCAGTGCTGTAACTTTCCTAATGTTAATGCATAGCTTAAATACTTGCTTTGGGAATGATTAATAAGAAATAGAGCAGCATAATACACAGGAATATTCTGTCCTGTTCCAGTGTGCAATTACTTGTATGAATATACAGAACCATCAAGAGAAAGGTCCAAGAGAAAGGTCAAGAGAAAGAGGTGGCTTATTAGAAGAACAGATGTAGGCTTTGTTGTATTTAGGAGCCTTACTGGGAAAGTATCATAAGCATAAGCAAAGTAAGAAGGAAGGTTAGCAGTGATACAGGAACGATGCTTCAGTGCTGAAAACAGATTAGGAGGAGGTTGAATCTTTGTGGAATGTGGCAGACTTTGAAGGTGGGTAAAACTGTGGAAAAGATGAGAGGACAGGTAAAAATCTACTTCTTATTAAGTTGCTTCATCTGAAATGTTTTGTGAATAAAAAGAATAGTAATAGCATCTGTGATTAAACTAGAAAAAATAGTTGTAGCATGAGAACCTCTCTGAAACCCTCTGTTTTTGTTTCTGTAGAAGGATGAAAACCAGCCATGCAATGGCTACTTGCTTCACTGGATTCGCCAGCATTATCGTTTAGGCATTTTAGTCTGTGGAACAAATTCGGGAGTGATGGTGCATTGGCATGAGACAGAGCCTCCCTGCAGCCCCCGGGGAGCCCAATGAGCTGTTGTGATAAATAGATCGTGTCAGCCTCTCCTGACAGTAACAGCCAGAACCCTTCTGGAGACGACGGCTTTGTTCCAAACTGGCTGGGCCACGGTCTTGTGATAGCACATCTGGATCATACTGATCTTTTCAGAAGAGGCCATAAATATCATTTTACCTTACAACTTTCTTAAAAATAGTACAAAACAGAAGAGATAAGGAAATAGTATTTAGTCAGGAAGTATGTTTCCTGTTTTGTGAGCTTTGCAAAGACTAAAGTAGATTTTGGAATCTGAATGACTTAGAATCATAGAATGTCCTGAGTTGGAGGGGATCCACAAGGATGACCGAGTCCAACTCTTGTCCTTGCACAGGACAACCCCACAGTTCACATGATGTGTCTGAGGGTGTTGTCCAGTCTCTTCTTTAACACTGTCAGGCTTGGGCTGTGACACCTCCCTGGGGAGCCTGTTCCAGTGTCCACCATCCTCTGGGGGAAGAACCTTTTCCTAATGTCCAACCTAAACCTTCGCTGGCACATCTTCCTGCCATTCCCTCAGGTTCTGTCACTGGTCACCAGAGAGAAGAGATCAGCACCTGCCCGTCCTCCTCCCCTTGTGAGGAAGCTGTAGCCACCATGAGGTCTCCTCTCAGTCTCCTCTTCTCCAGGCTGAACAAATGAAATTACTTTAGCTGCTCATCATGCGACTTCCTCTCTGAATCCCTCACCCATTTTGTAGCCCTCTTCTGGACACTCTCCAGTAGCTTTATATCCTTTTTATCTTGTGGCGCCCAGAACTGCACACAGTGCTCCAGGTGAGGCCTCACCAGTACAGAGCAGAGCGGGACAATCACCTCCCTTGCCTGTCTGGCAATGCTGTGCTGGATGCACCCAGGACACAGGTGGCCCTCTTGGCTTCCAGAGCACACTGTTGGCTCGTGTTCAACTTGCTGTCGACCAGAACCCCCAGATCCCTCTCTGTAGAGCTGCTTTCCAGCATCTCAACCCCCAGTCTGTATGTACAGCCGGAGTTGCCGTGTCCCAGGTGCAAAACCTGGCACTTGCTCTTGTTGAACTTTATGTGGTTGGTGATTGCCCAGTTCTCCAATTTTTCCAGGTCTCTCTGCCAGACCTATGTGCTCTCAAGAGTGTTGACAGCTCCCCCCAATTTTTTGTCATCAGCAAACTTGATAAGCAATCTCTCAAGTCCTGAGTCCGAGACATTTATAAAGACATTGAAGAGTGCTGGCCCTTAGATGGGTCCCTGCAGAACCTGCTAGTGACTGGTCACCAGCCTGACATAACCCCATTTACTAGAACACTTTGAGCCTTGCCCGTCAGCCAATTGCTCACCCACTGCATTGTGTGTTTATCCAGCTGTGTGCTGGACGTCTTGTCCAGGAGGATACTGTGAGAGACAGTATCAAAGGCTTTACTGAAATCCAAAACCATCTCATCGACAGGCTTCCCTTGGTAAACTAGGTAGGTAACCTTGTTGTAGAAGGAAATTAAGTTGGTCAAGCAAGACTTTCCCCCTACGAACCCGTGCTTGCTGGGATCAATAACCGTTTTGTCATTCAGATGTTTTCCAATAACTCCCAGAACAATCTTCTCCATGATTTTGGCAAGCACAGAAGTGAGACTGACAGGCCTGTAGTTGCTGGGGTCATCCCTGTTGCCCTTCTTGCAGATTGGAACATTTGCCAGCTTCCAGTCAACTTGAACCTCTCCAGATTCCCAGGAGTGTTGAAAACTCACAGAGAGAGGTCTTGCTATGATGTCAGCCAGATCTTTAAGCACCCTTGGATGAATCCCATCAGGCCCCACTGACTTGCAGGGATCTAGCTGGAGCAGCAAATCCTGTACAAGTTTCAGACTCTTTGGGAGTCTGACTTGACTCTCGTGTGCTGCTTGAAATTTTACACTTAAGGGCATAGTTAACAGAAAAGCTCATTTTAAAAATTAATACTACAGAAGAGAAAGGAACGTAACTCCAATATGACTTTAAAGTTTTGGTTTGTTTTAGATGAGTGTGGAGTTACTGTTGAGAATGTTTCAAAAGCGTTTTCGAAACACACAAATGTAATACATGGAAACTGAGCACAATGCCTGGATGTGAAAGGAAAGCAGAAGCTAGTGAGTACAAATTGAAGGGCATCATGCTGAGATTACAGACTGTGCCAGCCATAGACCATTTGGAAGACTCTGTTCACATCTGGCTACAGCACTGCAAAAAATGAGGAAGGAAAAAGGATTATAGCACTTACAAATATAGCAGAACAGAGAAGGTCAGAGTCCTGATGGTAGGATAGAAAACTTTATCCTCCATACAATTTAAGAAGCAGCAGCTTTAGGAACTATAACTGTTTTGAATTGCCTTGTGCACCAAATACCAACAATTAGGCATAGTTCAGTAGGCATAATTTGCCCTTAGATAAGCTTTTATCAGATGTGATAAGGAATAAGAAGGCAGTAAGAGTCAGAGGCACTCCTGCACCCAAGTTACACATAAGTCCTTTTCTTGATTCCCTCCGTGATTGAAAGGTGAATGTAAACACTTTGAAGTGTTGTATGTTTGTAAGGTTTGTACTTTGTTAAAAACAACAACAAAAAACCACAAACAAAACCAAACAAGCAAGAACAAAAAAAAACACACAAAAACCCTCAAACAAAACAAAAAAACCAAAACCCAATGCACCACAATTCAGCCAGCGTTTTAAGAAAGGAAAAGAAAAAAAACACTCCTAGGACAGTTTGATATTTGAGGTAGTTTTTGAGGAAATTGCCCATTTGTATTATGTGTCCCTTCTGTTTGCACCAGCCCAGTAGTGCAAGCAACTTCAACTCAGGCTGCTAGAGGTGTAGAGATCTCAGAATTAGACTGCAGGTGCTATGACGGAAAACCACAGGCAGCTGGTGGAAGAGTTGCAGAGACTTGCTTGACACTAGAGGATCTGCATAAAGTTAAAGTTGTCATGAGTGTCCCGCTTGTGAGTTTGCCTCAGCCTCTGGACATTAAAAGACTCCAGAAAACCCTTCTGTAGGCACTAACTCAGAAGGTTGAAGGGAGAGACTAGAAACCCTGAACTTCTCTCGTAACTCAAACTGATTCTGAAATTAATTTTAGAGGATTGAGGACATTGTGGATATCTTAGTTTTAGTTTTTAAGTGTTAAATATTCTATCACAAGGAAAAAAACCCACAGAAATACTGTTATCTTTATCTTTATCTGGCCCTAGCCCAAGCAACTGAGCTAAGGTTCAAGCATGTTTGCAATGTCTCTGGGTAGTTACCTGAAATAAAGCACAGGGCCATTATTATTTTATTTTATTTTTTAGCCTTATGAGAATTGGAGGATGGCATCTGCTTCTGGAGCTTCGCAACGTGTGTTTTAAGGAGGGACAGGTCTATAAGTTTCAGATGCCAAAATGCAGCTCATTATACTTCAGATTATCAGGTTACTATACTAATCCCTCTTCTAATGTGATCTAATGTGAGCTGAAGTACTTTAATTTGGTTCCCAGTCATATTAAGAGCAGTTTGAACATAGTTTTCAGAAAAAGAACTTGAATAGCACACAAAAAGGCTAACTGTGAAGAAGAACGTGACCAGAAAGGATGCCTTGTTAAATATAGTATAATCCAATTTTGTAGTTCCTAATACATATTTCTGGTGGCCTGATATTTCAGAGGGTTACAAGATATGGCATTGCTGGAGTTATTTATGAGAAGTTAGATTATTTTCTTGTGGTAAAGGAGAGTCTCTCAATTGCAATGATTAATGAGGAATTTGACTTGGTTATAGTCCATAGATTTTATAAGGTTTTATTTTTTCAAATTACCCGTACTTGTACTACAGACATAAGAGTGGTTGTAGTGATAGTTGTTCCCTTAAACAAATTTTAGGCAGAACTCTCAACTGTAAGATGAATAAATATTCTTCTAAGTATGTCTCTGTGCTATTTGCACATTTGTGATATGAGACATTTAGAAATATTTGCATTGTGTAATAAAACCTAATGGACCACTCATGGCCTCGGGTAAGAAGCATTAGTCCAGCAGATTTTCCTAATACTGAAACAGCGCAAAGTGGATCATGCGTGCTGTGTCTTACAGCATTAAAAATCATTAGTGACTGGCAGAAGACTGTCTTTGTGGTCTACACAAACAAGTGATTTTACTTCAGCTCTTAGATGGTATTTACAGCAGTTGTCTTAAATGTGATATTGCATACAGTCCTAAGTTAGTTTGAAAAGATAAGTAATGTAAAAGCAGGTATCATCCTCATGTCCTGGTGTGCCTAAAAGCTGTACAGCTTTCCTTCCTCATTATAAAGTTTTAGCAGAGGTCAGAGTATGTCAAGGGACCAGCAGTGGGATAGACAGCCTTTCGCTTTTTACCTCTAGGATTCAAATCCAGCCAAATCGTTAGTAGCTGCAAGTTGTTACCACCCGGTGGCTAAGCACTCGATGTAAAATTAATTTGGTAGTCTCAGCCCAGTTCTGAGTAAACACATTTCCACTCTACAAATATGATGAAACCTGGCACTAATTGGCACCCTTGCTAGCAGCCTCATCAGAGATGCCAGAATAACTGAAATGTTTCTTCTAGTGGTGGTCTCTCCAGGTCAGCAGTGAAATACAGTGATAAGGCAGCATGGAGAAGAGGGCACAGCTGTTGCCCTCGCTGTTTTGTGGACTAAGTCTGGAAAGTTGTCTGTCTGGTGCATTTCTCACGCCAATCTACGTAGAGTTATTAGGATTTTTTCACCGCTGTTGGTGCACTTGCAGGAGTCTGTTGGCAGTCAACTTAGAAATCCTTTTTGCCATCTGTGGGGTTGATGCAGCGATAGCATAATAGCTAACTGGTTCAAATGTGAGTTTGTATGGTATATTTAGGAACTCAGAATTACAGCTGGTGTAGGCAGAGCATACTGCTGACAGGTAGCTATTAATCACTTTTAGCCATTCTTTTTGCTGCAAGCTGCTTTGTAAATGAGGATTGGCACAAGGTAGACGAACACCTCCTCATTGTCCAAAATGAAAGGAGTTTGTACCTTGTTTTTAGTGGTAGTAACCATCTAAATGTCAGCAACTCCAAATGGAGATCACAGATTTCAAAGTGAGACAGCGTTTTAACGTGTGTAATGCCTGGAGGGATACAGTTTTGGGGGAGATAAAGAGGGGGAAGGAAAATACCTTCATATTGTCTGCTTTTGGAGAGTAACTATGTGTATTTGATAACTTACTCAGCTGAACAGAAAGTCAGCTTGTCAGTTGCAGTCACTGACATCTGCACCACGAAAGATGGAGGACTTGACTACATTCACAAAATAATGGTGCCAGTGTTGCTAGGGAATCCCCCCTTGCTCTCAGTGGCAGTTACAGTAATTTGTCTGGTATACCAGCTGCATTGTAAAAACCTCATGGAAATATCAATATATAGATTGCTGCAAAAAGTGGTGTTGGTAGTTCAAAAAGAGGAAGGTTCCTCTAGAGACTTGTCTACTTCCTTCAGAGTGGCTGCTGCTCTGCCAGTGTTTTATGTGTGGTTAACGTGATAGTGCCTCCAGGAAAATTATGCAAAATGAAGCTCCTGGCTCCTTTTGGTAATTAAAAATGTCATTTATATCTGCCTCCAGTTGTGAGGTTCTCAACTCAGGCATGCGTACGGTACCAGGTAACATTGGAAATTTTTACCTCATGTTTGAATGGCACGTGTTCAGGTTGAAGGTGCATGTGGTACAGTTACAAGAGTCACAGTAATCAGCTTTTCCAGTAATGTTTTTGCACAGTAATACTTTTGCTTTTCCCTAGGCAAAAATTGCATCTTGTAGGGCTACTTTTGCATGAAGTTGATGATGGTATTTTCCTTACTCAAGCCTTTAGTTCCACAGTTTAGTTTCTTTGAAATGTAATATTTTAAATACGTTCAAGTTTTTCTTCCAGAAGCTTCGGAATCCACAATGAAATTGTGCACGCTTACTGCTTTTCTGTTATAATATTTTCAGGCTGAATATACTGCCTTATTCACCAAAACTCTCAACTTCTATCATGAAGCCAAGAAGCTTTATAGATATGCAAGTATCTATCTGTGTGTGGACAGAGAGTGTATTTGTTTTGAAGGGAAAGAAGAAGGTAGTATGTTCTGTCTTGAGAAACAGATCCACAGGCTTGCCTGGAACCACCAGTTCCATGGTTTTGATAGAGGTATGTCAGTTTGTGCTAGGTAATCAGCCAGCTCAAACAAGCTGTCTCTGCTCTGATTTATTTCATTAGAACAAAAAATGTGATTATGTCTGTGCTGGAGCGCGGGGCCTCAACTTCTTGGGCTTTTCTGATGGAGGTTGTAAAAGTGTATAGATGTTGGAAAGATCAATAAAGTTCATCCAGAAACTACTCACACCATAGACTGCCAGAGACACAATTAATTTACTTCTAGGGAGAAATTACTCTGGGGATCAAAACCAGACCGCACAAAGTGGTAAACTGCTGAACCCAAATAACTGGAATCTAGCAGGCTGTTGTGCATTGCCCTTGAGATTTTGGTTTATGAACATACATACAATAGTACCTAAATGCCAGTTACATGCACTCATGATTAAAAACTTACTTGATTTTTGTTTAACTGAGTATCTTCATGTCCTTTAATTTTATGGAAAGTTGAACATAAAATGTCTGTTCTCTGTTAACCACATTGTTTGCTATTTCGTGTGCTTTTAGTAAGCTGATGTGTATTCTTGAAATTACATAAAGCTAATATTTTACAGGGAAGTTGGGCTATGCCCTTTAGGCATTCTTTTTTAGGCTGTTTTTGAACCACCTGTACTCCCCCTGTGTACACACAGTAGGTCAGACAGTGGCACTGCTCTGTGAGCACTGCCTTGAAGGATGGAAGGTGGAGGGGTTCCAGAAAGAAAATATGATAAGAGCAGGCATGTATACACTGACAGCAGCAGTAGGTGAACTGCTTTAAAATTAGCTACTTTGTAACCAGGCAGATTTGCACTTTTGCTTTCATACCTATGAATATTTTTAATCCTTATTTTCTGAGAGAAGTTGGTACTGAGCTTCAGAGGTTTAGTGAATTAGAACACCTATTGCCAAAGAGTTTTTGGAACCTGAAAGTTTGTCGTACTGTGATCTCACAATTTACAGGCATAATTTTTAATTTCTTTTTCATTTATTCCAGTCTGATAAAGTACTCAGCTTAAGTAAGACATGCAGAAAAGTAGAACCAAAATAAAACCATCTTTCCTGTGGACTCGTTTCTTGACCAACCTTTTTAAGATGACTTCGTTAAAGAATATCAATGCAAGCTGGAAAATGAGTATGGTCTAGTAACAGCATTTATACGGGAAAGATGGATTGTCTACCACCTGCATTTTCAGCATACCTGTTGCACTTAAATGACAGACACATCAGTGCTTTTTGTCTGCCTCTACCTGTGTAGTTCAATGTAGTCTTCACTTATTTTCATAAACTTTTTCAGTTCAGCATTCTCGGCTATTTCTTAGCTTGTATAATACGCACCAAAAATGAAATCTGAATCAATGTATGTCATACCTGGTTAGAGACAGAAAAACTAGAAGAATATTGGCATTGGAACAAACAACACTAGTGTAAGTTATGTGTGCTTATTGTCATTGTCATGTACTTTCAGTTAGGCCCCATAGCTTGAGTTACAGTAGGTGAGGTCCTAGTAAGCATTAAAAGTGGAGTAATTGATTTAATTTCTTTAAGTAAAGGGATATCTAGTAGCAGTTAAAGCTGTTCAGTGTTTGGGAGGGGTTGAGATTTGTATTTTAAACTGTAGTAATAAAATGTTTGACTACAAACTCTGCTTTGAATTTGCCTTATACATTTCAAAATTTAACTTGTGCTATAACAAATACAGTAATAAAGGGCAGAATTGCAGAAGCAAAATCATTCCTTTCTAGCTACTGCTTAAGTGGTTTTAGTGCATGGATGTTTTCCTTAAGTATGGTACACTGGAACTATTTAACACAGCGACTGCTGCTTTGTCTAGAAATTTTTGATAATCAAAACAGATGAATATGGCATTTGGGATATACACCACGGTATGTTTTTGTGACTTTTTCCTAGCTACTTGGCATTCAGTTTGTTAGGTGAAGTGAGAATGCTTGAGACCTATATTAAATATTTCATATTGCAAATTAATTTAAATGTGACAAATAACAAAATATCTATGAGAACTCAAAATACCCAGGCACAGTTAAATTTTGGAATCAACTTTGGAGTTACAATGATATGCAACTAGGGAAACATTTTGTGTTTTTAATCTTAGAATTTGCTACAAAATATTTTCTTGCTATTATCTGAGCCTGGTATCTATTCAAGTACCACAGTTTTTCTGTTCCTTTGGGGATACACAGAACCAACTGAAAGAACAATGTGATTGTATAACAATGTTTGTTGAATATATGATATAAATTAAATGCAAGAGGTCTCAGAAACATTTTTTAAAATCAAGCCTTGAGTTCAGTATGTGATAGAAAGCGAAATACTGGTACTGGAAGAAATGGAAACAATTGAATCACTCTGTAGTTAGTAGCTGTAATTCATCTGACCACTTCAAAAATTTATTCATTATAAGCCATTTACTCAATAATATTGATTTATCCAACAGTATAATTCATTTGCTGCTTTATCCATTTACTTAGTGTAATTAAGTCTTTGGAATGAATGTATTTGTAAAGATTCACTATCCTTTTATCAAGGCATTAGGATGTTTCAGTTAAGGTGAAAGAAAAATAAAAGTATGTTGTCATAAAGATTAGCTTCTTCAAAAACAACTTTGGTTGTATTTATAGCTCATTTTCTGTCCAAATTGATACCAATGCTGGTTGGAAAGCTCCCAGCCCCAGGATAAGTACAACCAGAGTGTTAGTTTGTTATCTAAGAACTGTGTTGTTTGCTGTAGTCATGAATCATCAGCGCGCTTACGTGTCCTTTCAAGACATCATAAAGCACAGCATACATCTGAGAATAAAGCGATCATATAGCAGCTCCAACCTGCTTGCTTGTATGTAGAGATGCCCTGTTCCCAGGCTGTATATGAACAGTGCAGACTGTGTTGAGCACACTTAACTATATCACTAGGTGTGGTCAGTTAAGCCAGAGAGTAGAGCATGAAGCTGCTGAGGACAGAGCCATGTTCAATGGCTTTTCATTTGTTTGTTTTTTATTTAAGTAGTTTCTGTTCTGCAAGCGTCTTGAGGTTTTACTGGTTTGGGACTTTTGGTTTGGGACTTCTTTTTTTTTTTTTTTCCTAAATTCCCCTCCATAGATGGAAGCCGAGTGTAGAATTATAGAATCATTTTAGTTGGAAAAGTATATTAGTCTGCGGAATTTTAGCATACTAAAATATAGCTGCCTTGCCCTTGCTAATTGTCCAGAGAGCTATTGAAAACATGCTCCTGGAGTGCTCCAGGGAGGCTGGGATGAACTGCCTTTTGGAGAGGCAGAGGGAGTATCCACTGGCAACAAGGCAGTCGAGGTACCTGGTTTAGATTGGCTGTCTAAGTTCTGCTCCCTTTGCAAAGGTGTGACCAAGGAGAGGTACGTTTGCTGAACTTGGAGATGGCCATTTGACTGGATATCAAGAATGAAAGTTGGCAAAGTAATAGCACAAACACCCGTTTGTTCTTTGCTTTACCTGAAAGGCCTATAGTGTTACTAAAGAAATTTCTGGTTGTTTCCCCACTTGCCAAGCCTGCAAAGCAGACTTATCTTTTGCAGAGGTTAATAAGCTCCTTGTGCTTATAAAGAGGTGCACAGTGTAGGTCAATATTTGCAGCAGTCAGACATTCTGCTCATATCAGGATCTTGGTTCTACCTCCCTCTGTTACTCCAAACTTTTTAATTTAAGAGCTATAAGGCAAGGAAAGTCTGTAAAGTGAAATGGCATTCAGTGGGTCTTCTGCTTGATCACACAGCTTTAGTGTAGACTTTCACCTGTTTTCAGGTCACTGGACTGTTCTTCCCTCTGACACAATACTTCCTGAAACTGTTCAGTTGCCTACTGCTCTTTTCAATGCCCTTGGCCTTTTCAGTTTTCCAAGCCACTTATCCACTTGCCTTTCTGTTTTCAGTGCTCTTTTTTCTCTGATCCAAAGTGCAGTTCAGGTGCTAATGAAAGAAGTCGGTGGAGGCTGGGTGGTTGGCTGGCATGGAATACAAGATGCTTCAGTCTCCAAGCTCCTGCTAAGGTGGTGTGGTATGTCCCTATTCCTTCCTACGAGTAGAGGTAAATGCCTAATAGAGATCTCTATGCACACAAAATATTTCTCTTCAAAGTGAAGAGAATACATAATCATGTGACGTAGCTTAGTGAATAATACAAAAGCAGTGTAGTGTTATGATGAATTCATAAAAAATCATACTCACATGAAACTGTCTTTACTATTAAATTACACACATAAAAATCAAGATTAATGGCACTTGCACTATTCTTATAAAACGGATTTAAAGGGAAAATACATTTTAATGTAGATGATAACTTATACATTTATTTTCTATTTTTGTGATCCGGTGCAATTAAGGTTCTTAGAGTTTGCTCAGTAACGAAAAAGAATACATGCACACAGTTCAATAGTTTTGTAATAATGTTACATGTTTATGTGATTCTTGAGATAAGTATTATATTAAGCAAAGGTAGAATGTACAGTACTAAAAGTAGCATTTGACATTGAGAGGTCATAAAAGTTTTAAGACTGTGCAGCTAACTGCATTCTCTTGGAATATCTCTCTAAGAAAACCTGGGAGGCAGAAAAATTAAGCAGTTTCTTTGAATACAGTCTGAATCACGGTGGATGGAGTGAGCAGTGCATTGCAAAGTTGCGGCTGCAAAAACATCAACAGGTGAGTGAAGAAGTGAAGAGGTATTGAGATTGGTAGTCCTTCTTGTTTTCAACATATGCCCAACCAGAAATGCTCTAAAATAGTAGTGAGCAAAGAGGTGGTGGCATTTGGGGGGGAAACAAAACCAGACGAACCAACCAAAAATCCAAAACAACAAACCAGCCAACCAACCAGCCAAACACCCACCCCAAACAAAAACCAAATAAAACAGGCAAGTAAGAGCAAAGAAGAGGTTCAGCAGAAGCAGCTAACTGGTGCATTTGGTAAGTTGGAGTGATTCAAATGCAGGATGGCAGCACAACAGAAGCACTTCCAGAGAGGAAATAGTGGTTGATTCTGCCTCCTGCTTCTTTTCTTCTTTCTCCTGTCCTAGCAGCATGCCAGGTACAGCATCATGCAGAGGAGATGTTCTCCTAGGAGCACAGGTGAGCAAAAATGAGGCGTGAACAAAAATCTGTTAAGTTTACTAACAAGTGTAAGGCTTGGAGTTACCTAGTAGCAGGATGACACATGGCACCACAAGTGAAGGGATAAAGAGGAAACAGAAACCCTAAGCTGGAGTATGGCATGTGGTCTTGGAGGCAAAGGAAGATGTAGAGAAATGGTCTGGAATTCATTAGCTCTTGTAAGGTATATGGCTTTTTTTAAACACACTTGATCTTTCATTTTTGTCTCTAACAGAAACTTTAAGCCTGATATGAAAAACTTGGTGAATGTAATTTTGCTTTATGTTAAAATTATGAAAAATGAACTCCTCCTCTCCCCCCACCCAAGATTTTGTGGAACCGCGAAGTCTATTCCTAGAGCTAAAGGTAAAGATAAATTCTATGAAGACTATACATTGCAGTTTGTTTTGGTTTTCTAATAATGCCCAAGTTTTGAACAAGCTTAGAAGAGAATAATGACTATGTTCCTTATCAGATAAGGTATTTTTATTGTAGGTGAAGAAACCTGTTCTGAGAGATGCCTGTAACCTTTCTGGTTGTTTTCATTGAAAATGATTACACTAAATATTTTTTTTTTCTCCCACCACCCTTCCAAAGCTGAAAATTCAGTGGAAGTATTAACCGAACATTCATCTTTTACTGTTTCTTATTTTTACTCAAATTTCTTCAATTTTAGTTAGGCAGTAAATTGAGCAAGTTTGGGTAGTCTTTTCTGTTATCTGTCTTCTTCCTCCTTTTTCCTTCTGGAATTTAGTATCTTCAAATTTGCTTAGTTTTGGAAAAACTAAAAGGCAGAAAAATGACTATCAGAACCATTTGCCAATAGGTTCAGAAGCTGTTGCCAAGGCATTGAAAATCCTGTCCTGTACCTTACATACATAAACATCCAAGTAAGTGTTCGTAAAAAACACTTTTGTCTCGTTATAATTATGAGTTATAGAATATAGGAATAACTATGAGAGAAAAGGGAGATGAAATCAAAGAATATAGTGCTTTTTAGGTCATTCTGCCTTAGTGTCTTTGTTATATTTTGTACTATAATAACTGTATGATACTTAAAAAGCTTGCTAATTCAGTGTTGCATTAAACTTAAGTTACATTGTAGAAACTTAAATGAAATATTACAGAATCACCTTACTTACATTTTTATGCATTTGTGTTTCTCAATATCTTAAAAAATGCAGTGCAATTCAATTCAATTGAAAATAAATTTTGGCTTTGAATTTTTGAATTCTGATTTCTAATAATAGTCAGTATTGGGAAGATTTTTATTTTTTAAATTTTTTTTTTAGGATGGTTATTTTCATGGTGCCATGACTCTGGAATAAATCTACGTTTATTTCAAAGGGTGAGGGAAATCCCTTTTAATCTGAAAACTCAAGAAAAACTTTATATAAATACATGTATCCTTGGCAAAAATGGCTAACAGTGACAACAGCAACAAAGATGTTTTAATTCCTCTTATTCTTTCTTTCCCAATACCTTCCTTCCAAGTGTAAAGCCTCCCAAACCACCAAGTTTGAAATATGAGAATAAAATGGCATAGTTTATTTTAGGTAGTCACAGCCCTTAGCCAGTATTGTGAATTTGTTTAGTAACTTGCAACCAGAGAAATAATTCATTTTTCAGAGATTAGATTTTTCTTAGCTGTATAACGTGGGGGTTGTTGGGTTCGCATCAGATGAAGTATAACACTTTCAGATTCATATAGCTCTGAGAAGTTTAAATAGTGCCAGATATAAACAGAACTGTATCATTCTGAGTTTTATTTTGCAGTTCTTTCATTCTTTTGATATGAAAAGCTGTTACAATTCATTATCTTGGCAGAAAGCATGCTCCAAGGATGAAACAAGTTGTGATTTGAGGTGCGCTAAATCAGAATGGAAATACTTTACTACAGGAAAGCTGCAAGGAGCAAAAAAGAGTAATTCTGCTATTAGAAAGTTATTTCTAAAACCAATAACCTTTATGGAGTCATCATGCCTTTGATTTAGGAAAGCACAGAACTAAGGCTTTAAGTCTGAGACACCACTGCAATATTTAACAAAAATAAATAATACTTCGGATGAGAAGAGGTGTTTCTTAGTACTTCACACATCAGCAACCTAAACTTTTTCCACTTACTTTAGTTTATGAATTTTAAAGATGATTACACTCACGGAGTAGAGTTCTCACAGCTCTGGGTATGTTTGCTGAATTCTATAGACCTGGAGGATTTAAAACAAAAAGGCAGTTCTTGTTGTTTGTGTAAAAAACCCCAAACTGTTTTGAGAATGGCAGATAAATGGTGCCAGTGCTGTGGCCTTACGTTCTTAGTATAAAATGCAAACACAATCTTTAAAATATTTGTAATACATACAGCGAAGTGAATTAGCATTACAGTGCTAGATTATTTTTTTCTTGAATACAGGAAAAGGTCAGAAGAATTCTTCTTATTGTACTAGATGGTCTTTAATGAATAGACATTTTGTTCCTTTGAGGAACCAGCCCTAGGCTTTGACAAGAATGGAAACATGCTGTGCCATTTACTGTCTGAGATAAATACAAAATACTTAACATTTCATTTGTATTAATTGACGCTATGCCAATGGTAAGAAAAAGAGTTCTGCTCTTTCTTGTGAGAACTAAGAATGCTCAGTGTGCTTTGAATTTTATCTGTATCCAAAGTACCATTTTCTGGCAACTCTGTATGCTGTTGACTTTTCATTGCTGCCTGTTACATTGCACAGTAAATCAGTTAAGAAGTTATTTCATTAGTTTCTCCATCATAATAGTCCTGTCCCACTGCATTGTTTTTTACCTTTATTCATTTCTGGTTGTGAATTCAGTCTAGGATGAAATTTAATGCTTTCAGGGAACTTGGGTGTAATTTGAAGTTTCTGAACTGCACTCATGCAAGCCACGCTTGTTTGGGATGCTGGTACCTCAGCAGATTTTGGGCAGCTTGTCAGAGAAGCAGTAGGAGGAGAGAAGACTTTGGATATGATGAATACTGCTTCTGTCATGGATTTTTGCTTTGGAACAATGAAGGCTCTTAAAGCATCAGAAATAAAGAGTGACCTGGGTTTATTAACTTATTTATTTTAGTCGTGAAAAACACTGTCAGCTTCTTTAATCCTCATTCCCAAGAACAAAAAAACAATTGCTCAAGTTTTTCAGGAAAGTAAAATCCAGTCCTGTTTTCACCTGGGAAGACATAGCCCAAGTACTCAGTGTGGCGAAGATGCAAGTGGCTGAAAACACTCTCTTACAAGAAGACAATAAAGAGGCCGTTCCATTGATAGATATAATGGGAACTATTTGGAGGAATAAATGATAGAGTTGGCATCTAAATATCATTATCTAGAGAGCTGGGGGGGTTACTAAACATGAGTAAATTTTTACTGGAATGATTGCTAAATCATTATTCATTCTCCCAAAACTGATGATAAATCTTTAGTGATAGAAATTATAATACCTTTTACCTCTAAAGAAAACACTTGAGGCCAGTGGGTAGCATTTCTTCAGGCCAGTCTGTGTAATAAATGGAAGCTGCCAGCCATGAAACAAACTAAACAAATTTCCTATTTTTTTTCACTGTGAACATTTACAAGCTTATTTGTCACTCATCTTCTTACGCTAGCAGAAGGCTCATGGTTTTTTGTACCCTTTCTTTGCTGTGTAGCATTAAGGTTGTGTTCTAGAGCAATTTGCTAGTTAGCCGGTAAGTGGGAAAAAAGCAGGGAAACATATTCTGAAAAAAACCTTCCTGTCTACGGGATCCTTAACTATCGCCCTTACTGACAGAAGTGAATGTGTAACAACATAAGTACCCTTGCTGGCTCTCTCAGAACCCCTTGCACAGCATTGTCCTGCTCAATGTGAGAACAAACATTTGGCCACAAGGATTATATGTACACTTTCCTCTTGTGACTATATGCCAGTGTTTGTGTGTATGTTTTCTGTACATGTGCACAGAAGCAATATATATAAAAAAGTGAAATGCTTGGGTTAAAAACAGAAAAAGATTTGCTGGAGCCTGCAGTTTGCCAAAATAGAAATACTTTTCCAGAAGCAGGATTCTGGTCAGATCTTATTTGCCAGGCAGGATTTTAAACCTTACTTGTGTGTTCCTTCTCCTGGTAGTTTGTCTACCTGGATCCATGATATTGGATCCTGTGGCTCCCAGGTTCCATATCTCTGGGTTAAAGCAGATTATGTAGAAGCTGGGACTTAGTTTTTTCTCAGATATTTTAATTTTTTTTTTTTTTCTTCTGAATGAGAATGCAAACTTGTTTTGAAATGGCAAAACTGTAAAGAGAAATGAACATTATTCTGTATAGTCCTGCTAGCAGCTTCTAGGAGATAGATTCTTCTTGTCTGGTTCTGTATACATCTCCAGTACACGGCCAGGTGCACCTTCTTGTTACTATTCTTTCCTCTGGTGCTGGAAAGCTGCCTCTGGCCCCTCAGCCGTGCATATGCAGCGACCGTGCCCAGACACTGTGGTTGGTCAGAGGTGGTTTGGAGCTGCGTGGCCCACAGGAGAAACCAGAGAGGGCTGTGTTTCAGAGCTTTCAGTGCTTCTGCTGAAGATGCCTTGTAGGAATATGTATACTGTTAAGTGCTGATGGGAACAAGATGGTTTCCCAGGCAAGGAGGACGAGAGGGACTGAGGGCTTCTCACAGCAGCCTGTTGCTGTGGGTCCCTGGGGAAGGGAAGAATGGGGTAAGACATGTCGCCATTCCAGGTATGTTGAGGTTTGTAAGGGCTGCTGCTCAGTAGCTGTTCAAGAAAGGGAATATTTTTTTTTAAATATTATTAATATTATTTTAAAAATCGATCTTTTTTTTTTTTTTCTTGTATGACTATGAAGACACCATGTATAATCTAGCACCATGTCAAGAATAATTTTGGTCTAGAACAAATTGTGGGGCTGCTCCTGTGTTTTGAATGGAGTCATGTTTCCAGCTGAGAAATTCTGTGAAGCAGATACCATTTTGCCAGCTTAGACCCTGATGCTGTTGTCCTTAACTCCGCCTGAATTGAGTAGGACCTAATGAAATCAATTGATGTTTATTATATTGTTGGCATTCATGGCATACTGCATTTCTAGCTCATAGTGAAAAGTGATGAACATACCCTTCCTGTGGTTCCGTGTTAATATATACATATATGTTTTTGAATCATGTCTTTTGATATTTGCCTCTTTATCTTGACATCTGAGAGTGGCAGGGGAAGATTTTGGGCATGAGTTTCTCACAGCACAAGAATGAGTTAAGCCTGTTGGCCAGATTCTCAAATGTCTCTGAGGTGGGCTTAGCAAAGTTCCTTAAAATGAAAAAGAGCTCCAGGCCATCAGATCCTGTTTACTAACTAAACTGAATATGCTGTGTCCATTGATGAGTATTTCAGTGCTAGTAGAAATGCATTAGCATTTATTGACTGACAGAATTGTGAAGTAAAACATAACTTAAGGCAGAACAAAGTTGTATCTGGAAGCAGCTGGAAAATGTGTAAATTGGCATTTGAGCAGAATGGCTCCCTAACAGAGAATAACGGAGCTGTCTGATGACATTATATTACAGTTTAGGACCATCATCAATACATATCTGTATTTCTCCGTGGTGACAGATAAGTCTACTAACGATAGTACCTCTGCAACTCAAGTCTCTGTTGGATAAAAACAATATTGGAAGTGCAAAGAGCTCTAGTACTCGTTTTAATTCAAAGCCAACAGATGTCTTTGTTCTCTACGTGTGTTTACATATGGGTGATCTTTAGTCTTCTTAACTTTCAAATGTTTTAACTCAAGTTTAGGCTGAATAGTTTCACTCTTAAAAAAATTGAAGAATTAAAATATTCTGTGTATTTGGCAAAACTCTTTCTTGCAGAAACATGAAGAACATCTGAAAGCTTTCATACAGAACGGTTTCCTTAGTTGATGTTTTTTTCCTTCAGAAATAATTTTTGAATTTTATTTTAAAAGTAACTGTTACATGGCCTTATCAAGAAATAGTATTTGACATTCCTTGACAGAAAAAATATAGCAAAATAACAAATTTAGATAAGACATCAATGTGTTTTTGTAGCAGGGCTTTTTGACAGTGGTAGAGAACCGGAAATGCATTCTCTCATTATCCCTAATCTTTAATAAATAGTTTATTTTCATAATTACTAGTGGCATAGTATCAGACTTTGATGACCAGCAAGGCAGAAAATGAATAAAAAAAAAGTTTGGTATTGATACACCAACAATACACTAAGTGGGGAGCTGCAGGGTGAGGCAGAAGAGGAAAGGAGTGAGAGAGGGGAAAAACATCACCAGTATTGGACATTTTCCAGCTGTTACTCCTGGAATAACTTTTACATTAGCACGATTTATTATGTCAAGTAATTTAGTTTTTCTTACAAAATAAGCTGAATGCAGTGAGTAGAGCTACTAATTTCAGACATGCGGGCCTAAAAGAAGTGGGGAGCAGGGGATAACTAGGAAAAATGCCTTTCAGCTCTCAATTCAGAAAAAAAAATCCTGGAAGTTTTATTCCACTCTTTCACTTCCTTTTTTTTTTTCCCTCTTGTTTAGCATTGCATCTCAGATGCTACCCCAGTGGGGAAAAAGTACACCTAGGTTGTTATTGTCTTTTCTTTGCCGTTTTGAACGGACGTGGTAGTTCTTCATAAGCAGGTTAAGCACTGACCTTCCTTACTTGCAGGGTTAAAAGCAGACATAGAGTGGATAAAGCAGAGATTATTTTCTGACTGAATTTTGTCTCGAGTGGATAAAGAAGCATCTGCCTGCATGTCAGGCATCTCGGAGGCTCTGGGAAAGGCTGCTGGCCTCTCAGCTCAGCCACAGACCCACTCGTGACTTGGGGGTGCAGCCCGTGCTTGTCTGCAGCCGGCAGCGTCGCCTCCCGCTGACCTGAGTTTCTAATACCCACAGTTTCCAATGCCTGTAATTGTCCGTTGAATGTGAATTAAGACATGTATAAAAAGGTTTGCTGCTTGAACAAGCTCCCCTGGGAAGTATGTCTTTGTTAACAGACCTTTTCTGCTTTGATGCTGGAGCCAATGAAATTGGTGCACACAATATGTTTGGTACACAGGGCAGGGATTTACCCCAGGGAAGCCAATGGGGCTTTATCCTCCCCTTTACCACCGCCTGGTATGTCTTGTCTTCCACTCTGTAGCTTGGGCTCTTCTCCAGCTGCTGTTGTCTACAATGTGGTGGCAGAGTCATTCTTCAGAATGTAATCTGCTTGGTGGAAAAGACAGTACTCTGTAGCTTTCCAACATGTAACATTTCTGCTTGCGTTTCAGACCTTTTAGACAGCAAGGCTCTGTCTGAACTTAGCCAAAATGTAGCTTGCTCTCTCTCTTTCTTTCCTCTCAGCTTCACTGTTGTGGTGGTGGACAGTGCCTCCTTCTTCCACGGATTAAGCTGCAGCTGTATGGTGAATTCTTCTTTCAGGCAGACTGAACACAAACTGTCAGACCATTACAGTATTACTGAAAAGTTCTGCATAAGTAAAAGTTTCCAGACGAGTGTGTTTTTTTCTTTCGTGCATGTAAAATATTTGTCTAAACTGTCATGACTTAATTCCCTTGTCTGTGTAGTGTAAGGAAGCACTCTTCAACTGTTAAAATTAACATTTTTGCTCAACGGTCTGGCCATGTCTCCTCTCCTTTTCCCTCTGAGATGATCTGCAAATGAAAAGTGTTAGCTCATCACAAGTCGGAAAGCAACAACACATTTGAAAGTTCATATGCCTGTAGAAGTTTCACAAACAGGAAATATAGCATTTTTGGCTGTGTTCCAGTTCACTCATACACTTCCATTGTAGTCTTTTGTATTGTCTGCTCATTGTCTGCCTGTGGCCTTAGTAGGTAAATCCCTTTTGGAGAAGGTGGCTTTGGTTGAATCCCGAGTCCTGTTTCCTCTAGGGCATTCACAAAGTCCAATGTTGTGTATGTTCACTGTGCTAGGTGGCTCAGTAGCCCCACTTCTGCCATTCAGCAGGTGTTGTGTAGGGGCTGTTTTAGTTGGTTACCTGTGTGTTGGTGAATTGGTCACTGTGAACAATATTTGAAGGATTTACTGTTTAGTTGCTTTGAGTTGTCTGCTGTGTCTTACAGACTTGTTGCCTTTTCTTGGGAGGGCTAGTCTGAGATCTAGGTGGTATTTCCCCTTAGTGTCATTGCGCATGTAATATTTAAACAAATCTCAGTGGTTTGCCCTAATTTCCATTAATTTTAAAGCTATTATTATAAAACTCATTATTTTCCACAAGGATTTAAAAACATGGATACAAGTGGACTAATCAAAATGTTACTGCAATGTTCATATTTGATTTTCACACTTAACTGTGTTCATGCACATAACACATAGAAGGTGTGTTTGATTAAATGGGGTTTGAATCAGGTGTGTAATGGACTAGAATTCTGGCAGTATGGAACTTCTTGGAAGGTGCTAAATCTAGTGAAATTTAAAACATGTTTAAAGTGGGGTTGCTAAGAAAAAATAGTGTCCTGTCCCATCATCTGTATAGAACAGAAACAAGCAATCTGAAGTATGAAGAGTGGTCTGTACCTGTTTTGCCCAAGGTGCTCCAAATTAGACTGGAAAATTTCCTTATGTATTAAAAGTGAACTGTATTTTGCAAGCCACCAGCCTCTGTAAAAGCATCCATCTCAATGCCCTGAAGCTGGTAGAAGTGCGTTCTCAGAACTACTGGAGAGTTTCTAAACAAACCAGGTTAAAGGAACAGAACCAGTGCAAAACAACCCTACTTCGATGTGTGATTGTGTTAAATGCCTTAGACTTAAGTATTTCCTGTTACATAAAAAGATTATTTTATGCAGAGTTACAGCACATAAGCCAATGCACCATAATGTCTCCTTGAAGTCTACATAAAATTTAAGTTCATTCAGCTGTTTTCTAGGAGAGGTCCCAATTTCAAGAGTATGTCTGTGTATGTTAAATGAAGAATTTGGTTTAAAAAAAGAAAAAAAAAGGAACCAGATTCCTTGTGTGGACTTCTCTAGGAACTCTCTGATGGTCAGAATTGAAAAAAAAAAATAAAAAAAAATCAACCCCTTGTATGAAATAGAGTACCTAAAGTGTAGAAGAAAGTTTTGGGTTCCTCTTTCAGTAATTGCCAATTAATGTTGTAGCAAATTGAAGTACCTACCACTTTTGCCTACAAAGTAATCCGTTCAGCAACACAAGGAGCTCAGTCAGAAGTCTGTTTCCTGAAACATCAGTTTTTAGTTCATTTCTTCAATTCCTGGATTACTTTGTCTTTTAGAAGCAAAAGGGATTTACTGAGAACTGCTTTATTCTTTCCTGAAGACTTCATTGCAGGCTGTAAGGGTCTGTTTCAAGCAGGTAACAAAGATGATTCCATCTAGCGGAGTGTTTATAAACCAAATCTATCTTTCAGGCCTACAGAGTATTGCTGAGATGATGCATTCAGCTTGTCAAAGCTATCAAAGGGCATCTGCCTCTCTGATGGCTAAATAGCTTTTCCATCAACTTACGTGAACCTTCTCTAGATAACCTACCTTAAAAAAAAAAAAAAAAAGCTGTAATCTTTGTTCTCTTGGGGGCTATGAGATTTCCTGTAATAGCATCAAATTTAGGGTAAGTTATCTGAGATAATCTCAAAGAAGACACCCAGGCTTTCAAGTACACGTACAGATCTCTGGGAGTGATTGGTAAATGTATACAAGGATACTGTCTTGTCTTGATTTGAAACTGAGAAATCACAGTTAAGCTGAAAATAGTTGCTTATGGTTTTGCCTTTCTCTTTGGTGTCAGGTTTATACAGAGTGACAAGACTGAGGCAAATATGTATGTTATACATTTTTTGAATTCCATTTGCCCTAATCACAAAGCAGAACCTCTATCAGGTAAGTGCTTTGGGGATAAAGAAAATCTACCAGACTTTATCTAAGTACTGTAAAATTCGCTCTCTTTAATGGCTGTTAAATAATTTCTTAGGAAGAACAGAGATACCTGACCTGATCTATCATAGTACTCAACTCTAAATACGTTTAGCATGACAGATTATTAGTTTATCTAAAAATTCTTAGTGTCATTAACTTAGCTGAGAATGTCTCCCTGGCATGTTGTTTAATTTTTTTTAGATTTGATCTCTCTAATAATACTGATAAATAAAGTTACAATCATAATCAAAGATGTCTTTTATATCCGATATGTACCTGCAATAATATAAAAAGTGTTTATATTGTCTCTGTGTGCCCTTAATATAAAAGCTATCATCAGTAAAGTGTCCATATTCAAGAAGATCTGTCTGGGCACATGCCAAATTTTAACTGCTTCATGTTTAAAAGCTGCTCCTTTTTTTTTTTTTTTTTTTTTAAAGCCAAGGCTAAGATGCTATCAACTACTCCAGAATGATTATAGCTGCATTTCCAGCATGGATTACATGGATTATTGTTTTTTGAATTTATTTTTGTTGCAGCTTAGTAAGGAATACTGATTGGTATAGTTACGCTAAAATAACCAAACAGCTGGAAACCTCACCAGTCGATAATGCTGCTTATTTTTGATGGCTATTTCAAACTCATTTCTTTGTGCATCTTATCTAACAATGCTTCACTTAACGTTTTTTGTTTGTTTTTTTTTCTTTTGGGCTGAGAGTTTGGCAGAATAATATACAACTGTAGTTTTCTCAGGTGTTAAGGTTCTACTCGAACAGGACTCAGAGATAGAAATAAATAAAATTTTAAAAACCCTCAAAATTACATAGATTATGGGACAAAATTATATAAGGCCATACTTTGGTGGCTCAGGACCTTACTGACCTGGAATCTAATAGCTGTCTGATGTTGATACATTCTTAGACTGGAAAATATTTGGCATATGGATCAGTGACTATCAATAAGGAAAGGATGTCACTTGTGCCCCTTTTAGTAGATGCTCTTCTGGCAGCTGGTATTGGGCAAATAGCAGATGTGAGTGCAACTGCGGACAAGTTCCTCCCCAGATGATAACTTGGGTTGTAGAGAGTTCCACAAAAGCAACATTGGAGATGGAACTGGAGCCTTCAAAACACACTCTTGAGGTCTGCAGTGTGTACAGATGTGTTTCCAGTTTACAAGTCAGTGGGGGTTCTTGGGGTTCAGTTACACCTTTAAGCAAATGGGGTGGGTTGACTTTAGTTGATGTATTATTTTTTGAAACTCTCAGATTATCTTTGAGTTGTGCTTCTTAGCTTGAAGTTTTGCAGTTTAATCGGGTAGGGTTTATCAGGCTGAACAAGAAGTTTGTAAAAACTGAAGTTTTGAAATTAGGATTGCTGGCATATTTGCACATCAAAGGACAAAAACAAATGCACTTCCACTAAATATGTCAGAATTTAGTGTTATTGAATATGATGGTTAAAACTTGATACTAGCATTTTCCTTAGTTAAAAATAAATCTCTAATTCTCTCTTTTTTAATACTGTTATTCATTTAGTTTCTTAGAACACAGTGGCAGAGTCTTTTAAGGCAGCAAATTTACTTTTACCTTGTGATATCCGATACAACTCTGGCCTTGCCAGTGCAAAAGGGTTTGAAACTGGTGGCTATGAGTGACACTACTGAGAATCAGTGCTGCTCCTGAATTAAGTGTTTGACCACAGACCAGTAACATTTACCTTTCATAATCTTCACTATCTATTAAAATGAGATCAGCGTTATCTGTGTGGGGTTTGTAGATTTGCAGATTAGAAACCTGTATAGCAATTTAGATTCCTTAAACTGAGTGTTGCCACGCTATCACAGTGTTTCAGTGGATTCTCAAAACCTGAAATCTGACTTGATCTTTGTTGCTTTTTTGCAGGACCTGTGTAAGATATGTGCTGTACCTGGTAGTTATTTCTGTGTGACTTCATATATGAAGTGAAAAAATATGCTTTTCCTCTGTCATAATTGGCATAATACCATTGCTCTTTATAGGATACTTTGAAAACAGAAATGAGGGACACTCAGGAGAGTCCTTGGATCCCTGGATTAGATACATATTTAAAATCAAAACTGGTTAAAAATGTATGTTTCATAATAATGTCTCTAGATTTTGTAGTTGGGTTTTCCTTTCAGCAGTGGTATTTCAGATGACAGCGTGTTACTGGATTGTATTGGTACTGTTGAAAACATATGGGGTATGTCATTGGTGTTTCTACTGTTTGCAATTTGGTTTTGACAGCATAGTTTATCATTAAGTACCTGGTAATGATCCATTGCAATTGCTCTCCAGTGAAAGGAGTAAATGCAAATACCTCTGCGAGGAAAACAAAACGAATTTTTAGGTTCTGTGAAATCTCTGTTGTCTGTGCAGGGTCCTCTTTCAGTCATTCTAAACATACCATTAAGTAGCACTCAGGGGCAAAACTGTAAGAAGTGGTACTGAAAATGCCCCTGAATGTGAAAATGGCTTTAATATTTCAGCACCTGCCATGCTATCATCATAATAGCTGTGTCTCCCATCAGATGGATCACTTACGTTTTCATAAGGTCAGATTGGAGTATTTTAAAGAGTAAAGTTATTCTTCTGGAGTGTCAAAGATGTCACTTTTAGGTACTTTGGAAAATGTGGTGCAATTGTGTGGCAAATGCAGATTAAGGGATCCAGTGGTCATCCCCTTCACCTCATTAAGACCTGGTTCCTGAAAACTAAATTACTTGCTTGAAGCAAAGATTGTCAGTCTTCAACTTAACAGTTCATTTTACTAATTTTCCAGCAGTGAGTTCTTACCTCCTGTGTTGCAGTACACACCGCCAGATGCATGCCTGATAGGAAAAAAGACTTCAAAAAAATTCTGCTAAGTCAAAGAATGAAGCAAAATGTTGACAGCAGCAACAATTTAATTTTTAGGAGTATGCAGGCACTTTCATCCCCTGTTGCCACCTATGCTGTTTGTTGATAATCAGCCATTTACACACTTTGTGGCTTGTTCAAGAGGAAATGTACAGCAGGAGTGTTCTTGTCTGACGGAAAGATATTTCCCAAAATCTTTGCATGCTTTCCACACAGTTTATACCAAAGACAGTTCTTTGCTTCACTAGAGATACAAAACATGCAAGAAATTAATTAATGTGGTCCTGGTATTCAGCTCTGTGACTTGCTAAAAGAGGAGTTATGTTGGGGTACCCTGACCAGGTACATGACCTGATGTATCTGGAGAATGGCCACATAGCTTTTCTAGAGAAACACAAACTGAGATGTGGTGAATAGCAAAAAAAAAATTGGCCGCAGAATGAAGTAACTCCAGGCCTCAGATTTTAAATGAGATGATGAAAACTTCACGCCATGCCAAGAATTATGCCTACAAGAAGTGTTTTCCTAGTAGCATCAATAACGGGGTTATAGCTCTACCAGAGGAAGGAGCCATAAGATCAGCTCACAGCACTGGTGGGAGCGAAAACCCAAGAGATCTGTATTGTTTCTGTGAGAGGGTCTAGAGGCAAGCAACCAATCCTGTTCTGTATCGGGTAAGTTATGGTCTTTAGCTGCTGTGGGAAATTGAGTCTTAACACAGTTCTACCCATAGCTGTCAATTTCATCTAAACCCTTTCAGATGTCATCATTCTCCCCTTTGTCACAGAGCTGAATTTAACCTTGGCATAGAAATGTGTATAATTCACTAAACCAACACAGGGCTGGTAAATTGCAACTCAGTATTGATGGAATAAAAATGTATATTAAACACTTTGGCTTTCAGAGAAAAGAGAAGTTATTGCCTCCAGATAGTCCTGAACTAATGTCACGATGTTAGAAACCATGTAAGTGGAATGACTAGCAAAGACAGGAATAAATCAGATGAACCCACGACAGCAAAAATAAACAGTTCTATAATAAAAACATGAATTCTCTGTTTTTGAGAAATGACTGTCATACCTCCTGCATTCAGACAGATTTCAGTATTGCTGTCTATTGTGCAACTGCCGAAGTTCTTCCGTCTACACAAATACTTAGAAATAACTTTTACCAGTTCCTTAATTCTGTTCAGAGTGGTGTAGCAACCAATGATCACTCTATGTAATTTCAAGTCCCATTCATAGAACTGCAAACAAGAAAGTGTGCGTAAAAACATATACATCTGAAAGTCTAAATGCTTGAATAGGAATCTTTCTGCTTTGTCTTATTTTCAAGTCTTGTAAGACTTTTGCTATAGGTAAATAGAATTTTGAACACAGAGATTCCTACATATGTTCAGAAAACCCCATCAAAACTTAGAGGCTGCTTGAATGCTCTAACAGCTATATTTTCTGACCCTCCACCTAGGTGAGCCCTGAAAATCTCATTTACTTAGCTATCTGTCAGGTTCTTCCTTGTGTAGCTCGTTTGGTTTTATTAGAATTTCACCACTGGGAGCAAATGATGGATTGATTGGATCAGATGACAGCAGTGCATTCAAGCATCTAGGGATCTTAGAGTGTGGGAAGTTCTTGGTAGGTACAGCTCCCATCACTAGTGCTTTGGTGAGTCTGTCTTAGACCTGATCCAAAGTCCGAAGGTGGAGATTTCACATTACCTTCAGGGGATATTAGATTAGGATGCAAAGCATCCTTTCAGCAAAGCACGTACAGTTGCATTAAGAAAGTGAGCAGGCCTGGTGAAAGTGTTAAATGTTTAAGTGTCTTCCTGGTGTGGAACTCAAAGCTTTTATTCCTTCTGTGGTTCAGTTTGTGAATGGACTGTGATGCATGCTTTCTGATTAGTGCTACAGAGGCAGTTCAAGCAGCTGCCATCTGTACCTTCAGCAGGAGTTGCTACCACTGTAGTTACTTAGTGAGATGGACTTCTGACCTAACTCAGCATGGCTACTGTATTTGTCTTGATAGCTTTGCTTCACACCTCCTTAGTCTGTATACATGCAGTCCTTGCCTTGCCTTGCCTCACACAGGCCTGTGGCAGACAAGGTAAATCTTCAGGCCAGGAATATGTGCTGCTTCCAGATATAAAACAATTTAGATTTTTCTGGATGAAATCCAAATCTTCAGTTAAAAGAGTGGACTCTCTGAAGAGTCACATACACTTATATTTTCGGTTCCCAACAGTGGTGAAATACAGTGTCCCCAGAAATTGACATGTAAATACACTTTGGCCTGATATCTTAATGATGAGAGAACAAATACAGTCAGAGGAGTTGATGCATATGTTCTTGTCTTCTGTTGCAAAACTCTCAGAAAATCTGAAATAAATGTGAATATTGGAGTGAATATTAATGCCATAGGCGAAGATCTAGGTAATTCTTGTAAAGACGACTGCTCATTACAGTTCTGTTTCTGTGTCAGTGGAGCCTTAATTATCACCATCTTTCCACAGCATTATGCTCTGTATAGAGTGTTCCTTGCTGTAGATACTAAGTACTGAGTGGGCAAATGCTGTTTTAGTTTCAACACATGTTCAGACTCTGATTCAGAGGATAAAAATGCAGTCTAGCTGTTGTAGGCATTATTTTTCTGTCTTTTGTAAAATGATGAAGAGAACACGTACTTTAAATCTGTCATTTTTCAAATGTATGCATGTGAATAAGAGCTTATATGCAATTTCACACAAATGAAAAAAGACAGGATCAGGATAAATATTCTGCTTGAATCGTGAGTTTTGCAACAAGGTGGTTGCTTAAAGTTGGATACCCCTCTATGAACATATTCTTCAAATTTGGTCCAGTTTTACACGTGCTATTATCACTTGGATAGTATTGCTATTATCACCTTGGCAGGGCAATAGGTATGAAAATAAAAAATGAATCTGTTGGGTTGATATGGATGCTCCACTAGTAAAGTGGAGATAAAATCTGCTGTACGATAGTCCATTTGTACCTACAGTTTCATTTCAAAGCACAGAAAGCGCAAGAATTAGATAATCTGTTTTTCCTGACCATACACAGTAATTCAGTCCATTCATTGTGCTTCTTTTTTATTTGGGAAACACTTTTTGTTTGTGTGTGTGTGTGTGTAATTAGTGTCATCAGCACTAAGCAGAGCATTTATTTCTAATTATGAGGTCGATATTCCAGGAATTACAGGAACAGGAGATGGTGGGGGTGTAGTGAGTACAGCACAAGTGGAAACAAGTGTGCAACAGAAGGGGAAGATACTTGTTCTTGTTTAGTCAGCTGCTGGTTTGAGATTAAACTGTGAAGTAGGAGAAATAATTGTCAAATGCCTAGATCATATTATATTCATAATGAGATGAATAAGGTTAGCTATAACTTTCAAGTGGAACACACTCAATGTAAAGTTAAATTAGATAAAAATCTAATGAACTTTCTATGTATGTCTGCTTTATATTTCTATACTTTTCATGCTCTGTATTTATCTGTTACACCCAGTTTACTAATACTGGCATCTTAAGTATTTAAGGAAATTATTTTAGAGCAGTACTTTCTGATTCAAGTTCTGTTGAATTTAATTAAATGGAAGTTAAGGTGCAAATAAAGTACATCTGTATCACAATTTGCCAGTAGTCCTGGAGTCCGAGCGTTTAGTTCACATAAAAATCTAGGTGGTTTTCTATTTGAATTGTGTTTGTTTTTTAAATCAGAGTGAGAGATTTCCTTTCATCCAGTAGAATTTAATGAATCAGGGAACATATACTGTTAGATTCCATAAAAAAAGAATACTGTACTTGGTACACAATTAAAATAGCTTACTACCTTTGATGGATAGTATACATCACTTATTTCGAAATGCTTCCTTTTAATGTGCACACTTTCATTGGAATTAAATAATGAAGGGAGACAAGTCTAATGAATGTCGTGAAATGGGATCTAGCTGTAATGTGTCTGCTGCTTTCTGAAGCAAAAAGTACCACGAACATTTTAATTAAGGAAAGCTGGAAAAAGTGGAAAAAATAAGGAAAGGAAGTTAAAGTTATATACATTAATAATTAATGTTTTAGTGTAGATTGTAATACTGTTCTCAGTATAAAAACTATACTCAAAGTGAACTGTTGCCAGACCCCAAATAGTTAGTTGTCTGTATTGGTTTGTTGGTAGTTTGGTCCTTGGCATTGTTTTAACCTAGGCCATTATTCTTTGAAACAATGCTCAGGTGTGGCTCCAAAGGTTATATATTCCAAAACCCGTAGCTGTAATCAGTTTTGGCATTGGTGTTCTTGTTTGGGGGAGGGAGGTGAGCAAAGGAGGAAAGACTTCAGCGCTTCTGCGGAGTATTCACTTCCTTGCTTGATTTAGTAGGATAGAAATAGCTTTACGTAGTCACTGCATGTCTGTAGCTCCAATATGAGTCGCCCTGATTATGCAAGCACTTCATTACAGTTCTGTTCTGGATTTTTAATATAAGGGTATGCTTGTGCTTACTTAAGGACAGATCTGAATTCTGGTGTCTGCCCCATGAATGGTTTCTGTATTTCTCAGGGAACAGCATTCAACGAAAGAGAAACAGCGTGTAACATAAGAGGCACAACTCCACTGTCTGAGAAAGTTGGAGGTGAAACAAACAAAAAGAAGAAAGTGGATATAGCTGGAATTTCACTATGTAGAGGCATACATGACAGATGAATAGATCAGAGCTATGACCTTAGGGAGAGTCAGCTACCCAAACCTCACTTCAGATGGCTGTGTTTTCTTCTTGAGGAATTCTATGTGTGGGTTGGATTTTTAAATATCCTGTGCAGTCTTTCTCCTAAGCAAGAAAATATTGAGCAGTACTCATGTACCCATCAGATGAACCTAGTGGGCCAGTCTTGCTTATCAACTAATATGAGCGTGTGTCTAGCAAAAACAGACAGATAGAAGAGGGTCTTAAGGATAAATTTTAATACAAGAAAGCTTTATTCATATGTTATAACACCTTGGAAAACTATTCCTTAATCAGGAGAAGTAATGCATCATCTTTTTACTGCCTATAAATCTTAATATTGTTTTTGAGTCAGTGCGCATTTTCCGTTTCTTGTTTTGTATCTCTCATACTTTCTCCAAGTTTTCAGTTGTTAGTGCACTGTGAAATGATGCAGTTTTTCAAAGGAGTAAGTGTTGAGCTAAACTAAGACTGTATTGGGAAGTTGTGGCCCCAGCAATTTCCTTTTATACGAAGAAGGGAATGTGCAATGTTGCCTCAAGAAGGGCACTGGACTAATGTATTTCTTTGGTAAAAGAAAAAATTCTCTGTGATCTAGTGATTTCGAATATTTTTGGGCTGATTTGCACCATAGCACCACTTTTACTTTGCTCCTTCTGCACCTGTGTTTGTAAATTCAAGAGACTGTGTCATCTGTTCTTCTCTGCTTGACTTTGCTGTCTTGAGCCTCTTGCCAGAAAAAGCAAGAAATATTTTTTGGGAGAACTAGGAGACTTAGTGTGGGTTTTTTTCCTTCCCCCGTTGTACAGATTTTTTTTCCTGTGGAGGTGTTTTATTGTATGTGCTGTTGAAGAATTCATGTAAAAAAAACCCAAACCACGATTCCCTCTATTAGACCAGTTTCCTGTATACGTTTGAGAGGTAGTCATCTGAAGCACTTACAGTTCTGTAAATATTATCTGGGACACCAGTAAACAAGGCCATATTTACCCCAAATCAGGCAATTTATGCTCTCTAAAGGCCTTGTCTTTAGATTTTTCCGTGCAAATTGTTTACATGTACTGGGACATTGACAAGCCAAACATTCTGCTTGATGGCAAATCTAAGTTTTGTTGTTTTAATGGGTGTCATTTCTCCTGAGATTTGTCAGTCAGTTTTTCTTCCTAATGGTTCTATAAAGACCCTACATTTCTAAATGTCAATATATCTTTGGAAAATGTCAGTTGGAAATTTTAAGATTATCAATAACGTTATTATGACACAGTCACACCCCCCATGTTCAAGTGACAATGTAATTACCCTTGATGCACATCATCAGGATAAACGTGGCACTACAATGACTTTTGTATTGAAAGTTCAGTGCAACTTTAAGTTGTCTAGAAAGTCTTTTTGGCAATGTTTTTCTAAACTGCTGCTGGTAATTCAGTTGTTTGCATAGGATGGGTGCAAACATACCTCTGCATACTAGCACAATAAAACTCAAAATCGAAGTAAACTCTATAAATGTTAAATTGCATTTCTTCCACCACCCCTGTTTACCACTTAGATTTCTTGATGTACAAAGTTGTTCTGGATATCTACTTGTTATTTAGAAACCAATTCTAAAAGTAGTGCTGTTGTCACTAAGAGAAAAATACTGCTGCTGTGTGATATGCTTGTTTCAGTGTACTTTTAAATTTTGAATATCTCAGTTTCTTTTCAGATGTTGGTATTGCTACAGGGGGCTCTTCATACTGGAACACCCTTCAGGTGTTCTTGCATTAATGCAGACAGCAAAGAGCCAGTATTAATAATAATTTCTGAGAATAAATATACTGGTGGTGTTTGGTGATGATTTTGTTTTGTTTTCTTCTTTGGCACAGGTGCCTTAACTAGTGCATAGGCTTTGTGCCTTGTTTTGTCCATAGCATGAATACACCTATTTTAACCGGGCTTTTCTTTTCCACTTGGATAAGTCTTTTTAGTTACTGTGGATTTTTGGTCATGAAAGGAGCATTCTGGGGACAATTAAAGGTTCTGCGTCTTTAGTTCTGAGGAATGAAGAACAGAGGCATTACTGTATTTGAAAGCATCAAGTGTCCCCACATAATAATATATATTATGTTATATATATTTTATACATAGATAATATGCATTTTATGTATAATATAGATCATACATACTATATATTATATATATGACATGTATCATATATGATATACAGTATTTTTTAATAGATATCTATAATACAGGCATCCTCACTTTGCTCTTGCAGCCCAGGCCATTCTGGTGGAGGGTATTTTAAAATCTTCAATAACTTCTGGGATCTGAATTCTTCCTATGTGAATGAATGACTTTGGTATTTCCTTCTGTTTCTGCGAGACTGTGTGAGAGACTGTGTTCAGTATTCTTTATGCTCTACCTGATTGTACATTATCTGTTGTTACAGCTTAATTTTTTTCGTATTTGTTCATTATTCAAACTAGCATGGCAAACACATGGCATGAAGATCTCTTCACAAATACCTGTCTTCAGCTATGTTCCTGTGTGATTGGTCTTCTTGGTCATATAATACTGTATCTGCTTGCTAATTTCACAATTATAATACTGTAAACTGAAAAAATGAGAATTCTGAATAGCTTTTAGTGATTTCCTTAAATGATATTTTTTTCTGTGAATGCTCTTGAGACATATAAGTAAGTTTATATATCTACAAAAAGCTTAGTCACACTTGGTGGGGGAAAAGTAGGCTGAGAATACGCTGCTAGAGTTTATGTATGTTCATCTGTCATCTGCAGTATTTTTATCAGCTGCATCCAATCTTTTTTATCCTGGTAGAAGTGTTGAATGAAGGACTAAGAAGAGAAGTGACCAGAGGGTGTCTCTGTCTCCTGCAGTCCCTTATTTTTGGACAGTTGTTTTGTGGGGCGAAAAAATATATTGGGTATCTTTACAAACTCGTGTGTGTTCTCTGTCCCAGTGACCAGGGTGCTTATTGCAAAGGAGTAAAAGTATAGTTTCCAGATTGATACCTTACCAAGTGTTTCCCTTTGATAGAGTTTCCCTTTGGCAGAAAAAAAATAACATACTTCATCACATACCTTCAGTTCTACTTGAAGGGAAATGTTGCTCCCCTTGCCCAGTCCTCTTAGTCATCAAATGCACATTTTTATTTTCAGATTCTCTCTGCAGAAATTCGTGGTAATGTTTAGTCTTGATACAAATGTCTATCACCTGTCTTTACAAAAATGTGGTGCAAGTGGCACAACAAGCTTATCCCTGCAAAAATGTGCAGGCTTATGATAAAGAGAGGAGAAGTTTAAGTATTGACCAGTGAGCTAACTAGATGTGTCAGAAGGGAGACCTCTGTTTTGCATAAACTACAATTTGAATTTTAGTGACCTTTGGCCCTACTGCACATGCTTAATTGCCTTACACATATTGACTTCTCCACCCTGAGATGCCGAGAGTAAGATGTAATGAACTTACCACGTGTGTGAACTCGTGTTGTGTGTTCTGTGCAGTGGGCGTGTTGGAAAGTTGTAACCTCTGAGTACCTCAGCTAAAGGGGTAAGGAGGAGGGATCTTGTGGCCAGGAAACTGGGATAAAAGGGGTTTGGATCCTCCCATGTGTCTAGGCACCCCGTGGGGACCCATCAGTCTACTGTCCCTGTGTTCGAATAAAGTAACCTCTTCTATTATTCTGTCTCCTTTGTGAACACTAACCTCTAGTGCTGAGAATTTTCTGTACAATCTTGACGGCACGCAATATATCTAAAATGCTGGAGGTTGTGTGTTTGTGGGTTGTTTGCTATTTTTTGTTGCTGTTGTTGCTCAATGCATACTCTGAATGAAATGCCTTGAAGTGGCGTAGTTTTTGCAAAGGGCTAATTACCCACTGTTTGGTAAGTGGTGCCCCATTTCAGATTTAACAATGGGCAAAAAAAATCAATCTGTTTATAGGAATCTCAAGTGGAAAAATGTATACTGAAAAAGGATTAGAACAGTAATAACCAGATCTTTATTTTGATTTAGCAGTTTGAGCTATGGTCTTCATCAGGAAATTTCTTATTAAAAAATACCCCTGTGATTTCTTACCAGGGAAATAACATTATTTTCTGTGGACTGATAGTGCCTTTCTTTATAGTAGAAAGTGGTTGTAATTCCAAGTGTACCAAAACCGCTTTTTTTGGAAGAGGAAAATACTAGGAAAGGATCACCTAGGAAGCTGTATATGCTGACGTTGGGATATGCCTGCACAAATAGTCTTACAGGAAATGTGTATGTAAATGCTAACTAAGATAAACAAAAGTGATTACAGTCGGCCCCTTTAGTAGAGGCACATAATGTTGCAGTCATTACCACTTAAAAGAACGAAGCCTATTAGCAGTTGCTAACATAAAGATACATAAATCCTCTCAATTTTAGGTCAGTCTGCTCCTCTAACAAAGATAAGGTTTTTGTCCTTGTAGTGTAGACACTTTAGAGCCTGCACAATTAGTTGAGTCTTGTTTAACACCTGTCTCAAAACTGTTGGATAAAGTGTCCTTTAGCTGAACTTTGCTCATTATGCGCTCATGTAATACTAAAAATCACACTCCCAGGAGGGAAGACCCAGGCCCAGCCTGAAAACCCCTCCTCAGGGAGCATGGGTAGTGGTAAAATGATTGTGTAACCAATATGCAAATGTTTAACCAATCGTCTCTTTAGGACTGCTCTGAGGGTGTGATAAGATCTCGTATATAAGGGCTGTGTCTTTTGTTTTCTGGTGTGGTGGCTTTGTTCCAGCATCCAGACATGCACAACTCTGTAATAAACAATATCTCGTCTCTGTGTGTAAAATTTAGATCAGTTACACACCGGGTAAAGAGCTCTGGTTTTGGGACAACAATGTGGGTTCTTGTCTGCTGTCTAGAATGTACTAAACTTGCAGTATTCGGAGTTTGTTGTGAGATTTTATAGTTGCCTGGCAGGCCTAACTTCCCTCAGAAGAGCTAACTCATCTGGATGAGTCTACTCGCTTATGTAGCCACCAAGGTTTCTCTGGTGCAGCTCCTTCTGAAAGAGCTTGCCTGGGACTATTGTTGAAATGGAAATGCTGTGTCAAAAAAGGTGAGAAGTGGGGAAAGGTTCAGTGTATCTGCATATACGTTGCTAATACATTGACTGAAAGATTGTGCTGCTATTCCTTGGCATAGACCTATTGATGACGGAAAGCATGGCCTAGATGTTGCATTAATTCTTTGTGGTTTGACAGATTGTAAGGCTTACCTCTCGAATACTACAGAGTTGATTAAATACAACTTCTACTGCCAAGAATTAATATTTAGTTTTATTCTGCTTTATCAAAACACTTAATTTGCATATAAATCCCATAATGTTTTCCCCGTTTTGGTGTGTTCTCTTTGTTTTGCATTAGGCTTTATTCCATAGATGACCGTTGTATAACCATGAAGTTATCTGAGCAATGTTGATGACATGGGAAATGAGTAATTGTTGTTTTATTGGCTTCAATCAACTTGATTATAATTGAAGCAGCATTCTTCTGTATCAAGTGAAGCACTGTAGTAAGTGCTTGTTCATCAGCAACAGACCGAAAATGTTAAGGTATGGTACTTAAAAGATCAAGAGGGCCTTTGAATTTTTGTTAGTAAGTTGTTGCAATAATAGGTTACATAAAATGCATTATATGCAATAATATAGCATATGTTAATATACTTTACAATAATAAAAGTTTATGTAATAAGGTGTAACCTTATGCATAAATAAAGTACGGTGAAGAGTGTAACTTAATCCTTCACTTATTCCTATGATTTGGTTAGGATAAGTAAAACCACAAAAAATTGTCCATAAAATACAGAAATTTAAATTTAAAGGTGTGTTTTCACAGTACACTGAGCTATCTAGACATATAATGAAATTATACCCTTACGTAATTTAGTAAGTGAAAGAAGGCATATGTTATATGTTTTAAATAACCCGTTATGATAAAATCAATATTCTAAGTGTATATGTTTATTATAAACAATTTTCTTTAAAAACTACTCTTAAATTTGGACGTTGCTAATACAAAATTTAATGTTTTGCCATTCAGTGACTTACGTGATTGCTGGTACTTAAACAGAGCACTTGCACCCAGCCATTTTTACTGCAGCTTTATAGTAGTGTACCTAAATGTTTATCCATTACTTTCTAAAACGCTAATGCATCTTTGTGATTATTGTAGTCACATTGCAATCATTGACTACGGACAAAGCTATTCAGCACCTGCCGTAGTAAGAGTCTGCTTTAACTCGTTTGGCTCTTTTCCAGGCTCTAGCCATTTACACTTCAGTCTTGCCTGCTAGGCATAAGTCTTGGGTAGTTTTCATGACAAAGGTAAAAAAAAAAAAAGACAGGAAGGAAAAAGCTAGTTCAGGGCAGAAGAAATGCAATGAATATTTCTGCTGCTTTCTTTGGATTTAGAAAGGGAATGCCATTTTAAGTGAAACATATATCCATCTATCCATGTGTGTTTGAGTGGATATGTATGTATGTATATCTCTATATTTTTCTGTTGAGTGGAAACCTGCTCTAGGTGGATAAATATAAATGGCTGTACTAATCTGCTGTATATATAGTAGCTGTTCTTAGAGCCTGGTAACTACATTCTCTAATAATATTGCCATTATTGGGGTACATTACCCGTGGGGTTTGGGGAATAGCTGCTCTCAGTGTTCCTTTGGCAAGCCTTGAGTGCGAGGTCTAATCTGCTCTAACAAGTTGCCTGCATATTAGATAACCCATATTGTTTTAGTCTGAAGAGCTACATTTTAACATCCTGGTGAGGGTTTTTTAGAGAACATTATATTGTCTGGGAAAGGTTATATATTTTGCGTTAGTTCTCACCATTTTCTTTGTAGTAGCCTAGGAACTTTTCAAGTCCTACTTGAAGTCTGTCAGTGTGGGTAAAAATATATGAACAGACTGTAGAAGTCTTGCAGCTGTCACCCTTTAAGAAATCTCCTGGGAACAAAAAGGTGATAGGGAGATAAATAAAGTGACAATATGTGCTTAGCACATTCAAGGATGCATTGCTCAAGACTTCTAGATGCCTGCAAAAAGAAAATGTGTCCTAGTCTGGAAAGTATGGTCTATACCAAAAGATCAAGTGATATTAAAGGGCAGTGGCTGACAGTCAAGACAAGACCGGAGAAGTATCAGAAATGGAGCATCACTGCAGAAGTTCACAGTATGTGTGGGCTAAGAAAATAAGGCATCATCACAAGCTGAAGCAGCTTCCTGATTTTTGGATAGCTGTTTGTTGTGGTCAGTAGCTGACATTACTGATGGTAACAGGAAGGTACTTACTCTCTTGACCTATACTTGGACAGCAGAGAGAAAATTTCATGTAAATAGTAGCAAGAAGGCAAGCAGAAGGACACAGCCTACTTGATTAGCTTCTAGCAACACGGAATGGAGAAGCTGGAGGGTGAACCGCTCCTGGCAGTGAGGATCAGGAAAACCACAAGGGGAAAAGGGGTGTGTGAACCAATGCAGGCAGGTCGCAAAAAGACCCAGAGGCCACGAATGCATTTGCAAAGAGCAAGCTTTATTTTAGTTACCTTGCTACGGGCAGATGTCCAAAGTAGCACCTAAGCTCCTGGGTGGAGGTGACGCAAGCAGGGACGCAGGCAGACGGAGTTCAGCCCTGCTGGAAGATCACTGGGCCTGCTGCGTTCGCTTTTATTTCAAGGCTTCAAGCAGTCGCAGCCTCTCACTTTCTCACAACAAAGCAGGAATCTCAGGCATAGTGATCAGGTGCCTTAGAGTTTCTCACAGGCGTTTTATCTATCACAGAGGTTCTACTCGTCAAGCACACAAGGTCAGTCAAACAATTAGTGTGATGTATGTGCTTTTTCTACAGACAGCTGCAAGTTACTTGAGCGTGTTTACATTTAACGTCCTCGCCATTCTTCCACTGTATTTCCGTACAGGTGTGAGCAGCAGAAACTGGTATCTTGGTTCAAGACTGGAGCAATTAATTGGAAAGGAAAGAAGCAACAACTTTGGGGGTTTTCTTTATGTGAATAGGCCTAATAGATTACCACCGCTAACTTGTGTCCTGCTGCATTTTGGCACTGATCCAGATCCCAGAGTTTGAGTTATGCTCTTCCTACATCATCACTGGACATCTGTGGAGTAAACACTGGTGCAGAGTATGTGTTATCCCTTATCTAATGCTGACCTAGAAAAGAAAGTAATGTGTTTCTGAGGCAATATATCTGTCGTCTGTGCCTAGGATGTAAGGATATGAAACTTTTACATATATTGAACGCGGTGTTGAAGTAGACAATTAGAATAGCAGGCTGTAGGGGAAAAAAAGAAAAGTTGAAAAAAGGTTTTAGGGAGAAATGAGGAGTCAGGAGAAAGAAAATACAGAGAAGAAAATTATTTGAAAGTTAAACGTAATGCCTCACTGAGATGTAATTTCTAATACTGTTGTTAGAAAGAATTTTATATTGCATTTTTATAACATGCTTAATTTACTTGGTTCTTCTCTCTGCTGCAATGAATAGATAATTTTTTGTTATTTTAAAGGGAAGTGTTTGACAAAGGATAGCCCTACTGCACATTCAGTTTTTTAGGGACTCTAATAAGAGATCACAATCTAATTAATTTCCTGCTCTGTGTTTTTCTCTTTTCAGTTATTAGTATACTGTTGTCTAAGCAGATGTTATTCAGAAGTACAATATTCCTCCAAGATGTTGCTTCCAGTCACCATTTATGTGCTAAATATACAGTGTTGTTTTGGAGAGTGAGGTGCGGTAAGATACAGTTATCACGTGGACTTGGTTGTAGTTTGTGCAAATACTGTCCCAACTTATTGTCATTAGGGATGCACAAACTGGTAATGAGTATTCACAAGTCTGTCTGATTTTTAAAGCTTTTAAGTACTTAACAAGTTCACGCTTGATGTTTGTTTGTTTTTCCCCAAAGAAGAAAAATTCAACAACCACTCTCATTGATGGCTGTTGCTCAGAATAGCTGTTGTTTCTGTCAGCATCATTCAGGATTGGAGCTTTATTGGCCCTTTTGTGTCTTGGATGTCAGAGCACTGAATGAATTTTTTTTGTTTTGGGCCCTTCACAATTAGACAGCAGGCACTCACCTGTCCTTATTCTGTTGTATTATTGTAGTTACAAGCTCTGAGATGAGTTTTCCTGAATGTGTACTGCCCCAAGAGTTACACATTCACATCCAAGGAATAAATGGTCTATAGCTGTCTAATTTGCAGATTTAATTGGGTCACATTTCATTTGTCTTCATTCACTTCATATATATTCTGGTTCCTAAACATTAGGTTCCTTCTGAATTCTAAGTGAGTATGTAATGGCTGAATGAGTGTGTTTAATGGCTGTGCTTAAGGGCATGAAGTCTTTTGCATGCTGACTATAGTTAAAGCGTAAGAAATAAAGCTCTGATACTATTGTGCAGTTAGGAAGGATGTTATCGTTTTAACTGTATCACTATTTCGGTGGTAAATAACATAATCATGTTCATAACATGATTAAACAAATATGTCTTCATCCCTTGTCTATGTATACTCACTATTTTATTTTTCCTCCATGTAAAATAAGTTGCTACCAGTTCTGTTTCGGCACACTCTGTTGGCAAAATTACATGACTCAGTATCATGTACTCATGGTTAATGAATTCTTTCAGCCATTATTTGCCCTACTTTGGAGGTTTAGGTGAAGCAGGCAGTCTGCATCCAAGTGATGTGCTGCCAGATCTCAGTCACATGTATTTTATGCTATACAAGAGAGGACGAAATAATCAACCAACCAACCAACAAAAAAACCCCACAAAAACCCAAACAAACAAAACCAAAACAAAACCCAAACCATGACAAAAAACCCCACAAAAACTTTAAAATAAAACAGTTGAGTATTAAAAACAGTACTTCAACACTGTACTTCTCCTGGCATTAAAAAAAATAAATAATGGTATACTTCTTTAACTTCTATCAAAAAGAATGAGTGAATTCCCCTTTCTAAGGAAGATTTATTACACTTTTGTTTCTGTGTCTAGATGACTTTTATGCTACTCAGTAGCATTAACACTGGATTAAATGTAACTTTGTTTTAAGCAAAATAATTTCTGTGTTGAAGAATCAAAAATCTTAATGTCATAATTTAGGTAAACTAAAAGTTGATTATTGGTTTGGAGAGTAAACAAATTATTAGAACGTTAATGGCAACTACATTTTTTTATGTCACAAATATTGTCTGTATCTGCACAGGTTTTTCTTTCATCTGATAACAGACTTTACAAAGAAATAGTTGACCTTCAAACACTTTTAAACCTTTACCAGCATCCCTTATTTCTAACCTGTAATCAGAGGCATTTCATCTCCAGCTGATGTAGGGAGAATATCTCTCTAGACACTTTAAATTGTAAAGTGGTGCTTTCTCTGTATTTTTTTTTTTCTTTTTTTAACATCAGTTTCCACACTGACAATACTACAGCAGTATCTTTTAGAAAGGGAAAAAAACCCTAGCTATCTTCCTTTCCACTCTTCTCCTTACTTTTTAATGTGGAAACTTATATAAATGTGTGATGAGGTAATTAAGAAGAACACTTATTATTTTTTTTAGCAGTCTAATCTTTCACACGGTTTTAGCTCTTGAAACCAAGTGCTTTGGCCAGTTTTCAATGCATTTTCTCTACTCAGATTGTATGCATGCACAAAACTTTATCTAGTCAGATTGTATGCACAGAGACACTTGCAACCAAATGGAAATAACTTGCTAAATTTACTTGCATGATTGTTTTGCACAGGAAATTGTGTGTGTAAATACCTTGATTACATTCAGGTTTCTCATGCTAAGTTCTGAAAATCTGTTGCTGGAAAAAAGTAAATTTACATTTAAATGTACTTCTCTTAGGAGTTAAATCCCAATTTAGCCCTGTCAACAAAAATTAAGCTTATATATACAAAGGAGTAGTCTGATAGATTTACAATCAGGTATGATGCATATGACTTTGAATGTGATGTTAGTTAATGCTGTCTGAATAGGCAGATAATTATAAGTTATAGACTGAAGCCTTAGGAACCTGAATAATGTTATTTAAAAGTTACTAAATTGAGTTTCCCAAGTTTGAGATGAAAAAGCTGTCTTTGATTAGTGAGTAGATAAGTTTACAGGAGGAAAAAAAGAGATGTATAATATGTGAAACAAAGGATCAGAACCCAAGTACTTATGGTCGTATCTCTAGGAAGCAAGCTACAAATTACAATTACAAATTGTTGCAGAAATTGTTTTAGAAATATGATTCCGATTTTATTTGGGCATCATCCGGCTTTATTGCATTTTTACTGAGTCAGCATTCTTGATTCTGAGCAACACCGATACTGCAAAAAGCAGGTACAAAAGTTAATTTCTTTCTGATTCTGTCCCCCTCCCCTTCCATTAGCTTTGTGAATTAATGGTCAAGTTGGGCAGATAGGGAAGGGACTGGAAAAGAGAAGGGGGAAAGTGTGTTTTTTTTTTTTTGCAGATGTAATTCAGAAGTATCAAACTGTGCTCTCATGTCATAAGGAGACACCAAATAAAAATGGTATTCAGCTAATTGCAAAGATAGTAATTATATCATTTTCACTTTCTGTATGCTTTGATCATTAGTCTAACAAAAAAATTATGGTTGATTCATAATTAAGTTGAAAGTATATTGGGACCACTGTTTAGAAAGTGTAGTGTAGAAGCTGAATGCTTCCATCTTGGTTTTGGAATACAGCAGAAATTACATTACTGAAATATAGTCAAATTAATGACTGAGTATGGATTAGCTTGTCTGTATACAGACAGTTAGTACAAGTAGATGGGTAGGGACTATTTCCTTAAACATTTGAGAACTAGTAAAGTGGATCCCGCATGGTCACCAAGTGGTTATGCATGGCAGCCAGTTTCTAGCAGCCAGCTTAGAAGGCTGATCTCTATAAGTGAATTTAAGTGACTAGAGCAGAAATACGTTCCTCTAGAGGATAATTAATGTCACCTATTTAATTTAGGCTTTTCGTATGAATACCTCTTTCCCAATACCTCAACTGCTGCTTTTTCTGAAAAAGATCTGTGATGAGAAATACACTCCCTCCAAGAAAAAACAAAACAAAACAAAACAAAACAAAAAGCCACTTAGATAATTTACTCATAGAAATAATGATAAAAGGGTAACCATCTGTGCTTGGGTGTATCTCTATCGTATCTCTTCACAGGAATGCTTTTACAGTTTTCACTCCATCAGTCACCTCTTTCCTTTCGGATGGTATAGATGGACCACATGGGCAAACAAGATGTATTTTCTATCTATTTGTGCATAATTATCCACATCAACAATCACCATTGGCAGGAGAGGCAGAAGTCTTGTTGGTGTTGTTGGACCAGTCAATGACTTTCTACAGTTCATGAGAAAGCACTGCAGGGGCACCTTGCTGGGAGGAGCTCATAGAACCAGTATCTTGGGGTCCATCATGGGAGTTTATGTCACAATAGCTTTCACAGAGTCACAACGGAAAGGTGCTGTTTATCTCAGCATCTGTCAAAGCATCTGACATTTTTCAAAATGGCCTGCAGTTTCTGCTGAATGGATGCTAGTTACTAGTCTGCTTCATAGTAATAGATGCAGAAGCTGTTACCTGTTTCCACATGGCACTTGAATGACTTTGTTGTCTTTGAAATACTTGATTTCTGACAGTTGTACTTCTGTCATGGTCTACACATGTAATCAAGACAAGATTCATTTAGGGAGGTCAGATCTATTGTATTTGACAAAATACCCACGTTTCCACCCATCCCTGTCCCTTCTCGAATAACCATGGAAATACTTCAAGTACTCCTGGGAGAAGCCATTCTGAGATTGCTCTAAATTTAGATAAATTAGGTTATCCAGTTTGACTACATGGATAGGAAGAGAAGCTTTTTAGTAGGGACAGCTGGTTTAGAAAGGACCATCTAGCATATCAGGTTGTCCCTCTCTAGTATGGTATCTGTAGTGGGTTGTCAAGAGTATAACGATCTTGACTCACTGTATGATGGAACCATAAAGGAAATAAGTGTTCTTAACAGAGGATGGTGAAAAGCCAGGATTTTTTTTTTTTTTTTTTAGTTAAGGATAGCCAGATGAGACTATATTCTTTATTATTTGATTTCCAGCTAGTAACCAAAGATGTACCTTTGGAAACAGAATGGAGGTTGATGCAAAATGTAATTTCACCAGATGAGTGCATTCTCAAATTCCACTAGTGTTTTCAGTGTTTCTGCAACACAGAACCATAACATTTCTACTAAGACGGGGGCTAATGAGAATTTATTCAGCCTCAGACACTGATCTCAATTAATAAACAGAATACACATGACGTGAGCACTGTAAACTCTCCTGCATTGACCTGTGGCGTGCCTTGATCTTCTTCCTGGGGTTTGCTTCCAGGGTGAGGAATTTACTCTCTTATGAAAGTCAGCCTATGTCCAGACTTTCTGAGGTTGCAGGCAAAAGTAGAGCTGGATTTTCTTTTCCCATGTGTCAAAAAAGGATATTAACAGAGATCACTGAATTAGTTTCCTTAGGTACCAAACCACTAGCACATGGTAATAACTATTAGTCAGCAATAACTTGGACTGTGTGTTACAGTTCATGCGGAAGACTTCTACTCTTCTAAAAGGTCAGTCAGGCAAACGTTTGTTTCTTAGTTCTCTGTGGTTTGGTTATTAACCAAAATGAATTTCTCTTTGAAAACATGAAGGGGAAGAACTACAGTGTGATTATTTTCTGTACAGTGCTATTAAGAGTGTAAAGATTGAGCCATAGTTCCACAAGGGAAAACCTTTTTTTTTCCTTCTATTTTTTTTTTTCTCTCCAGTGTTTGATTTATTTTATGTACTACAGTTTTTTGTGCACTTGCATTAGGGCCATTTGTGGCAGGTTTTATGTTGTGCTTTGCAAATTTACTTGATATTTCATTTTGAAATATATCGTTCCATGTATTTCCATGTTAGACAAACAATAGCTTGTATGTTTGTAACTCATTTGCTTCAGGCAGTTCAAAACCATTAAGATGGTAGTTACATTAATGTACATTAGAAAATAACAGTATCCTTTTACTTTAAAATAAACATGTCAATAAAATGATTAAATACCTCAAAAACTATAAATGCTGAGGATGATGCCTTTTGATGAATGAGAAAATGATACAGTTGCAAGTAGTATTTGAGATATTTCTAATGTAGTTTATATGCAAATTAATAACACATTTACAGAATGAAAGCGCAGCCATTACATGGACAGAGATTGTCAAGATATAATTAATACTAAATTTTATCTTTATCAGACTCAGCAACAAACCAAATGCAAAAATGTTAATGCGATACTTTTGCCTAGTAACTCTGTTCCTGTATTTTGTGAACTGTGAATATTATTATTTTTTTAAATTTGAAATTCACTCTTACTACAGGCAGAAACCATGTGATATTGCTTATTCTCCCCACTTGAAGAGGCAAGTGACACAGTGTACTCTGAATAGCACAGACTGAATATTACCAACAAATTGATAAATATGTTTGAACATCACAAACGAAATGTTCTGAAATGTGCTTTCTGAGCAAGGGATCCCTGTGGATGTTAAATGAAGCCTAACAAGGCCATTGTGGGTACTTGTTGGTTTGTAGGCATATTGGGTACCTATTTTGTTACACTGGATGAGTTGTTGAATAGACAAAGATTCCTGTGTTTATGTCTGAACACATGGTAATAGACTATTATTATTGCTGTTCTTATTTTGCCTTATATTGCTTTTTTGTACTGAAGGAAGTGAGGGTAGATTAAACAGTTGACTTATGTCAGGAGGTAAAAGGAGAATTTCTGTAAAATGGTAAGGAAAACACTAAGGAAGAGTGCATTAATTGTGGATTGGGGTGGATGGTTACCTTGTGACTGTGTTACTATTTGAGCAGTAGGAATTTAGAGGTCAACTAAACTCAAGAAAAAAAAAAAATTTTAGATGGCAGAGAGATGTCAAGATAATGCACTCAGGGTTTGGCAACAGCAAGGAGTGACGTGGAAAGACTAAAAAGTTTATAAAGGAGTATGTTACAGCTGTCATGACCACTGCAGTTCTTGGGTATTTTATTGAAGAAGAGTCAAACGTCACTATATCTGGTCCCACTTAAAAGGTAGCTCAAAGTAGTAGTCTACATTTTTATTACTCCTGTTTTGGGTATGGTATTTTATTCCTCTTGCTTCTGCTCTGTAACACGTCAGTGCAGCCCATAAAAGAAAGGACCTTGTTCCCAGGCAGTTGTGGAGCTAATGGCAACGAGCAGTTGGGGATGGTGTTTGGGGAAGTTGTGTTTGTGTTGAGAACAGTGGAGAAGTCAAATTATTAAGGAGGAGGGATGTGTTAGATGAGAATAACAGGCTATTAATCAGGAAGCTGACGTACACAAGGTCTTTTTCAGTGGGAATGGGCATGTGTCTACAAGGAGGAGGACTTTGGTTACTTTGCTGACTTTTAAATAATTGAATCGGAGAGTTTGATTTCTGAAGCGATATCCTGTTTCCATCAAAAAAAGAGAGGATCAGCATGCAAAATCAGAAACTTCAAAGCACTTGAAGAAATTAGTTCCTTAAAAATATTATGGGACAGAGAAATGATACTCTCTGTCCCTTGGTGTTGTGTTCCTTGGAGCTGGATGGTGGGACAGCTGACACTGGACACACACTGGAGAGCTGGGCAGGGGATGCTTCCAGTCTCCTTTAGAGCCTATTTTTCCCCAATATCAGTCTTCGGCTTGTCAGAGTAAGAATTGGAAAGACTTGCTGATGAATAAGTTTTCATACGTACATTGTAATTTACAAATTAATACTAAAAAGTACTGTAAAAATAATAAAAAACATGCTGAAGAAAGTATTAACAAATTCTTCTCCTTTCTTGAATTTTCTTTGCATTTATTTATCAAATAGACACATATTTTCCAGCTCTTTTTGATTAATTTTGCCAAAACAAAATTAATATAAAGAAATCCTTTGAACTCAGAAAGATCTGACAGAGGCTTAGTCTTTCAAATACTGAATTTTTAATCTGTTAATTCTTACACAAAAAAGAATCAGTGAAGGCTTTTATTATAAACCTACAAGTTTGCTTGGGTCCTCCTTTCCTTTCTGGTGTTATACCAGCAAACACTTCTTTTTCCTTGACAAATGTTTTCTAAGATAATGTTACTTGTAACACCCTGCTGCCAGTTCAGCCTCTTATATTTACCCTCATGGAGGACAGATAAGAATGTTTTATAGCAAGCAAATTTGGCCTTAGCAATTAATTCTAAACTCTGAATCTGCCTCATGACAAGTGTTTATAAAGCTGTCATTGCAGCCTAGTCTTGGTGTACTCCTTCGGGTTTTGCATTTTCTGTGTTTTGGTGGTGTAGTGCCTGTTTTGTTTTTTTTTTTTTTTTTTTTTTTTTTTTTTTTTTTTTTTTTTTTTTTTNTATCATGTGGTGAAACTACTCTTTATTCTTAAAATTCACCTAAGTTCAGTGGTCGCAGTAATCTGGATTTGGAACTCGAATGGCGTGTATTGCTGGATTTGCAGATACTTTCCGACTTTCAAAATGATGTTACCTTTTACACTACGTGTGTAAAAGGAGGAATAAGTTTATTATTACTTTTGGCCCTTAAGTTTGATTATTTATTTTTAACATTTAATTTTGTGAGAAACCATTGTGCTGAAGTTCTATTCCATACAGTGGAACTATGACCTCGAATGGGCCTAAAGCCTCAAATGAGCAACTGAGGTGTCCTTCAGCTTCCTAGAACTTTTTGAACAATAGCATCATGGGGTAATTCAGATGGAAGGAGGTCATCTTGTGAGGTTTCTAGTCCAGCTTCCTGCTCTGCCGTGTGGTCAGACCAGGCTGCTTCCAGTTCAATTCAATTGCTTCTTGAAACTGTCCAAGGAAGGGTACTACACAGTCGCTATGGGCAGCTGCTCCAGTGCCTTACTACCCTCATGGAGTGGGAAGACTGCTGTGGGGTCCTTCCTCTGGCACCTCTTTTGCAGGCCAAACAAGTCCAGTTCCCTTTGCTTCTTGTCCTTAGTCAAGTGCTTCAGCTCCCTTACCATCTTGGTGGCCCTCTGCTGAACTTGCTCCTATTTATTGATGTATATCTTGTATTTCTTTTGACCTAATTCTGCAGCTCCCTTTTTAATAGCAATGGGAAAGGGAAGTAAGTACAAACTTGAAATAGCTGCCTTTGCTTACTCATTTGTCACCTGTATTTTAGACATACTTGAATTTTTACTGACTGTCCTTAATCTTGAGAAAAGTATGCGATGACTTAATTATTAAAATGAAGCCATAGCTACAATTTAAACATCGAAATAATAGCACAAAAGTGCGGTTCTACTTCAGCGTTCATTAGTGCAGGAAAAGAAGTATTAAAATAAACGCATTTTTCTTTAATCACAGTTGGAAAATAACGGAATTTTCACTTCTTGCTTTTTTGTGAAACCCACATTGTTTCTAAAGGCCAAAAAACTCTCCTGTGTTGGGTTTCATTTGTTCATCTTCTGTTTCCAGATCAAGGTTCTTCAACCTTGTTAGAAGAAAATTCACTGTGTGTTGTTCTGCACAGTAGTGTAGTCCTGATGTTGTTGCTTTCAGTTGAGGATATTGTACTTCTTAAGAGATGCTTTCTTATGAATGAGAGTAAGACTTCTGGAAGTTGAGATTGGGATGACTGTCAGAATTCATGAATCTTGGAGACTTTCTAACACTGTTTCACCAAGTTGCTCTGTCAGCGACTTAAACTTGGCCACATGTTGGTTTTGGGCTCGGCCCTGTTGTGTTCCGGTGTGCAGAAAATACTGTAACTTTAACTTTAGGGTCAGTGAGTTTTAGACAGTGATGAATTTCAGCTCTCAGCTCCTTGGGAGCTGTGGTTTTGTCCCTACCCATGCCAGGGGTGGCTGATTCTCAAAACCAAGTGTGGGTGTTAAGCAGTTTGAGCCGTGGCACAGGATACCCAATGAAACAACCTGAAAAGACAGAATAGAGGGAAGATTCATGCGTGCATATCCAAGCCGGGTTCTTGGCAACAGAACAGATCTACCTTCTGTCAAAGGGAAAGGTGGAAGATTCTCCTCCCTTGTACTCAAGTCTTTAACCATACTGTAAGTTTTTGGGAGCAGAGGTACTAAGAGGTAGCAAGCGACTACTGATGGATCACAAGATTAACTGGTATCTAAAAAAGAGGACAAAGTTTGTATTTTGTTCCACCTCACGAGAAATTGGTTCAGGCAGAGTTCATTGGAGTAGGGATTGTGCTGGGGCACATAGGTAGGTGGAGGAGATGCCATATGACAAAAAAAAAAAATAAAAAGGAATCTGCTTATAAAAATATATTTTTACAGTGTGGAAATAAGAATGTTTTACACCTCTGGCTTAAATATTATTTCATGGGCTATATGAATACCAACGAAAAGTGAAAGGGAATAAAAGCCAATGTTGCATTACGTTCCTGAATGTGAATCCCTATAAATTTTTATGTGTGTAGGTGTTGCTTGCCATTTACATATAGCTAGTGCCCTGGCACCAAAAAAAGGAACAGGTACTGCAATGACAAAGAGGCAGTCACATGGATTTATGTGCTGGAGTTATGCATTATTCATATAAGAACAAGGTATGAAAATGGAACATATATGATTAACTGCAACCAGAACAACAGCAACTTGCAAGCTGATAATTTAGACTAGTTTTATAGTTACTAGGCACATTTACAAAATAAGGGTTTCTGCAGTACACCTAACAAATGTCACATCACTTGGTGCTTATGATGTTGTTAGCTACTTGATATGATTATGGGACATACAAAACTGCACAATTTGTTCTTTATCCAAATTGAAGAGTCAGATAATACTCATCTTCTTGGAAAGTGACTAAATATTTAAAGCAGGTTATTTCACAGAGCTTTCAAAATTACATCAACAGCTCAGTTATTCTGTGTATACAAATCAGCTGTTTCCTTAATTACACACATGCTGAACTGGAATATTGCAATTAATAGTGAACTGGGTGGACTGTTAAGATGGTACCTGACTTTGAGAGTACATTGACTCTGAAGAGGACGATCAGCGCAAAGGCCATGTGTGATTTAAACTTTGTTTTCAGGGCTTAAGCAACACTCAGACAACGTCTTCAAGGGGTATGCAGCTGCAGCACATAATTAAAAGGAGAAGGAATTCCACATGCAGGAATCTTGGGCTGATAAATTTAACTGGATATTCGTTGTTGCTTCTGTGATAAATTTAGCTTTTCACAGCTTTGTCAGCTGTGATGACTCTAAATTGTTATCAAATGTATTTGTGTGGTCTTGCAGAAATGCATGTGGTTTTCACAAAGTTTCAACGCAGTGTTGACCTCGTGCAGCCTATATGTAGTAAAGGGTCTTGAGGATAAATACACCTTGCACAGATAATGTTTATGTGAATGTCTTCATGTACTCTCAAGGAATAGCTTAAAGTGGTTGAAACAGTCTTGTGGTATTTTTCCCCCTCCCACCCTTGGGGAAAAAAAAAAAAGCTTCAGGCATGATTTATTTTCCTCTATACTACAGCTGTATATGAAAAAAACAAAGCAGGGAAAGGGAATCGGATCAAATAGCAGATACAGCTGAAAATTAAGAAGGGCACAGTTCTTCAGAAATTGTAGTCCTCTAAAAGCGTGAATCTATCTTTCCTTAAGCTTTTTCTTTTAGTATTGTAGTTACTAACACGGAAGTGAAACAAAATGGGTCAATATGCTGTTTGATTTTCACTAACCAAATATATTCTGCATTTTTCCCCTCCCACGCATGTGTCATAATACTACAGATAATAGTAATAGATAATAGATGGCATCTGGTATAATTAAGGTATCATGGAATTTCTCAAAGTAGTTGATGCCTGGTTGTGCAAAGGGTAGCAAATGTTTGTTTGGGGAAGAAAAGTACAATCTTGGACTTAATGACCCAACCACTTTACTGCGTGGAGTAACACGCATCTAAGTTTGTGAACAATACCTCATGCCTACTCAGTTGTTACTTTCTTACAGCTACTGGCTCTTCATGTGTATAGTATTTGCTGATAGCAAAACAAAGCAAAAAGAAAGGAAGTAAGCTGAAGCATTATTATGGGAAGTCCTGTACAATATGTGGTAGCCATTTTATCTGCCCAAGTAGGAGGAGTATTTGTTCTGTTAAGCTCAATTTTATTTTTAGTTCTGCAGATTGGATTTTAAAACTAACTTTTGACCTTCAGTTTCCTGTTTTTCCAATGCTCTGCATGTTACACTGACTAATTATTTTGTTATAAAACCATAATTTTCATTGAAGCTTCAGCGTGCTTCATAATTCGGAAGGCATTGCAAAGAGCAATTCCCCCAGAGGCAATGTTAATACTAAATATGCTGTGTGAGCAGCATTAGAATGAAGCCAGGAATTTTCAAAGTTGTAATATCTCTGATATGGTCTGATGCAAAACTGGTCAGAATCAATAACAGTCTTCTATTGGATTCATTGGGTATTGACCCAGTCCCTGCATGATTTACTGTTGGTTTCTGACAGCTGTGTGTCTTTACAAATATACTCAGTTAAATACTAAATTGAAAACATTCATGTTAATGTTGCTTGTGAAAGTAAGTCAGTGGATGAAATAATTTTCTATGAAACAAGAAACAGTAATAATATAGATCATCACGGAAGAAAAATCTGTAGAAGTAATGCTTTGGTCTTGTGTTCTACAGCTTTATTATAGATGTCAAACATGTCATGGAAGAACACTGGGGAAAGAAAGATATTTGAGAGATTCAAGGTTGCAATGATTGCAATGGATAATTATTCCTTTTTATACCATTGGGGTGTACATTGTTTTTGCCTCAGCTTGCAGGAGCATTTGGTTGTCTGATCGACAAGCTACTTAACAAACACAATGTGCCATCTCCAGGAATTCTGAAGTTGCTTGCTTGACCTTACATCTAAGCTAGGTATGATGGTCTCCATGGTTATAACAAGAGGTGGGGCAACATTAGTATCCTGACCAAATATCACCATTCTCTTAATATGTGGTAAGTAATTTAATATAGAACCTCAATAGGTTTTTCAGTCTGGTATCTATCACCTTCTGCAGTAGGATGTAATGGTGAAAATTGTAGCTCTAACATAAAGAGAATGTGCTAGTGAAAATACTGAGGAGGATAATACTAATATTTACTGGGCCCTGATGTCACAGTGAAAACTTCAGTGCCCTTGAGCCTCATCTAGTGTCAGATACATAGGACACCCATCGTCACTCCTGATGGCGTTGTTTGAAACAGAAGTGTCAGAAGCAGTTGGATTCAGAATGGCTGGATTTGTGTAACTGATCTGGCTTTACAAGAAACATTAATTTCAAGACTAAAACCCAAACTGTGGAATATGTTTCTTGAACGAGCCTGATGCCGAATCTGGGGCTACTTCTGACAGTGAAAGAGGAGTTTTTGTCTGTTTTGAGTCATTAACAAGAGTGGCAGCTGATGATCTTAGCAGCAGAGCTTTTCTGAACCTCATGCACTTTCCCTGGCAAGTTTGAAGGGGAACAGCAATTGATTTCCCAGACAGGTAACTGCTGTTACCGGAGTTAAAGGGAGTTAATCAGTATACACAAAAGATATGTGATTTCTCTTAGCAGTCAGCAGGTTTTTTTAATAGTTTGAGGACTAAACATTGATAGTGCTCCTGTTTAATTCCTGGTTGAGGAGTATATTTCACTCACTCTATAAATACATTGCCTTCTGCTAAAGTTTTCATTTTACATTTTACTTTTGTTCTTAAAGATCTTTCATGACCTTAGTCATGCTGAGCTAAACTTTCATTTCTTCCACATGTCATCCTGTGCCATGTATTTAATAGATTGTGATTTATTAATCATCTCCAAATGCAAATTGAAGATGTCAGCTGCTGGAGCCCTTGTCATCTGTTCTCTAGGGCTTGAAATTCTCTGCCCAGGGTGTTGGATCGGTAGTGCTGTGACTGTGCTGAAAAACTAGATGTGAGTACACAATCAGTATCTCAGGTGTTTCAGGCAGGTTGGCAGAACTGTGAAGTCTCTTCTTCTGTTGCTGGATTATTTTTTTTTCCCCCTTTGTACAATGCATTGTGATTCTCATCACGAAAGGTACTTTATAAATGTATGCTGAACAGTTAAATACTGAGCCAATTTGTAAAACATCTTGATAATATTTTAGACCTGAATTAGGTTATTACCTTGATTGCATTTGACTAATGTGCCAGCTCATTAGGAAGCTGGCGTACATAAAGCAAGCATATTATGGTAAGGAATGAATGAAATTTTACTCACATCTTTTAGAAAGACATCATGCACAGTATGAAGAAAGAATATAGTCAGAATCAAAGCATGCACTTATTGTAAAATTGTTGTCTTCTGTAGTTCAATTTCTGAAGTAAAGACTTGATAGAGAGAAAAAAAAAAAAGCATCATTCTTATTCAGTAAAATATCTCCAAAGCCTTTTCCCCCTCCTCTTCTACCACACCTCTTGAAAAAATAAACAAAACTTAATTTTTATTGCTGTGACCAAGATCCCTAGTAGCATGACTTTACTCCTCTCAAACGTCAAGTTTAGCTGTGAATTAGCAGATGTAATGTGTGACAGGATGACTGCACATTTTAAAAGAATAAAGGACATGTGTGATCTCCCTGGAGAAGCCATCAGAGGGGTGCTCTTGAAGTAGTGGAGTAAAGAAAATCTGGAAATTTTTCTTTGAACTTTTTAGAAGGTAGCTCTTTTGCAGATGTTTTTCACATGAGGTCCAGAAGAAGCATAGTAGACATAAAAGTGAGATGAAGTAGAAGAGTGGCTGACTAACAAAGAGACAACAGATACTGCTGTGTCCTTAGTTCATTATATTTGATAATCTTCAGATCTCCAGCTTTCTTTGTACTGTAAAGGAAATCTCTTACTGCTGCCAGGCTGTTCTACTTTAGCCCTGTTTGACGTAAGGGAAAGCCATGTAATTCTTCTCCAAATAGTTTCATCAAGAAATGGTTGATGGTACTTATAGGCGCTGCATATAGAAGGAAGTTTGTATCAGAGTTGAACAAGTAAGTGAGGAAGAGCTGCTCCTCTATCTACCTGTTTTCCTTTTGGCTTTGGATAAGAGAGGGAAGGACTGAAGTGTGTTATAGTTGGTTTGATGCTATAGCAGACAATGTCATGTTTCACTTTTTTGTGGCTCTCAGAATTTAGTACTGCCCATCTGCCAAGTCCTCCCCTAATCCATTAGTATTCCTGTTATGCCTTCAATGTGGGAAGGTCTCATCTTTGTACTAGAGAATTCAAATTAACATTTGCATACGACTTTTTGGATGAATATATCTTTATTTTTTACAAGGCACATCTACATTGCCTTACATTGAAACCCAGAACGTTAAGTGATGTTGCTCCATTGGTATTGTAGATGTGGGTTAAGGCTCAGGTCTGATGAATTCAGAAGTGCATAAAAATATGGAAATTCCAGGCAAGTTTGTTCTTGCCGAGGGTGGTATTGGCAGTATAACCTAATGAGTTTAATACTGCACTGCTAGTATTTAATCATGTCACGTTCTGCTGTTCATCGTTAGTTAATATATGTCACAGACTAATGAAAGTGTCAAGGTTAAAAATATATCGGTAGTACATTGTGCAGAACGGTTTTTGATCCTGGAGATAAGTTCCATTTCATTTCTGTAATTCTTTCTCTCTCTTTTTCCTCCCCGATCCCCTCCCGTTTGTGTGTTCTTGTGGGGTTTTTTAATTTTTTGGGGGTTTTTTGTTTGTTTGTTTGTTTGTTCGTTTGTTTTCATTTTGGGCAAAGTGTTGGTGTATCTTTTTTTTTTTTAATTCCCCTTACATAACATTTTGTGATTCTCTTGTTTTACCTGACAAGAGAAAACCAAAGTTTTCTCCAAAGAATCTCACACTTTTACTGGGCTACACAACTGTGACCTCATCTGGCATAAAGGGAAAGTCCGTACCTTTCTCTGAGTAACGTCATTAAGAAACCCTGGATACCTGTAGACATACTTGTAGAAATACTATTAGAAATACTTGTAGACACTGCACAGGGAGGAGGGTTTGTTTCAGACTTGAACAAGTAAATGGGGAAGAGCGGCTGCCACCCCTACCTCATCTACCTTGGTGTGCAAGAGGAGAGAGAAAGCAGACACACGATAAAGCAGGAGCTTCATGCAATGTAAGTTCTAGGGTGTTACTTGATCGTCATCTATACTAAATGTATAAGCTCTTTGTGGGGTTGGTATGTAGGCCCCAAAGCTTTTGTTTTGCCTAGTTAAATGTGAATATATGTGTGTATGTATATGTCATTAACGATCACTGATATTCACTATTTCATAGAAGTACTGCAGAAGTGGCCTGTTAGCTGGTGTAACATTTCTTTTTCAGTAGACAAATTAATTCTGTTTGGGAAATGATATATTTGCTCTTGTGAAGTCACCTGCATGGTTCTGCCCACGTGATGGCCTCACACCTTAAAGAACTTTACATTCTGCTGTTCTCTAAAGGTGGCTCTGGCAATGTGGGAGCTACTGTAGAGGACTACCATGCAGAGTGCATAACCCTGTGTTTTGAGTGAAGCTAAAACCTCAACTACTGTTCCTATTTACAGGTGCTTTAACAATTACGCAACTAAGTGAACAAACTAACTTGCTGTTTGCAAAGCATCACTAGGCAAATTGATGGGAAGAGATGATTAAGCTCCTGAATGAAAGCAAACATCAATCACACGTAACAAAAATAAGGACCTAATCTGAAGACAGAGATATTTCTGACTCCTCCAGTCTTTAAAGTGAGTTTACAGTATTCAGTACCCTCACCAGACTGGATCGAACCTGGGTAGCTCAAGGGCTGATTGATGTGAGAAAGGTGGGTTGAAAAGGGGTTAAAATTCTATTATTTCTGTTTTGATTCTAAAAAAAAAATAAAAAAAGGAAGATCTTTTTTTCTTTTCTTTTCTTTTCTTCTCTTTTCTTCTCTTTTCTCTTTTCTTTTCTTTTCTTTTCTTCTCTTTTCTTCTCTTTTCTCTTTTCTTTTCTTTTCTTTTCTTCTCTTTTCTTCTCTTTTCTCTTTTCTTTTCTTTTCTTTTCTTTCCTTTCCTTTCCTTTCCTTCTTTTTTTTTCTTCTTGAATTACTGTTATTACAGTAATTTGTTCTTTTTACAGGGTTAGTCTTAAGTATTTCTGGTGTGCCTGAGTTAGAAATTTTTAAGATAGGCTTTGCTTCTGTTCTCCTGTGTTTGTACTGTTTTGCTGTGTATTCTGTACATTAAGCTTTTAAACATCCAGTTGAAGCAGTGTAGCAGAAATAACATTATAAAGTATGAAAGGCCTGGATGTTGCCAATGAGCTTATAAGTCTCTAAATTATACGATCTAGTGTTGAATCCTCCATGACTTCATTTTTTCACCCTCGTATTAAATGAAAGTAAAACAATTCCTGTCAGTGTACAAGTACTCCCTACACTGTATCACACCAAAGAGCAATCCTGATTAAATAGAATTAACTCCTCCTCACAGTTCTGTAGTTCCAGCGCCACAATTTCTCCCTGACAGCACTACTTACTATTAATAATATTTTTCTTCCTGCCCTGCCCCTTGTTATTTTTCTTGCAGATGATTTAAATTTATGGCTGATGAATGTTTTATTGCTAAGCTGGGGAATTCAGCACTTGGATTCTGGTATGCAGTGTTAGCATCCTGTAATTTCCCAACAATCAGCTTGAACTATGTAAGAGACTTTACACATTCCTAGAGTGACTAATTCAGGTTTTTACTGTACGAACAAGCATAGCAAAGCCATAGGTAGCTTTCTCACAGCAGAATAATTTGAAATGCTGTAGGTGGACACCTTTGGTGCTCAAGAAATTTCAGAAGCTGTTGCATGAAATGTCTGTTCTGTTACTGATGTCTGATATGATCCTTCTAGCTTCAAGAGGTGCTAGATTAGAGACCATCTTTCAACTCATAAAAGTGAGATCTGGGTAAGGATTATCATAATCACTCAAATGATTGCCCTATTATGGGGAGTCTTGTGTCAGATGATCAGATCATCTGTTATCAGCGATTGGGGATTGCAGGTCTCCTTTCTCAGGGTTCTGATAGTTTTGGGGAAAAGCTGAAGACTTTAGTTTTGTGCTTGTTGCTTCTAATATTGCCTATGAATCAAATAATCCTCCTTATTTTTTGAAGGAATGTTAAAACTGTTTCCAAGTTGGCTAAATATATGACTACTTATGAGCTATAGCAGTGTAATCATGAAACTTGGGCAATACGAGAGTATAAATATTTAATACATGCTTTTACTTCCTTATAGACAGGAACATCTTCAGCACATTATTTTACATTTCTGTAGTTTGCTGTGGGTTTTCTCTGTATCTGAAATAAAATAATTATGACAGACATGCAGTAAGACAAAAAATTGATCTTGTACTTCTCTATCCTCATCTTCTTTCAGTCTGGCACCAAATTTATGTCCAATTTTCACCGTACCCTTTTTTCTTTTCTGTGACTGAAGACAAATCATCCTAAAATAGCTGGTTAGAAGGCTACCCATTTAAGTGCACTAGCTGATAGAGTCTCTAGTGCAGAGTATCAAGATACCTCATTATCTAGGGTTTTTGTTTGTTTGGCTGGTTGTTTTTTTCTCTTGGAAAAGTGGCTGTGAGCAGTTGTCACCATGTGGTCAAGTGTTGAGTATGTAAACGCTCCCCGGCTTGCATTCCAGAAGATACAGGGAGTCCAGTGTGTGTTCATAGGATGCAGCAAGAACAGCATAATGGAGAGATGTATCTTACTTGACCAAATAACATAAATAAACTTTGATTTTTTTTCTCCCACTGATGCCCAAATCTTTTGGCTTCCTGAGCATCAGTTAAGAATTTTATATTTTTTATTACACTTTTGCATAAGTAATTGCTGACAGTGGTGGAGCAGGTTTCTCTTACAGAAGACTACTTGAAGTAATAGAAATCAGAAAGCATGTTTTCACTTGTTGTTACACATATCGGGCTGTGTGACCATAGCTTCAGCTGCTTTTAAGTAATATAGGAGCTGTATTGGAAAACCAGTAGGGGAAAAAAAAACAAAAAACCAACAACAAAACAGTGGTGTTCTCCTAACACCCTCTGAAGACAGATTTGAAATCTGAAGATACATATAATGTATATACGTATTTTTAATATTGAAACTTAAAATTCCAACAATGACTTTTTCTGCTTGTGTATTTTTATTTCTATAGTGTATATACATTTTCCTGCACGTTCCTTTTCATCAAGTGAATGCGGACTATGTACAGGAGTAACTATAAGACCGCTAGTGGAGTTTTAAATAAATGGATCTTTTAGAAATCTAAATACAATGATGGTGGTATTGAGTAGATAAGTAACATGAAACTGAGAAAACTCGAAGCATGCTAAAGACAATTGCTGAAATTTCACAAATGCAGAATGTTTTCCTTAGTATCCGCTCGATACATCCAGGGTTTAGACATTTCATACAAATGCAAACCGGTGGTGTTAGACTTCTGTATCTTGAAATCATAGAACTACATTTGTAAGATATAGATTTTTACATTTTATGTCATATTTTAACCATTAATGCATACAAATTACAGACCTGGTGCAAAAGTGATAATTATCTTCTCATTTTGCTGACTAAGAGGCATTACATTCATCAATGAAAAACTTAAAAACCAGGAGCATGAGGAAAATGTTTTTATGTTCCTCTTGGTCTGTTGTATTGTGCACTGACAGTTTTATTTTCCTGACAGTATTCTCTTATCTGTCTTCAAATTTTGCTATGTTCCAACTTCTGGAATACAGAGAATAAAATAAATATTTATTTTCCTTAGGGGTAATTGATTAATGAGGGGGGAAAAATGTGGCTTCTGGGTTGTGGATGCACGATCATTGCAACGTGTGCATCATCCTACCAGTGAACATCACCTTACCGTATGGTGGTACAGCTTTGATCCCTGTTAGGGATCACCTTTCTGTCAAATAATATGGAAACCTACCTCGGTGTTTTTGCTGTCTGTGATTTTGGCCGGATTTTGGCAGACTCTGTGAGAACAGACAGTAGCACGAAGGCTGATATTATGTACCTAAATTATAGGTATGTTTAGTGAGTATAAAACAAATTTGTATTTTAGAGGGAGTGTGAAACAACAGTTGAGCTTACAGCCAATATGTGATTTGTGCTGTGTAACCAGAGTTTTTCTTTTAGTTCTGGGAACACCAAAGCTGGATGTAATTTGTTGTCAAACAATAGTCTGTGACAAACAGTACTGCTGAACAAAAATTAATCATCTGTAGATGTTTCAAATACTGGGAAAGATAACTAGGTGCACATGTTTCGTATTTCAATCTGGGATGATTTGTACAATGATGATCTGTACAATTATCTGAACCAAAAAAAAGAGTAACTTTATAATGGAAGTGCCAGCTCACTATAACATAAAGCTACAGTTGCAGTCTCTATAAGCAGCAAGTGAAGTGTGAAGGATTAGTGTGAACCCCAACAGGCACTTATTATGGTGATGAAAATGAAGCATTGGGTGAAAAGGGTGAGAAGGATTTATCTAAAGCATTGCTGTTGTTCTGCTGTGGTTTTGGAAGAACTTAGCAGATATGCTTTTTGTCTTCAGGGTTTTTCTCCCCAGTCTCTCAAAGTGTCCTAATTCCATATGTATTCTCCTCTTGCTTTCTCTCTGTTCTACAAGCAGAGCAGCCTGTGGGAGGTGGCCGCCATGTGAGCGTCATTATCCTTGAGGAATTCAGCATCAAAAAGAAGCAGCAGTGACCCAGCTGGCCCTGAGACACAGTTCTAGGCTGCTCCTGTCCAGTTAGGAGACGGGGGACATCAGTCCCTACCCCACACTATTTGACCTATTGTGCGTAAGGCTGGCATATATGTCAATGTAAACGTAGTGGTGGAACAGATTCACACAGGAAGGGGAAAGTTCTTTGAGACGGCGTGCTTTTATTTAGCAAGGTAAATTATCACCTTTCATATTTTTCTGAGATTTTCAGGGAACAAAAAGCTCTGTAGAAACTATAGGTGTGGTGTGAGCTAGTGTGTGCATGCAGGCAACATCTACTCTGGCTATGCAGTAGATTCAGTGAATACTGCTGAAAAAAGCTGTTCTAAATACTGAATTGCATAGAACAAGACAGTTTCAGATTTTTTTGTTTTGTTAGAATTATATTTATACTTGATAGATGTGCATCAAGATGTTCTTTCTGCTTTAAATGCTGTACATGTGTGCATTTTGTGTATTCTCTAGTGCAAGAAAGCCAGAAGTACTTGGTATCTGCCACTTTGAATTGCTATGAGCAACATTACTCTGAATGGCAGGAGTGATAGATCATTTTTAGATTTTTTCTCCATAAGTTTTATTCTTTGTGTTTTTTTCCTGACATCTCTACTACTATAGTATCATCAGATAAACTGTTTTCTCCATCAAAGGGAAAGATACCCCATAACAGTACTGTTCTATAAAAATGCCACACTTTCTACATGTATACATAGTTCCCAAATGAGTTACTTAACAAATGTAAAAAATGTAAGATACAGCTGGCTGTTACGAAGGTTCCTCAAGTTTTGTGGGGCTTGAAGTCGCTCTTGCATTTCACCGTCTCTCTGCTCGGCCAGACATTGTTTGATTGTTTGTACCTGAAAAGAAGCTGCTTTTTTTTTCCTTTCCCTTCTCTAAAGGAGGAAGGGTAATATTGTGTGGTTTTGAGATGTTGAGCTTGGAGGCCTAGAAGTTGCTCTGACCACAAAGGAATATCCCCCTCTTTTGTGATGTCAAAACTGCAGCTTTTAGGCTAGCTTTGTTGTAACTACAGTTGGATATCTAGTCAGCTGTCATTTCAGTATGCGTTTGGCACACAGATCAGACAAGGTAATGCTTCTCGCTGCGTGCAAGCCAGTCTCAGTACTGCACACATAGAAGAGCTGGGTCTGTGAGGTGAACACTGAGAGGATTCATCCCAGTTCAGTGACATCCTCTCAGATCTAAATCAGCTGCTACAGAGCCAGATGTCACTTCTGACAGTGACAGAGTGATGTGTATTTCTTAACAGTGACGATGAGGGGAAGAACAAGAGGAGGAGTCTGCTGGATTTATTCAGCCTGACAATATTTCCTTTGATATCAAAGTTGCCTAGAACTAATGATCAGATGAACCTTGTCTGCTGAGCTTCTCTGTTATATGCACCTGCTCCTACTCACGTATTAGATGTTAAATCCTGAGCATTCTGGATTATTCACTTCCTGAATAAGATGTGTAATACACACGCATTGGTAAAAAGTTCAAGTGAAATACTGTATATTGAGTAATCAAACAAGTGCTGAGGGCAGCACGTTATTCTATGGCTTTTGTTTTGTGGTGATAGTAGGAATAAATTTGAAATGCTCAGGAGCAAATACACAGCCATCTTTTGTTTTATGGAAATGATCATTAGTTTACCAGCTTGCTTGATGCCAGATGTTTTGCAGAGCAGCCTTGTCCTGTGCAGAGAATGGAAAAGGGCCTGTAAGGAAAAAATGTAATAATGTAATTAGGTAGTATGTGTATTTGTGTGTATCTGTAGACCTGTATGGCAGATGACTAAATTAGACACACCGAAACAGCATAAATGCAAATCAAGTTTAAGTCATGATCATGTGGCTTTGCCACATCGGCGTGGCTTTTATGCAGTACTTTACATGCTGTTATTAACAGCAGATTTAATGCTGTCTCTATACTTTTGAAATACATTGGTGTTCTCTTTGAATTGCCATTGTATCTCTTACCTCAGAAATATTAGATAGACAGTTTACATTTTTTGCCACTCTTTGAAGCTCAGAAATAGCACTTTGATATTTAGTATGGTCATAATTCTGTTTAGTTCTGGCAAAAATCTTGCACTCTTGAAAGTGAAAATTTGTTGTCTGTGTAGGGAGTCTTCAATTCCCAGATGACTGAGAAGAGTTAAGAATGGAGGTGGTTAATGTCCCTCTCTGTAACTAGCAAGGTGGTTAGAAGTAGTCGTGGGTTTTCTTTTTTTTGTTCGTTTCTTCATGCTCCTTTGGCTACCACTACCACATCTCCTTCATCATGTCAGGAAACAGAAGAATGTGTAGGTAAGTTGTTCAGAAGCAATGAGGTTGGAGAACAATAGAAATTCTGACATGAGTAAAGAGACTAATAAAGAGGAGAATCAAGGAAAACAGAAAGTATAAATATTAAGGGACAAGACAGAGCAGTTTTCTGCAGCTGAAGGTAGGTGTTGGGCGAGATCTAAAGCAGTCCGTGTGCATGTGCCTTCGTCCCTCTTCCCTTCTGGAGACTGAAGAGATGGCCCTTAAATGTGAAGTGGAGGGTTTTAAGCTTTCTGGCCTCAAGAGGAGGGTCTCTGCAGATGTTGGAGGGGAAGTAACTGTTTCTGTCTGTATGCTTTAAATCTATAAATATGTCATCTCTGTGAGTGATATCTTCTATGAGGAGAATGTATCTTCCCCAGACTTGGGTGTTGGTTACTTCGTTAGCTGACTTTTCCCTACTGGGAAACAGCTTGAAAAAAAATAAAGACAAAACATGAGAAAAAAAATTAGTAATTCTACCTTAATAAAAAATTATTACACAACTTCTGAAGCTGTTATTACAAGATGTACTTTTAGGCCTTGGTTAATCCGGGGTTCTAGGTGTGAAAGTGTGAAAAATCAGAAGTGGTATTGTGGATCAGTGGAACACTTTTGGGTTTTTTTTAAGTGTGTATTTTGGAACATCATTTACTATATTTAGAGATAAAATAATTAGTACAGCTGGAAATATTTTAAAAGAGAATAAAAGGGATCATACTCACGATTAATTGCAAAACATCTGGTAGTTCTGTTGTGAATCAAAATGAATCTGCCAAGAATTAATTAACTGGAGTCTCTGAGTTGGATGATAACCGTAGTATACTAATATTACAGAAGCACAGAATCATTAAGGTTCGAAGTGACCTGTTGAGATTATCTAGTCCAAACCCACTACTCAAGCAGGATCAGCTGGAGGAGGTTGCTCAGCACCATGAATATCTCCTGAATGGAGACTCCACAACATCTCTGGTCCACCTGTTCCAGTATTTGGCTAACTTCATAGTGAAAAACTTGTTTACTTGTGTTCAGATGAAACTTCATGTGTTTGAGTTTGTGCCCATTACCTTCTTACCACTGGGCATCAGCCTTTTCTCCGTCTTCATTCCCTCCCCTTGCTTGCCACATTCTCCCTAAGTTTTCTCCAGGCTGAACAGTCCCAGCTCTCTCAGCCTTTCTTCATGTGACAGATGCTTCAGCTCCTTCATCTTTATGGCCCTGCACTGAACTGGCTCCAGTAAGTCTACATCTTTCTTTTACTGGGGACCTCAGAGCTGGACTCGGTACTCCAGTGGGGTGAGAGCTACTCTGTATTCCAAAACCAATCTGCCCAGTAATAAAAGGTAAGTGTTGGAAGGAATCACATGGTCCCAAGATCAATTTCACAAGCTTCCTCTGGAACCTTCTTTAAGACTCTGGAGCTTTATGCACAGCCCTTATCTTTAGGTGAATACCTGCTTTCTCTGTATTTGTGTTAAAGGTACAAGCTCCCTAGGGTAAAAGGTGTCATCTGCTGTGTGTATGCACAGTGCCCAGCACTGCAATGTTTCTCATTGCAAATGGCTTACAATTTTTAGCATAGGTACAAGTCTATGGCATATCTCGTGTTCCACTTCAAACCATTTTAGAACTGCATCCAAACCACTGGGACTGCAGAAAGATCTTAGAAAAAACCTTGAAGGGAGTACAGCATTTTAACTTCTGAACAGTTCGGCTTTTGAGTCTTTAATACACTTTTGTAAAATGAAGTTCATGAACTGAGAAATGTATTTTAATCACATTTCTTCTTGCTTTGCGAATACCCCCTGTTAGGTCTGTTTGCATTTCTGAGTAAGTCATGCAAGGAGCAGATGCTATTTTCTTACTGTGCCTTAACTCTGCATTATGCGTTTGAAGTAGAAGTGTGACAAATGCTTGAAATTCAAAGTTCTTCTGAAAAGGAATTACTATTAAAAAAACCCACATATTTTCTTTCTGCATGCTTAGAGGATCTCCAATTCAAGCACATGCTCTCTTATCATAGCAGTAGATTTTACTTATATTTGTAAATGGCAGCAGCTGTGTCATCCTATTACAAACATACTGAGAAACTGTGTCACTACCAAGGTTGTTGGTGTTTGAGAAAGTGTCAGCTACAGACAGTGCTTCAGTAAGCAAATGTTAGTGATAAATTAAACTGGTCTTGGTGGACAGAACAAGGACATAATGCTTTCCATTTTCTAAAGTCACATGGAACTTAAGGAGGTATCGCATGTCTTTTTTCCATCATCACCTCAAAGTTGGTTGTTTTCAGTGAATTTTAATTCCTTTTTGTGGAGATGGATCTATTTCTCCTGTAAGAACAAACAGTTGAGTAGCTGGTACTAGATCTCCTTTTCAAATAAGGAGAAAGTGTCATTGACCAAGTTGATGCCTCACTTTAAGATTTTTTTAAATCTTGAAATTACTACTTGTTCTGTCTGTGGCTTATTGAACCTGTGGTTTTAGAAAAGTATAGAAAATTTAAATCGCATGAAGTTACCAAGTTACTAAAGAGTGAAGCCCAAGAATGTTTTTATCCCCTTCCCTTGACTTAGTCATCAAAAGCAGGATACTGCAATATTTACAGCTAAGGAATCTTTTTCTTTTATTATGTGAAACCCAAACCAAAACAAAAAAAATATCCACAAACAAAAACCTGAAGCACAAACTGTAGTAGTGAAAAAATATGGTCCTCTATAGGAACTAATTGTAGATGTAACACTGTCTTCTAAGCTGGAGACAAAAGCTGGGAAATATGGTTTGAAGTTGTGCTAGTTTTGGCTAGGATAGAGTTCATTTCCTTCACAGTAGCTGGAACGGTACTGTGTTTTGGATTTGTGGTGAAAACAGTGTTTATAGCACAGGGATGTGCTCAGTTATAGCTGAGCACTGCTTAGGTAGTGCCATGGCCTTTTCTGGTTCTTACCCTGCCCTGTCAGTGAGTGGGCTGAGGGTGGGCAAAAAACTGGGAGGGGACACACCTGGGACAGGTGGCCTCAACTGACCAAAGGGATATCCTAGACCAATATGACACCGTGCTCAGAAATAAAAGCTGGAGAGGGGAAGGAGGAGGAATAGGGCATGTTCAGAGTTGTGGTTTCTGTCTTCATAAGTCACCGTTACATGTGACAGAGCCCTGGTTTCCTGGAGATGGCTGAACGTCTGCTGGTCCATGGGAAGCAGTGAATTAACCTCTTATCTTGCTTTGCTGGCATGCCCAGCTTTTGCTTTACTTATCAAACGGCATCTCAAATTGCAATTTTTTTCACTTCTACTCTTCCGATTTCCCTATCCTGCCGGGGTGGAGGGGGAGTGAGAGAGTGGCTTTGAGGGGCTGAGCTTTGCTGCCCACCAGGGTTGAACTACAACAGAAGTTCAGCCCTGATTCTTGAAAAGGAGCACTGAACAGTCAAATGTTTTTTTTTTTCTTTTGGCATATTTGCACCAAAGGCAGTACAGCTCAGTGAGTGCTGCTCCTTGCAGCAGGGATGTAAGTTCTGGTCTCTTGAATATGCCTGAAAATGTAGTGTGTAGTCAGTGAACTTGTATTGTTTGCTGTACCCAAGCTTAGAGCATGGAGACTTACTTGAAAGTTTGTATGAGGGACAGAGGAGTAAGAGCAACTTCAGGAAGACCAGGACTCTCACTCCTCATTCTCCTGTTGTTTTTGTTTTTTTTTTCTTTTTTTGGTTTGTTCCCCACCCCTTGCCCTCTTAGATCAAACTTGGAGGGGAAAGAGGCAGCAGCACTTGTTCCTTCCTGTCATCCTTGCCCCTTGCAACTCCAGATTTCAGTCTAGGTGTGTAAATAGAGTCTGAGATGAGCTAGCTGAATTTCAGGTTGAAAGGAAACTTTGATGTGTTTACAGTTCAATTTAGTGCAAACTTCAGTTTTTAGATTTCCTTCAAAATAGAGCTCAAGGGGAAAAACATTTTCAGAAACACTGAATCTTGATACTCCTTACTTGATTTAATTAAAAAAAAAAGAGTTGTTTTTTTTTGTGCAAGTAGATCTTCAAAGTGCAGTTAATAAGTTGGAGTCTTCTGCCATAATGGACTCAGCGCTGAAACAGTTCAGCCACTGTAAGCTGAATGTGGCACTTAAGTCAAACCATAAATCAGTTTTCTTCTGTTTTCTTTTTGTTGTTTTTCCCTTCCATTTTTTCCTGTTTGCTTCTTTGTAACCTTTACTGAATGAACCATGCACTTCAGATTCCTTCTAGCAGCTTGAAAAGGACGGAAGTTTTGCTTTTGATGACCACTTTGATTTCTTGGAGTTTTTTATATCTCTTTTGAAACTATGAAGAAGGTTCAGATCTCCAGAGGACCTGCAGAGTGAAGCGCTGTGCTGCATTTTGCACTATTGTCACATTTTGTCTGCCTCCCGGGCCTGGGCCTCAGTTTTCTTGATTATTCTTTTGCAAATTGTCGTCATCTGTCAACTTTCAGTTTGTATTTGGTAAAATAAAGGGAAGAATACATTGTATTCACTTAATCTATCCCATATTAGTGTGTGATGTTTGATTTTTCTTCATTTACTTTTTGTCGTATGCATTTATATTTAAGCATACTGTGAAGTCTTTTGAGGGCTATGGTGCATACGAGATGTATTTAACCCAGAACACCAATCCAAACACCCACAGGGAGCAAATGTCGGTGAGCCTCAGGGTGAATTATAGACCTGTGTACTTCAGTATGTTGTCAGTACACCAAGCCTGAAGTTTATAACTTATCAATTAGGTTTTGGCATTTTTCAGTAGCAAAATATGATATATCCTGGTATTAAACTTTGTATCTGTAGACAACCGCAGAGGACAGAGATGTGAGATCAGTTTATGGTAATTATTTTCTTTTTCAGCTGAATTTACCTCAGCATAGTGACATAATTTTAAATATCTGGGATAAACTGTTTAACAAAAACCAACATTTGGTAGAATTTGCTTAAGAAATTGAGTAAGAAAGGTATAATTGAAGCTGGAATTTGTGCTATTTGCCATCTGTCTGCTATAATGAAGTTCTATTAGTATAAACCAGTTTCACACTGTAATTGCTAAATATCTGTCTTAATGGTTCTAATAATACAACTTAAATGGCTTTGAAGGAAAGTGAATGTACACCCAACATAGTTACAACACTAGCACAAGCAGCAAAATTAATGAAAAACGTGGGTCAAAAGCCATAGACCTGATGCTTAAAATTGAGTTTTGGGTAATATCGCTTCTAATAATTGAGTGAGAGATTGAGAAACCAAGAAATTTTATATTATTGCATTTTTTCAATACTAATAAAATGGTACTGGGAACTAGAATCTCTTGTGTAAGGCCAAGTATCAGACCTCTGCAGACTTTCTCAAAGATTCACTTCCAGAATCTGTCCTCTGCCCTTCAGTGTGTCTCTGATTTAGAAAACAAAAAAGCTCTGAAATTTATCTCATGTTATAGAACTATTGGACAATGACAGTGTGGTGCAAATGGCAGGGTATGTGAGCACTGAGACTCTTTATCCTTGTGAAGAAATGCAGGTGGACTTGTCTGTTGGCCACTTGTTTACTGAACGCTGGGTGTTGCCTGAACAAACTTGGTATGCTGTCAATGTATTCTCAATATATCCTGAACCATGAATGTTTTAAAATGATGATAGCTTGCATTTTCTTTCTCATTTTAATATGTAATAGTCAACATAAATGATACTGAACCTTTTTGTGTGCATGAATTGCATTATATCATCTGGTTTTTTAGACAAGTGAGGTGATTGCATGTTACAAGATAGAGATTGCTGCAATCTGAGCTTCAGAACTGCTCAAATTGTAGCACACCTGTTTGACTGTAACAAAACCTAAATGTATAGAAAGGAAATTGCTGTTTCATGGTGTTTGTACACTGAGTCCAAGGCTTGGATTCCATATGTCATGTTAATCACCATCTTTGTATGCTGTAAAATGGTACATCTGTAGTATGACATACATTGTAGTAAATATACATACAAATCAGTTCTGTTAAATCTTGAAGTGGTGATGAAAACCCAGTACCCATAAGTTACAAATTATCTAGTGTCCAGAGATGGAAATATCTGAAGATAAATCCAGCAAAAATATTTTCAGTTGTGATCAGTCCTTTCCATTTTTGCTACTTCTTTTGTATTTATTATTTGAAATACAATACTCCCCCATCTACCTGCAGCTTTAAAAGAAGGTTGTTCTGAGGTTTTGAGTAAGAAGCTGGACATAATTGGTGACTACCCTGTTGTTTGCACACACTCCTGGCCATGCTCCTGTCAAGCCTCTGGGCCGAGTTCCTTCTCTCATTTCCTGCTGTGCAGCACGCTGCTGCCTCAAGGACATAATCATTGATTGGCTTTTGAATATTTTTTTTTTCAGTTGGAAAATGTCAAATCAGGTTCCCCTTATTGATAAAGTCTCATTTACGTATCAAATATGCTTCATAAAACCTTTTTATCGTGGCTTCTTGAGAAATACATTGTGGGCCCTGGTTCTTCTTTAATGTGGTTAATACTTAGTTGTAAGGACAGTTTATTTTCTGAAATAAGCGAGCCAAGAAACTTGTCAGCTTGGAAAAGTTGTTTGTCAGAGTTAATTTTGAAATGCAGCACTAGGCATCTTTAAAGCTCTTGTATTATGATCTAAGACCTTGAAAAAGAGTGGAGAACATAAGTAATTTCTTTTTTAAAAGGTGGCAATAAAGCAAGGTGCCATCATTCAGAAATATATTACACTAGAGAATATCTGAGACCACATTTTCTGTGGAAAAGATTTTCTGTTTAAAATTCTAGTAGCTGAAACATTAAACTGATGGGAATAAATAGCTTATTTGTCTCAAGTGTCCAAATGAACGATGTAGAAAATCTATTTTGGCCAAACAAAGAACAGATGGTAAATAGTGTGATTGCATTAAAATGACTATGATAGTAGTCACCACATAAAAATAAGCAGTGTGCTGCCTTTTTCTGAAGTTTTTTTGTAAAAGTCTGGGGAGAAAAAATATCACAAGAGAGTAAGTCCCATACCGTTTATTTTATTACCTTCCCAGAAATTGGCCTTATTGTAAGCGTATGAGTAAAGGAGAGACTGCAGTAAGTCATAACAGGCAAGGACCATTTAGAGAAAACATTACCGTTGTCGTTTTCTTTGAAATCTTTAAATGCAAATGACCACAAAAGATACTTAATAAATACTTTAAATGAAAATGTTGTTCAGCTACATGAATACAAAAGGTCTATTATTCTAATGCTTAATTAACTGAATTTTTAAAGGCAATCTTGTACATTGCTAGCAGCTCTTGGGACAGCTTTAAACTCCCTGTGATACTGTCTGCTGCTTTGGCTCTGGTCCCTCCACCATTTTGATAGACGACATTCACATAAATTCTGAAAGAAGTTTGATAGAACAAAGAGTTTTGACATAACACAACCTGTATTCTTCTCCAGTTTCCCATTGGAAGAAAGGAAAAAAGGGCAGCCTAAAGGAAAGTTAAGATTAATTTTCATAGCTTCATTACCTGTTGAGGGTTTAAAAAAAAAAAAAAAAAGTAGGGTGTTCTTTGAATCCTTTACAGGGATCCCTAACCCCAGCTGCAGGCAACAAGAGAGCAAGAAAGCAGCATTTTTCTGTTCCTTGCGCTGTGGTCCTGGTGGCATAGGATTTAAAGTTTGGTGCCAAGCAGAAGCAGATCCTAAAGACCTGAACTTTATTCTTAGAGGCTGTCAAGGGTTTGATTGAATGAGGACAGAGCAAAAACAGAGACTGACCCCAGGTTTTCCTAATGATGTTTTTTGGTCAGCTTGGGCTTCTGTCTGTGTATCTACGCTGTGGAACAGAAGTGTCCTGTGGGCAATGCCTTGTTCATTTGTCAGGACCATGTGGGAGTCAAGACAGTGGTCTGTGGTTTTTCCCAGTGCCTGGCTTGGCACTGGTTTTATATTGCACCGGAGTTGTATCCAGGTGAAACTCAACAACTGCCATTCTGAGAAGAAAAAAAGAGTTTATTATGTGTTTTGTGGTGGGTTTTGTTTGTTTGTTTTGGGGTGTGTGTGTGTGTGTGTGTGTGTGTGTTGTTTTTCTTTCTGTTGTTGCCTCCCCCCCGCCTTCCCATTTGGCTTTGTACAATTTCAGGTGTCTCTGTTTTGTGTTATTTCTGGAGTGCTTTGTGGGAGCACAGAGGGTGAAAGGTAATTTTGTTACTCTTTGTTTTTTAAAAAAAATTAAATACTGCTTTTGGAAAGCAGTGTGCTGTGAAGAATTTTGCATTATCTATGCTCCATTACACTTTTTGACTCTTGGGAAAGATACTAGAAAAATATGCTAAAAGAAATTTTATTCATTTGATATTGGACGTATCTGGAAGAAAATTGATACTGGACTTATATGGAAGAAAATTAACTTCCTTGCAGTCAGAATCTTTTTTTTAATACTTGAAGATTGCTGACATGGAACAAGAATGATATTTTTTTGAGACAAATGGTATGTCTACATCTTTTATGAGTGGGGAAATAGAATAAGGCTTCAGAATTTCATTGCAGTCTGGTAATGAAAGGCTTTTGGAAAGAAGTGTAGAGGTGTTTTTTGACAAAAACTTACAGCCTCTGAAGTTCTCTACTGTGCTAGTGTGCAGCTTCTCACTGCCCTGGATAGTTTAGTGTACTTGGAGTTTTTTCTGCCTCCTTTTGAGACCTGTACTGAATATTGCCCAGCACTCATCCCAGCACTGCTTCCTGCAAAGACCTGTCTGTTTGCTTCAGTACGTTTGGTCATCCTCATCTGCAGCATGATCTGCAGCATGGCAAAATGCAGCATTGCCTTGATAGCAGAAGGCCCTCAATGTTGGCTTAGTGTGGCTTTTTTCCGTTTGATGATGAAGCTGCGATTTTGGAAACTCTGACATCCCACTGCAGGTTGCTGGTGCGGACAGGTGTGTGTGTGGCTGGGTGCTTCCAGCAAGACATTGATGCCTGCTCACCCAGAGCCTTTGCTCCATTTTAGGCACCTGTGCACCCTGTTCTGTCGAAAGCTTATGGATTTAGGCCAGGTCAGAAAGAAGCTCAAGAGAAAAGTTCCCCATCTATGAAATCCAAAAAGCAAATCTAGGTGCCTTCTGCTGGACTAAGTATTTTCTTTAATATTGTGCACAAAATCAAAGCTGACTGAAAGAGACTGCTGAAAAGGAAAAACTAGTTATCAGACAGGCTGGTCTTGGAATTGTTTTTGCCTTTATATTAGATCAGAAATACCAGAGGTAGCAGGCAATTAACTCCGTAGAGGTGCAGTGTGCTTTATTACTTTGAACCAGATGAGATTCTGCTGTGATACAGGTCTGTATTCTATAAGCTTAATGTGAATAAGAGCTTTCAATTTAAAAATAAACTTAAGAGAAACAACAAGGACTTTCAAGTGTAAAAATATTTTTGGATTCTGGGCTACAATATACCAATATACCCAGTGTCCTTTCACTCAAGTGTGATAAAGTAAATTAGTGAATAGTGCGATAGATTAATCCTCAGAATACTTCAGATCTATATGACTATATCTTTGGTCTGTGGAGTAGCATTGTCTCATTGTCTTGTTTTTTGTGTTTCTGAAATGATAACAATAAATTTGTAGGTTATTTTAAAAGCTACGCTGATAGATATTCAGGAAAAGTACTATTAAAAGCAGAAGTATTTTATTTCTTTATTAATTATAATAATTCTTCATTGTTACATTGACATACAGAGACAAAGAGAATGATGTATACAGTCAATTTACAGTATTTGTGATTGATGAAAAAGCCAAATGCTGTCAGAGGTAGACTTGGTGCATAATGTCACTCGTTTGAGGAACTTCGTGAAGTGATTCCAGAGGAAATCATCTTAACTCTTTAATGAAGTAATGTGTTATGCCTTTCTTTCAGACCTGTCTCTTTTTTCTCTTTCTGTAAAAGGAATGCTTAGGTATTGTAAGTGTCAGTACTGTCCCTTTTCCCCTGCTCTCACTTTGAAGATGTGAGAAACTTGTTATTCAGTTACAGTGCTATTGAGAAAATTGAGGACACTTAATAGTGTGTGATAATTAAGGGAATAGCTGTCAAAAGACAGATCTGTGTCTCTTAGTGTCGAGGTGTTTTATGGCCAAACAAATAATTGAAACTTTCAAGGAATGGCATAATGATGAACTTTTAAATTACTAAACATTCTAGACTCAAACTCTGCTTTATTATGCGCAGTGCATTTTGGGAATAAGTCTTTAAAAAAAAGGTGAGTTTGTACAAATACAAAACTGCAGTAAGTGAAATGGTTCATTTTCAGTCCTTGTGTTGGTAGCATGTGCAGTACAATTAAAATACTACATTTGCTTCTTTACATTTGTTTGGTTAAGAAAATAGGCTCCACTGAGAAAATTACATACTGTATAGTTGTTTATTGGAAGAAGTTTATTGGACATTTTCTTCTTGCACTTTGGAGTCATAATACTGTTTATTTTCAAAAAGGTTCTTCAGGGTAAGTACTTTCCTTAGAGGTAATTTTTATAACTTTAAGATACACATTGTTTTAAATCCACATTGCTTTGAGTAGACATCTTCAAGGAGAAAATACCATCAAATGTTCTTTTTAGCAAGAAGATCACAGAGCAATGTAGTAAGTAGCTGCTTTAAAAAAAAAAAAAGCCTAATATTTTTCTGTGTCTTTTGTTTGCCTTTTCATTAGAAAAATCAGTAGCACTTAGCTTCAAGTAAGGTCTTCAATTAGTATTTAACTGACTATAAGTATCTAATTATATTGCAATTAATTCCTTATCTGAATCACTTAATTTAAAGTGCAACCTAAAAACCTTAGGTTTGGGTAAGCTTGGGATAAGTAATCAGAGTAAAAGCCTGTTAGGAATTAAAATCTATATAGTTGGATATCCCACCCTGCAGGTATTGACTTCTAGGGCCGTGTAGCCAGAAGTGGCTCATCGTGAGACGTTCCTCTTGTGCCCATAGGCTTTGGGCGAGCTGCCTGTGGCACCTCCTTCTGGAAGGGATGTTCTCCTGGTGAGCTTAGTCTTGTTCTGCCAGGCACGTGGTTACAGCCGATTAGCCGGCGGCATTCATGGGGTGCACTACCTGATGTCACCTGAATAATTACTATTGGATTTGGGATATTGCACCCTCTTTTGCCCATGCAGGGGAGAGGGGGAAAGTGTGATTGCGCATGATTCTAGTGCTTTGATGCTCTGTGAATATAGAGGTAAGATGAGGGTGACTTACGCTATATCAATGTTGGTGCTCTTGGTGAACTTTAAGTCTCACTGGGTTTTGTTGCGGAGTCATGAGCTTACCTTGGCAGAAGAAAATATTTTTTCATGAAACAGCTTTCTCTTTAGCACGGGAAGTTTCAATGTGACTGTGGGATAAAGGTTAGACCAAGTGTTGATTCCAGCTTTTTAAAAGGTTCCTTTACACATATTTTTCTCTTTCCCATATTGAATTTTACTTTTCATTATTAAACAAAATGATAACACACTTCTGTAACCGAGAAGTTGGTCAACACATCTGAAAGTTCTTATTTATTTTCTGCAGATAACGTTGAAGCTAACTGAATATGAAAATAACAGAGAAATCCTCAAGTAACAGAGGTGTTTTAATTGAGTCCAAAGAGAAAGCAGATAACTAATAGAAGTTGCTGTCATTAATTGTGGGGGGAAAGGTGCATGCAGTGTTAACTTGAAATGAATTTCAAGCAAAACATACAAATTTGACACTTGCAAATATGGCTTTATGTAGCACATAATTAACCTGTGGAATTCATTGCAAGAAGGTATCACACAGGCCAAGAGCTCAGGAAGATTAAAAAGTGATTCAATATTTTTATCAGTAATTAAAATGTCCACTGTAACATTTTCTGGAATATAGATATAAATTTATAAATAAATATATAACAGTATGAGGCATACAATGTCATAGGCCAAACAGATGATAATTTTATGCATATTGTAATATCAATAGCCATAAGGTATTTTAACCTTTCTCAGATTAAAAAAAAAGTAACTTCTGTGAAAGTCAAGACTTAGAATTAAATGTATAATCCGTTTTTGGTTTTATATCGTGAAACCTTTTTTCTAAGCAAAATAAAGCTGTGTGCACAAATGTCCACACTTGTCTGCAGTTCAGTGGATCACGTGAAGTATAAACGCAGATTAACAGATCCTTGTATATCTGGCCCAAAAAGTGAGTTCACACCTCTGTTGTGAATGGTTTGGTGACTGTGATTTTCCTATTGAAAATAACACCCCTGAGTTTGTCACTGTTTTTTGGCATTGTGCTTTTTGTCAGAAAAAGAATGTTTAGAATCTGTATATAATAGAGGGAGACTTAGTATGCCATTTCTATAATACCTTATTTGTGGAAAAAATAAAGCAGATGTTTGGATTCTGTGAGTTTGGGGTTTTTTGCTTTGGAATATGTGGTTCTCTAATTAGTAATACATAAACTTATTTTTATTATATTAATAAAGCTAGTACAGAACAGAGAAGAGGTTTCTAAGATATGCATATTCTTCTTCGTGATAAAACTGTGTGTTACAGCTGTAATTAGCATGATGATGTGTGTTGTTGCCAGTGTCTTCAACCTTTGCTGCCAGCGCGGGTCCAATCCCAAAGATACAGATGGAATTGGTCCTCTTGAGGAAGCGTCCCTCAACAGGGGGAGCGTGTTTAGTCAAGTTTTATGAATTAGTCTTTTCTGACTGTGGAACATGTTCCTGTGTACTAGATTGAGTGTCCACATTCCAGGGTTGGCGTCAATTTAAATAATGAATCTGTCAAACCATGCTAATGTATAGTTTAATTTCATTGTGAAATGCTGCTCAGGGACCAGCAGAACACACTAATGTATTTTTCCATCCTTACACAAGAAATTACGAGGTTAATATAATTAATTGCTTTGAACTTAGTTGTTGTTGTCCTATTGTAATTTGATGGGAGAGTGTTAGTTATTGAAGTATCAATTTGACTTAGTTTAATTTAGACTGAAGACTTTTTTATTAATTATTGTACCCATAATAAATCATCTATGTGATAATCCTGTACACTGTGGAAAATGAGCACAAGTTGCTCATCTTACTTGGATGACTACATTCATGGGTCTTTTCTGAAAAGTAAAATGTTAGCTATACCAAACTAAAGTAAATCAGGAGCGGTGGTTGTTACAGGTTATTTATTTTGGCTTTGGAGACGTACATAGAACATCTATTGGAAGACCATAGAAGTTAAGTCAGGAAAAAACATTCCTAGATATCCGTCTGCTTCAGGCTTATTTCTCTACTCTGTGGCTTGGCAGAATTGTTGGCAGAAGTGAATGGAGTTCTTATCAGTGTATGAGATCCTTAAGAAAATTCAGAGTACTGCTATCTGATGGTGCTTTGCTCTAATACAGATGGATCCATCCTCTAAATCAATCTCTCGACTACATTCTGTTGAATTATCAGTAATTTATTTTTGAGCAGTATTTTTGTTATGTGAATGAAGCTGGGATAATGACAAATCACCTGAAGGTTTCTGCAGGGAGATGCCTTACTTTTGGCTGAAATTAGGTACTGCGTTGAAAATGTGGAGTTCATCCAAAAGGATGCCTGTATAACAAAGAGATCATTTGAATCCTTACTGGGCACAACAGACCATGTGTAGTGAATGAAATGAGAGTCTGGAAAAGATTTGCAGGAATACCTTCATTAAGTATAAGCTAATCACTCGAAGAATGATGATTAAAATACTAATTACCCATATTTTTTCTGCTACCTGATATTTAAGTGGTGAATTGAATACATCCTCCAAGAATAAGGTATGTAATCATATAATTAAAGAAGCATGCCTGAAGGAATAAGCGGGCACTGCGTGTGTAACTTCACATTCGTTCCAGTACACGCTGGTAAATGTCTTACATTGTCTTTCCCTTCTGTCTTTAATCTGATGGCTTTATAACCACCAAGCATGTATGAGCTTGTAGGACTGAATGTTCAAAGTGCATTTAGAGATAGATGATAGGATATATCATATGATATATACATATACGAAGAATAAAACATTATATTTCTTACCTTCAAGGTTCTTTAAAAATACTTAATATTGTAATAATTCTGATTTCAATTGCTTATAATATTAGGTGTTTTTCCCCCTGTTTAATTCTTTGTGGAATGAATGGAGAGAATGGAAAACAAGGTTTTGCACCGCTGTGTGCTTCTGAAACTGTTGATCTCAGTGTTCATAGCCAAGTCAAGCTGCAATGACCAAATAAGATTGTGTCTGCACTGAGCATTTTTTTGCCCTCACCTCTGTGGGAATGAGGGACTAATTAAAGCAATCTTTGTGGGCTAAAAACAGTGGAAGAGGAATGTGACAGAAGAGTTGAACTTGCTTTCCCAGTAAACTGACTGTTTAACCTGAGCCTTCATATTTTTTCTTCCTGCACAAAAACTATTTTGTAACAGTTACTCTGCTGGTTGAAATGGCAGAGCTGAATATTCAAAACCTACAGCCTGGCCGAAGCTGGGATAAGAGGTTCTGTATGCAGACAGCTTTGTATGTGTTAGAGAGCATTATAAAAAGGAAAAGTGCTCATGTTATAGGTGTAGAGATAAGGTTAGGAAATTCTAGAACAAGGAATCAAGTGAACATGTTACAGTTGCCCCAGGATAAAATTATTACATCCCTGTCTGTGAATGAGACTGATTCTTCTCTCAAGCTGAAGCAAAACTCTTAGAAAACTAACTGCTTACGGCATTTCTGTTGCTATTCGTGTTTTGCACATACTAAATAGTGTGTCAAAATGCAGATTTGAGTTATAAAATCATATTACTTCCGGCTTTAAAAAAGTTGAATGCAGTTTTAAAGAACTGAGTTCTGCATTACTTCTGCCACTAAGTTATATATTAAAGCAAGATGTTTCTTTCTGGTCACAGATGGAATGTGATGTACAGCATTAGACAGTTGTGGCTAGATTTACATAGCACCTAAATGCTAAGGGCATTGATTGAAATGATCTTTGGTAGCTGAGCTTTAGTGCTAAGTTCTTGTGGCTTGAGTTTGTTTTGTACCTAATGTTTGTGTCAAATCTTAGTAGTTTTATTCTTCATTTCTCCCTGCTTTTGTGCATGAAAAGAAAAACTGGGTAACAGTACTCAAACCTTTGTGAAGATGAACTGGTATCTAAATGCACTATGACTGGAATAGTACAGAACTCTCTGAAGGAACAATTTTGTACGAGTGTTGGGTTTTAACAGTCTTTGGTAGGTATGGCCTAGTTCCACAGGAAATGTGAAAAGAAAACCAATGTGTAAATGTTTATTAAGTGAAGTAGGTTGTGCGTGGATTGTATCGCTATATATATGGGTGTTTTTGTGTGAGTACGTGTGAAAGATGCAGATTTCAAATACAAATAAATTCAGTTGTAGCACTCCCTCTTACAGGGATTTATGATATGACTAGTTCAAAATTGCTTTTATATGAATTAGACATAATAATGTCAACTCCGTAGCACAGATTTCTTGCTAGGATTATTTTTCTTTGAAATTTTTGGAGCATCAAAAACTATATGATGACTTTTACTGTAGCCAAGCCATGCAGTCGTGTGTTTTGTAAGAACTTTTTTCTTCATGTCACTGTTTTTAGAAATATGGCTTAAATTGAGCATTAAAAAACCTTCTGTCATTATAGTGCAGACATTCATCAGATTATTCAGTGCCATCTTTTTATTTTGTACCAGATGTGCCTTCAAATCATCCTGAAGTGAAAGGAAATTTTTTTAAAGTTACTCTTTTTTGAAGTATGGCAGCTGTCTAACAGGATATACTGTAGAAGTAAAGCTTTCTCATGGTTCATTGACAATAACCAGCCGACCTACTGCAGCCTGGTTGCCACAAAATTACAGGTGATGAATCACAGAATGGTTGGGGTTGGAAGGGACCTCTGGAGATCATCTTGTCCAACCCACCTGCTAAAGCAGGTTCACCCAGAGCAGATCACACAGGAATGTGTCCAGGCAGGTCTTTAATATCTCCAGAGAAGAAGACTCCACAACCTCTCTGGGCAGCCTGTTCCAGTGTTCTGTCACCCTCAAAGTAAAGAAGTTTCTCCTCACATTCAGATGGAACCTACCGTGCTTCAGTCTGTGCCTGTTGCCTCTCATCCTGTTGTTGGGCACCACTGAGAGGAATCTGGTCTCATCTTCTTGACATCCACCCTTGAGATATTTATAAACAGTGATGAGGTCCCCTCTCAGTTTCTCTTCTCCAGGCTGTACGATCCCCAGTGCCGTAGCTCTGGCACTTTCCCCACTCTCCTGAATTTCTTGCTTCCTTTTCTGTATCATCTGCTCCTTCCCCTGACCGCTGGCAGGGCAGCAGCAGCAGCAGCCGCAGCCTGTTCCATGACACAGGCAAGGAGCTTGGGCAGGCAGTGCCTGTGCTGGGTCACCAGCTGCTTGGAGGGATGGAGTATGAGCCTGTGGTTGACACCTAACTCATGTTTAGGACAGGTAATTTTGGAGGACACTCTTTCCTACCCAATTTGCCTTAATTTCATAGAACTTTCAATATCTTTGAGATTTACTTAACCAACAGATTAAAGGCCTTGAGACAATATATAGCTCCACTGTTTGTGCTTCATCTCCTTAGAGTAAAAATAGATACGCAGGCATATATGTGAAGCTACCTTTCCTTTGGCAAGTTTTTGAACTTGAAAGATTTTGGAACTCCTTATTTCAGGTCTTTTATTTTAGGTATTTTGGAAATACTTTTTTTTTTTTCTTCTTTTCCACTACATGTACTGATTACTGATTTAGACTAAAGCTGATGTAAAGCAAGTTTTAGAAACCACATTTGCTTGCTAAGGAATATAGAGTTTGCAGTAGAGGGTGGTTAGATAATTAACCACAGGAAAGCTTCCATTATTTCAGGAAGCTTCTCAATAAGAAAGTTGTTTTTAATTGTAGTGAACTATTTTGTGGTTGTATTTTAAAATACATCATTTTGGTCTGTCATTGGTGAAGGCAGTGTGGATTCAAAGTGCATCTATTCTGAGATCTCTGAATGAAGCTTTCTTCAGAAGCAAAGCTCTGAAGGCAGAGGATTCTTCTAGACTGATAAACATTTACTGTCAGTGACAAGTAAGCATGCACAAGTAATCAACGAATTTTGGGGAACAGAAGAATATCATAGCCTTAAATGCTGCATCAGGTGTGTTGGATTGTTTATATAATTGGATCCTATGATGAGACAGTTCCGCCCTTGTCTTAAATACTGTTCCAACCCAAACTATTTTATGATTCTATGAATTAGTGCCAGTTCTGAAAACCTTGTGATTCCTTCTCCATTTCCTTCTGAATAATGTTACTAGCTCATAGGAAATACAGGCTCTAGTGGTGCTGAAATAGAGAAACTTATTTCCAAGTAAGCCTGACAGTTTTGGGAATGCTTTCACCAAGTGCGTAGAGAGTGTAAGTTATCGAGTCAGAGAACAGTACAGCTGAGACTGATTGGAATTTCTGGAAGCCTTGCCTCCCTGACCTGGAAGTAAATTCCTCCATTCGATGCTGGATTGAAGGGTCATGGTTGGTTACATGCTATGTCCCAGCTGATCTTAAATGAGCAGCTGTGTAATATTTCCTGGTCTTCCTTTTTGAAAAGAAAGGAATATTACTCTGTTTTTGGTAAATAGGTGTATGACAGATCTGGACATTCTCAGTTTCCTCACCATTAAATACACTTTTGAGTGTAAGAACTTCTTGCCTTGTCGGTGTTGAGCTTTTCTTCTTAACTGGTAACTTCCCAGATAAGCTAAGGACTCAAATTTATTTGAGAATAGCTCATGTTGCTGAATTTCTAGAGCTCTGCTTTGATGTGTGTACAGTGGACTGAGTGCTTTAAATATTTGTCCAGTTGTTTCAGTGTGCAAATAGAAGCTGAAGAGTTTAAGGTTTTGGTGTGTTTCATCCAGTTACAATAAGAGGCATCCACAAAGCAATAGATTTCACTGAGCTTATATGATGAGTTACTTCAGATAGCCAATGAAATAAAAAAGTGTAGACAAGTAGCAGTATACAGTGATAGTAGTGTTTTCTTCAACTCTGTTTTTTTTGTGAGAGGATAGCAGGGTGAGGATGGTTAGAGTTTTCCTGAGATGGGTGGCTGGTTTTGATTTTTGGTTTGTGTTGTGTCCAGAACACGAGCTTTTTAAGTCTTCTGTGTAAGAAAGATAGGCAACCCAAGGTTTATTTATATGCACTGTTGTGTTCCTTTTTCTGCAAAGCAAACATCAACAACAACAACAAAAACCTAATGAAAATTTTATATCAAAAACAGTCTTAAAAGATAAACAAAATGTTTTACAATATTGATAATTGCAGAGCAGCTTTTTTAACACAGTACTCATCTGCTCACCACAGTTTTCCAGTCTATTGTTGTCTTGACAACATGGAGTTGACAGTGGCAAAATATCTGAGTTAACTGCCCGTTTCTTTCATCATATTGAACTTTTTCAGCTGTGGAAATACAGCGGTGACTTCTCTGAATGGTGTAGAATGTAAACGATAATGCTGGAGTCCATCCATGCAGAGATCCAGATGAAAAGCTGCTGTTATAGAGAAATTGTTTCCATATGCTGGGGATATCAAATATCTGTGCCAACTGTAAATTTGTGGACACCCTGTGTTCTATTACCTTAGTTGCAGATATTTCTTCTTGAGGATAGCATTTGTTAATACATTTATAGTCCATTTGTTTTAAAAAATACTAATTTTACTTCAGTATTTGTCTGAACAGCCAGACTTGAATGGGTTATAAATCTGCTGTGTTCTTCCCTTCTAAATTGCACATTGTAAATGTCAACCTTTTGTTAGTATTGTTTAAGAAAATAAGGGTTCTTACGTATGTTTTTTTTCCCACTCTAAAAAATTGGATATATTTCTTTAATCTAATATAATTTGAGCTTCTTTAGTGTCACAGACATATGGAAAGATTTACACACATATATATTTAATGCTGGGTAAGGACTGTGTACGCTTACTAATTTTATTCCGCCTCCACTAAGCAATACTGCCTTCCTGCTTCAAATGTATTCTAATAGATTATTTCAGGAACCCATAAATCTGAGAGGGTTAATTTACTGCCTGGATTTGCTGTATGTCCTGTTGTCACTGCTGTGGTTGCTGCATGGTCACGTTTCCCTTTCATTTGATAGAGAACCACAGTTTTGTTGTCGTTACTACTGTTTCATGATAAATGTTACTCTCTCAAAATCTCTTCTGGTTTGTATTGCACAAATATTTAGCAGCCTTTCTTGTTTCATTTGCCTGTTTTCTAGTAGTTTGGTTTTTGTTTTTGTTGTTTTTTTTTTTTCCCTGAAATAAATTATATTCTTGCATTGATAACTGTTAAGTTAAACAGACTGACATCAAGGGCCAGTCACTGTAACTGTAGGATGAAAGTAACAAAGAAGGCAAGAGATTAATATCTGTGTGTATATTGCTGCTTACAGCACAGGACGGTCTTTCTCAAAATGGAAAAATTACCTCCATGTGTAAGATGTTGACAGGATTCCTAGCTGGATGCGGAGTTCAGGTTCTGGCTTCAAGCAGCTGGGCTTGGTGCGCTTTACCACCAAATATGAGGCTGATCATTACGAACCACAGGTCAGAACTTGGTTACTGAAGTTAGTTCTTGAAAACTGTAATTCATGTAAGTAGCTGATAACCAGATTCTGGTATAGCTTGGTGGAAGCCTGTGCTAGATAAGGATTTGAAAAACTGAACACTCTTTTAACTGGTATAGGGGAGAGCAGTCCTTCCTGGAGCACACCCAAGCAGTTTATAAATGTCTCTGTTTATAGAAGTTGAAGTTGTAAATTCCTAATGATCTATATTTCTCTCCTTAAAGCACTCTTTGGTATAGGAGCTGTTCTGCTGAGATCAATCAACGCAAAAAACCCCTCAAAACTACCCCCCAAAAAAACAAAAATAACACACACATACACACCCCCACAAAAAATACCACCCCAATTTGGTTTTTTATGCCGCTTTGTGCCAACTAACACCTATTAACATTGCACAGGTTGCAAAGGACACATGACACCATATCTCTGCAATGTATTGCAAAATGCTCAAGGATAGTGATTAATGTTGTAGATTCACATTTATTGGTTCTAGGAGAGTCATGGAAAAGTAATTTTCCAGGGAAGCACCAAGTGTAAAAGAAAAAATGTAGGGACTTCTTTGGACTTGGAACTTGATATGCAGATCTGATCTTTAAGTAGGGCTGCTAAGAGTTTTCACACAAGTATCTTGGCTTTGTGGAATGATCTGTGTTTTCTGTGTCTCAAACACAACTGCAGGTTCTTCTGATGTGTAGCTAGATGTGTGGTTCTGTTTCCATAAATCAGGTGACAAGGCTCATACTCTATACATTTAAGTTCCTTTTAAAACCTCTATTTAGCTAGACACCATGGAGCTTGTACTTTATAAACTAAACCCTATTTATTTTTCTTTTCTTGATCTCACTGTTTGTCCTCTGCATGTGACCTCTTCCTAACAGAGACCATTCATCTGAACAACACCTAATACCTTGAGTGTTGTTTTGAACAATTTTAGATTAAATCAATTAACTTTTTAATTAGTCGATCACAGATGCAGTGGGCTATATGTATTTTCCTCAGTTATGCTTATTTACTAATTTCAGTACTTAGCTGGTGTTTTCAGCCTTCAGAATAACTGGCTTCTCTTTATGTATTTTACAGTTTTATGTTCATTAATCTGCTTGTAGTCATCACAGGTTTTTCTGGATATGAAGGGTAGGGTTTTGTTATAAGTATTCAGCACTTGCTGCTTTACTGTTCTCCCATTGTAGTGAATTGGCAGGTCTGCAAAGCAAAATGAAGGTGAAGTTGTAGACATTACTTTTTGATGCTAATGCCCCTACTAGTTTGAATTTCAGGGTTTTGCTCACAACCACATTACATCCCTGAGGTCTAGTATGCACTGAAGTTTTTCCACTGTAGCTGGACCATTTGTGCTCTTAAGTTTAAAGCTGTTCCTCAGATTTTACAAGTAAACTTTTGCTTTGGAGGGGTAAATCTATTCAGTACTGAAATACTAGTAACAATACAGGTATATGAAAATTAACACTTTGTAAAAACATCTTTCCAGGTGTCAGCTGGAACAACTTATCCTTGGTGCCATCTCAAGGCATATCGAGGATAAGAGGGTCATTAGGGGCAGTCAACATGGCTTCACTAAGGGGAAGTCACACTTAAACAAACTGGTAGCCTTTTATGAGGACATAACCGGGTGGATAGATGATGGCAAAGCAGTGGATGTGGTCTATCTTGATTTCAGTAAAGTGTTTGACACAGTCTCCCACAGCATCCTTGCTGCTAAACTGAGGAAGTGTGGACTGCATGATCAGGTAGTGAGATGGATTATGAACTGGTTGAAGGAAAGAAGCCAGAGAGTTGTGGTCAATGGGACAGAGTCTAGCTGGAGGCCTATATCTAGTGGAGTCCCTCAAGGGTCAGTACTCAGACCAGTGTTCAATATTTTCAACAATGACTTGTATGAGGAATAGAGTGTACTATCAGCAAGTTTGCTGATGACACCAAGCTGGGAGGAGTGGCTGACACGCCAGAAGGCTGTGCTGCCATCCAGAGAGACCTGGACAGGCTGGAGAGTTGGGCAGGGGAAAATTTAGTGAATTATAACAAGGGCAAGTGTAGAGTCTTGCATCTGGGTAGGAACAACCCCAGGTTCCAGTATAGGTTGGGGAATGACCTGTTAGAGAGCAGTGTNCTCCCTTATGAGGAAAGGCTGAGGGAGCTGGGTCTCTTTAGTTTGGAGGAGACTGAGGGGTGACCTCATGAATGCTTATAAATATGTAAAGGGTGAGTGTCACGAGGATGGAGCCAGGCTCTTCTTGGTGACAACCAATGATAGGACAAACGGCAATGGGTGCAAACTGGAATACAGGAGGTTCCACTTAAATATAAGAAGAAACTTCTTCACAGTGAAAGTAGCAGAGCACTGGAACAGGCTGCCCAGGGAGGTTGTGGAGTCTCCTTCTCTGGAGACATTCAAAACTCGCCTGGACACATTCCTGTGTAACCTCATCTGGGTGTTTCTGCTCCAGCAGGGGGATTGGACTAGATGATCCTTCGAGGTCCTTTCCAATCCTGAACATTCTGTGATTCTGTGAAGCTTCGGGTCAAGTACTCGGAGAATACTTGTAGTTTTAAACTTCAAATTGGCATATTCCTTTCAGAAGAGTGTTGCTCTGTGTGCATTAGAATAGAAAACAGTTGATACAAAATAATGAAAGTATTTGTGTGATACAAGCAGAAAACAGCATGATGTGCATGTGGTATAGCCTGCTTTTGCTGCATTAATTTCATTTCTTCATTTCTAATAAGTCACCTTGCGCATCCATGTTCTACCAGAGAATAGTTTAAATAGGCATGTTCTTAATAGTCTTTCTGTATAAGAAGGTACAGTATATTATTAAATTTACCTACACTATATTTGGTTAAGATTCTCCACTAATCTAATTGGAATGCAAAGTTACACCTGCAGCAACCTCAACTGGGGAAGTGCCTCCATCTGCCTTTCTTATTTAGAATAATTAGGACGCTGTAACTCCAAGGTGATAAATACCATAACTAAGGATTTTCAGCCAATTGGCATATGAACTCTCGATTTGTATTTGAAACTTCCTCACAGGGCTCTGTCTGTGAAACACAGTTTTTCTTACTTTTTAGTTCGTTGTAACCTTTCTGTCTGTTAGATACACTTTTTGCGGGGGGTGAGGGACTGTAATTTTTTTTTTTCTTCTTCTTTTTAGGAGGGAGAAAACAATATGGCGGTAATAGGAGTTGAGTTGGACTGTGTTCACATTCCTGTCATGAGCATGGGCTGAGCAGCAGTGCTTCTACAGGAGTGCATGTCTGTTGTGTATCTCTAAGCCATCTCTGGCCTGTCAGGCTATACATATATTCTGGCCTTAATCACTTTACCGGTAGACTCTGGCATAGAAGTGTAGCTGGTTACCTGAGCTAGTTACAGCCTCCATATTTGTGCACTTGTAGAGATTTCCATGAAGTACATCTAACAGAACTGAAAGCAGTTTTGCAGAGTTTTCCATGGAATATCTTTATGCTAGATCTCAGGCAAATGTGCTTATAAGGAGACTTTGTTACTCATTATTTTTCCCCTTGTTTTTAAAACTATTTGAATCTTGTACATACACCCAGAGATACGGTAAGTATTTTGCATACCTTCCCTAAGTATTAGTGAATTGTTTTTGCTTTTGATTTGAAATTAAGCATAGAATAGCTTGATCCGGCTCTTTTGTATAGCTAGATTACTAGGAGATCCTTTAAAAGATCTTTAAAAGTAATGTTGCAGCTTCCTGGATTATATTTTTAGGCTTGAAAATATGTAATTTGTTGGAGAACGAAATATTCTGAATTTTGAATTTTTTTTTCTCGAAATTACTTTTTGGGGGAGTGGCATATGGAGAAGGTGATGTGATTTAATAAGGGTTGTGGGATACAATTGGATTATGGCCTCAGGAGGGTGAATAGATATGTTTGGCCAGATCCTTGATGAGCCAGTAGGATTTGGCTGTTGAGCTACCTTGGTCTCCCCCGCAAATTGCAAAGTTGCAGCAAGTTTTCACTAATGTTTTTTGTCTTGTATTCTGTGGTACGAAAACAGCAGGTGAATACACAAATATGTAAATGGATGCACATATACGCATCTTCTTATGCACGTTGGGTGTGTATATGCATGCATCCAGATGTCTGATTCTTTGCCTCATCTTTCCATTCTTATTTTCTACAAGAGATGGAAAGGTAGGAGAAGGCTGGTGTTCTGAAATAAATCTGCCCTGTTATTTTCTTTTTTTTCCTTTAAGGTTTAGAGAGAGAAAAATATTCCATGCTACTTTTGATACAATGGCAAATTGAATAATATGGGGAAAGTCTGTTCAAGCACATGTTACTTTGCTTCTTGATATTTTTAGGAAGTCTGCTACTCAGATATAACTAAGCTGCAACCATTTCACATTAGGTTAATAAGTAATCATAATAGAGAATAGGAACACTAGGAGGTAATGATTAAAACGTGGTCAGTTCTGTCTCCACCACATAGATGAATAGTGATATTAGTTTAAAACCGCGAGTTTCTGGAAAAGATGATGTATTTTTTTTTCCAGTGTTGTATTTTCTTATCTTGGGTCACTCGATTATTAGTGTCTCAGAATGAATTCATGTGTCTAAGAACAAGGAACTCAATAAAAAGAGTTATTGCCATATGCAAATTTCTTGTAGGCAGATGAGGAGGTTTTCCTGGCAGCAGAAATGATGTGTTTCCATTTAAAAATGTCAAAAGCATCAGGCCCAGGCAGTAGGATCTCTTGTATGTGCCAGTTAATGGTAGTTTTTCATGAAAAACAAGTGTTAATGGAAAAAAGGGCTCTTTAAATAAAGCAGGGATGGGATTTGTGAGAGTAGTTCTGTGAAGGAAATGGCTTCTGCCACTTCTTTGCTGGAAGAGCACTACTGACCTTTGAGCTGATACTACTGGGTTGAAACACTATCTCCGTTGCGTGTTGATGAGTAAATGCATATAAGTCATTTGGGATTTATTTTTTTGCTGAAATGTCACTGAACTAAATATGCATCATTTTCATTTGAATGAATCTGCACTGTCTGATAAAGGAGAAGTGGGACTACTTAAATGTAAAAATTCTGGTACGAGTATTGACATTGTGTATATACAAAGCTGAAGACCTCTGTGTCACAGATGAGTTGGAAGTATTTTTTGATACCCTAAAGAGCTTGAGGATGTCTTGTTTGTCTTGCACTGTATAACCTTTTTGGTTTTGCGCTGTCAGGGTGAATGCTGTAATCCATCAAAATTATTTAGATCGAACAATGGTTATTGTAACAGTTCTGTAACCATCCTTTATATTGTTATAACCAAGGCCATTTTGTCATCAGCTTTTCAATTCCAGAGCCAGCACCCATCATTTATCTGCATAACTAAAACCAATGGTAAGCACATTTCTGCCAGAGTGAGACTGATAATGGTTTCTGTTAAAGTCTTTTTAACGATTCAATTTGAAGCAGTGATTTCCAGAGGAAGGAAATTCCATTTGTTAGGGGTCTTTTACTTGTTCATTTTATGAAAAATGTACCAGAGAATAAAAAATAAATTCTCCTTTTAAAATTTCTCAGGCTTGCAAAATAGCTGCATCTAGAATAAGTATGTGTCATTATTCCCTACTTCCAAAAAGAAAAGCTTTGTTTGTGGAATTAAATGATGTAACTGCAGATACTACAGACTCTCTTCTATTCTAAGAAAATTCCGGGTCTCTAGATTCTGCATAAATTAACTGACATTGCTTACATGGTTTTAATCATGTTTGTGGTTCCACGTTACCTCAAATTGGAGAACAGTGGTTTAAATGACTCCTTATGTAATATACAGAGCGTTACCACCGTGCTAGTAAGGTAATTATACTTGTGCTTGAGCATAGGGATAAGCATCATGAATTCGCGTCTGAAGCATTTACTGTTCATTTGAGTTCACACAGGTGGCACATGATTTCCCAGTGCTAGCAGTCCACTTCTGCAGTTCTCCTTCTACCTTCATGCTGAACTGTAGGCAAGTTTTCCTGATCCTAATTTTTAGTTCTTTGCGAGTCTATAAACTGTTTAAAAAAAAGGGGAAAAAAATCAGAAATGTTAATGAGGAACCTGTATTCTTGTGATGAGAAGTGTTATTTATGAAACATGTAATTTGCTGTAATTCAGGCAACAGAATGCAGGCAATTTCCCAAACTTACCTGTAAGCAGTGTGTGACTGGGGATGGTTGGGCTTCAGTAAATTAAGTCCCAAGTGTGGTGTGTGGGGGTGTGTGTGTTTGTTTTTGGTTTTGTTTTGTCTGTTGTTGTTTGTTTTGTCTTTGTGTTTAATCTGTTGCTGTTGACAAATGTGGAGCGCTGAGATTCTCGTCTTGAATGCTGACCTTGATTTAGAGGACTTGCGGTCAGACAGTAGAGTCAAGATTTAATCTATTAAAATGGAATTTTGTATATGTGTACTCTAGCCAGCTTAAGATGATTTTTTTGTTATAAAATGGGCAATGACCATAAAATAGTTCCATCTATTTGAAAATCTAATGATTCTGCTAAAGTTTTGCAGTGGGTATCTCATGTGTGTGGACCCTCCCAATAAACAAATCTCCATTTGCTTTAAAAACGTGGGCAAAGTTGCATCATTTTCAGTTTCAGAAACTCTGCCACAGCCTTTGTTTTTTCAGTGTTTGAAAGCCAGTGGGCAGGATCTGGGGAATTATCGAGGAGACTGCAGGTCCCTGTCCCCTGAGCCAGTGGGTGGCTTCCTGTGGGGGCACAGACCGCACAGAAGTCTTAAAGCACATGAAGGGACCTTCTTATCAGCAGGTCTGATTCCTGTGTTTAAAGACACTTTGGTGGTTTAAAGAGTTTTAGGTTTTTTGTGGGACCCAATCTTCTTAGTGAATTGAGGCAAGTGATTTTATATTCACATATACAAGACAGAAGAAAATCTTCCCTTTCCTAGGGGGCTGGGCTCCTAGTAAATACCTGTACGCAAGTTGCCGTGCTTTGAGGTGCCTGAGAACTGTCTATCTTTAAACATATCATGATGTGTCTTCTCAAATCTACTGAAATATTTGCAAGTTATTTCCCAGGTAAAACTTAAGAGGTTCATTCCTTTCTGTTTGTGACAGTCGCAATTAATTGTAAAATGGTGTGATGAGAAACTTTTTTGTGACACATTACTCAGCAAACTGGGTAATGTAATCCTAGTGGTCCCTCTCAGTCTGAAGTGCTATAGCTCACTCTGAACTGATCACGTGTAGAGTTAAAATAATTTTTCTTTTCAGCAGCCATAGTTTGCCTTGCCCCTTGAGAAGCAAAGCCTTTTAAGCCAGGGACTCAGTTGACCACGCAGTTGAGACGGTTGCTGATCCTCAGGACTGGTCACTACTTGAATATAAATCCGTCACTTCTGGAGCTGCTTCAAATGGGAGAGAGTGGTTGTGGTGAGGAAGTACGAACAGGCTGTCATCTTGTGTGCCTGACAATTATTCATCGTGTCTTTGTATTTATGGCATCTACAGAAAACTCTTTAAAACGTTTCAGGCCTCAATTTCACTTTTTAAAGAGTCCCTAGCATGATACCCAGGCTGATTAGCATTCAGTACTTCAATGCCACTTTACTGGTAAATAATCTTGTCTACATTTGAGTTCTCTTTTTTTTTTTTTTAATTATTTTACTGTGTGGGCAAACAGAATTTTGGCAGAAAATGGAGCAAAGGAAGTTATCTGTGTCCCACCTCATGTGTGTGAGAGAGTTGTGCCATTGGGAAAAAATTAAAGGGAAAACCTGCCAAAGGAGAGCAAACTTGTTTCTTCATTTTCCTATTTTTCGTATTTTGTGACTTAAAATCTTTAGCTCCCTGCATTGCTTTAAACATTATATGAAGATAACTTGTGTGTGGAAACTTCCCAAAAACTGCGTGTCTTGGATGTTTGAAAAATGAACAAAGGTACAGTGTTCTGCAGCCCGTCATCCTCTAACATTTTGTTCCAGATTCAAAATCACAAATTGTTGCGCTTCCTTTTTCTCTGTTGAACAACTTCTTCTCAGACTGCTCATTGTGTCTTCTATCTGCTTTCAGGATTGCAGGTTTCTCCCAAGTAAAACTAATAGGTTCATCACTTTTAATTTGTGAGTGTGACAGTGTATTCTCACCTCTGATCACTTCTTGTTCTACACTGTGGATATTTCTTGTTGATTCTCAGCCACACTCGGCTTTCTGCTGGTCATAGCAACTTTTCGCAGTTAATTTCCTTTGGGTTTTGCGGTTTTTAATTTGGTAGCTACTCTCTGTGCCCTGACCTCTTTTCTTCTTGCTGACTTTGGCACCGTTAGGGTTCTCAGTGCTACCCCATGCCTCATCAGTGCCTGTTCAATACCAGTTAGACTGCTGTAGCACTACCTCTTTTCTGCTTTCCTATTTGTGCACACTGTGACGTTACATTTTGGACAGCAGGCTATTTTATAGCAGAACCATTGCACAACGCGAACGAACCATGAAGCCTCTATCTTTAATAACTCAGTGTTGAGGTTTTGGAGGTGTCGCTGGTAAATCACCCGAAAAACCAGTAAGGAATCAAATTATCTGTGCCTTTGCTTGAATGTATCACAAGAGAACAGGTGCCTTTTTTGGACTTCTTCCTATTTGAAACAGATTTTTCTGTTTCTGCGTAAACATGGCACCATCTTTAACTCCTTTATCTCTTCCTTTGTGGATCAAATATTTTGTTTTCTGCCGCTTCACAGGTTCTGGGTTTCTTTCCCATGTTTAATGCTGAAGCGCCTTTTGCTCTCAGTTTGCCAGTTCTCTCAGCTGTGTCTCAAGAAGATCTGTGTGTGCACGAGTGTGTATACCTGTACAGGTCATTGAAAACACAAGCAAATCTGATATGAAAAGACAATTAGTATTTTTCATAGAAGAAATTACTGTTCTTCTACTTTACAACAGTTTGTCTTACTGCATAGTGATAATTAATAAATAAGACATGTTAGGGCATGAATTGTGTTGAATTAATTTATACCTGCTAGGTTGTTAGCTGTGAATCTGACATCTGAATGCAGTCTGCAGAGCCATGTGTGCATTAACGAGGTTCTTGTGGATGCCTAGCAATCTAAATTTATAAAAAATACACACATATATATGTTTTTATGCTTCTTTTTCCTTATATTTACACACACATATGCCCCTGAATTTGAAGTAAGTGGGTAGTCACGGGTGAAAATCCCATAGCCCGTTTTTCTCTGCAAATTCTGTGGGAGGTTTGTGAGGTCTCAGCTAGTCAGTACAATTTTCAAATCTGTGTAATGAAATGAGCGATTTACAGTCACAGCTCAGAGTTATTACCAGACAGTCATTCCTCTAGATTTCTCCTGCCTCTTTTATAGCAAGAAATATTTTTGTGGCCTGCACTATTGCTGACAGCTTTGTTGTGAGCTTTCTAACAGTAATAAAAAAAGCCCCTCCAGTACAGCAGCTAATTCACGATTTATGAAGCATGTAGAATTCTTCCTGCTCAAAGACTGAATGTGCACATAATCAGGAAGCAGTCTGAATACAGGGAAATTGAGGAGGGGTTGCCCCTTGTTCTGCCCAGTGGACCGTAAAACGCTTGCTATTACGAGAACCATACCCCCAAAGAAATTTGAGCTTTTCCAATCTAGTAACTAATTTTAAAGCATATTTATAAACACTGAAAAGGTATGAAGGATCAAGAATATATATCTTTCCTGTTTTTTATGTCAGTGTATTTCTCCCATCCTGTTGCAGGTTTTTGTATGTTTTCTATTTCTTCTTGCCACCATGTACTTCCCAGTATGTTTTTTGTCTTGTCTTAGTTTGGGCTTTTAAATAATATATTAGTATTCAGATTGGTTTAATGATCACGCCTTCCAAAAGCATTTCAACAAAGTTAAGATTGCAGGTCTCATTTTTAAGATTCTGTTTCTTTTGTGGGCTTTGGAAGTTTCACTTTACAATCTTTATCAAGACTGATGCTTAACAGTTCTTATGTACAGCGAAACTAGTGAAAAAAACCCCAGACTTCATAAGCGTCATGTCCCTAAACTTGTGACTCTTCCTCCTTAGAAGGAGGAATTTGCTTGGTCAAATTCAGGTACATGCTAAATATGCACTGGCTGAGCCAGTGCATAAAAGGTGTTTGACCAGATGGCTGTTGTCTCTTGCAGTGGGTAGAGTTTGTGTTAAAATCGCCTGAAGCAAGCACCTGACCTAGAGACAACTTCAGGACTGGGAGCTCGTCAAAAGTATAAAACTGGAAAGGTAATGGAAGCCACTTAGTAATGTGAAAAATAGTTCATTGTTGTTAATATACTGCCTTATCACAATAAATGATTGCACTTTTTGTTTCCTCCTGCACTTTCCCAGGGCTGTATTTTGCAGTCTTTCAGAGGATTTTGGTCTCTTCTTTCACCAGTTTTAAGTTTCCTGCAAAAGTTGAGGAAAAAATGTGTAATCCTGCAGACAGCAGTGGTTATTCCTGCTGAGTTTATTGGACTTGCCATCTGTTACAGGTAATTTTGGCTTTGGGGTTTGGATTTAATGACCTTAAGTAGTTCTGCTCTGTCTTATATTTCGGTATTGTAAAAATACCAAGGCAGATGAAGATGCAGACAGATTTTTCCAGGCTGCTTTGACTAAAATCATTACTAAGCTTATCCAGTGATCTTTTCTGTGTATTACATTTTCGCTTCCTTCAGTTTTGTTTCCAATGTGTCCCACTTCTCCTTCGTTCTGCCTTTGGGCCTTTCTTAATTTTTTAGTAACAATGACTAAAAGGATGCATCACTTGACAGAGTGAAAGTGAATAATTTTGTTAAAAGAACTTTGTTTCTGTTACCCAAGCTTATGGTGTGAATCCCATGGCATGAAGCCCATAACCTTGCAGGCATCAGAGGTGTATGTAGGTCACTCAGCATTTGATGTGTAGGCTCCCTGGCTACCAAAAGCTTGAGGTTTTTTGCAAGCCCAGAGAATCTCAAAGGCTGCTGACAAATGCTCAGCAGCATTGAATCTAGCTTACATCTCCGTGTTCCCCTGCAAAAAGCATAATGCATTTAGGGGCATGTGTAGCAGCGAGAGTAATTCACACTTCAGTCTTGTATTGCTGAAGGAGCAGCATACATGTGTTTTGTTTTTCCTTACGTCTGGTGGTTAGGGTTTCTTCCCAGTCAAAGAAGGCCCAAGATGCTCTTCTCTCCTCTGATCCAGAATTTCAAATCCACCTCTAACCTTCGGTAAGGACCAACTAATTACTTTGTGTTGCATCCTGAGACACTCGCTGTCTCTCATCTCGGAGACAGCATATATTTAAAAAGAAAAAAAAAGAAAGATCCACCAGGCCCTATGAGAAACTGGAGTGGACATGACTCTGAATTCCAGAAAGCTTCAAAACTTCCATTTGAGGGATGGGATGCAACGCTAGCTGTAGTCAGTGGCCTGGGTTTGCTTTGGGTTATCAAACGGATAAAAATTCCTGAGTCTAACCATTGCACTGCTGAATAAAAAAAAAAAAAAGCAGACCAAGGACAGAAGCAGCAGCATCGCTATAAATAGCTGTGTGTGAAAATGCAACCAGCACCATTTCACTGAATTATTTTTTGAGGGGATATGTCTTCCATCTTCAGGGCAAGCTCTAGCCTGTACACCTGAAATGGAGCGAGGCTTAGTAATTTAAGGTGTAATATTTTGATGCAATATATAATTTCATTGTAAGGCAAAATCAGAAGACAAGAACACTTTTTGGTGCATGGATCGGTAGGATAGTAAGGGAGAACAGTCATTTATTAATTTCTGAGTTTTAATTTAAAAATAATAAATAAATAGTTAAACATCTCAAAACTTCTTTTCATTTGTGTTTTGGGAAGATATGTATAAAAAGGCACTGAGAAAGATTTCCTTCTGTGCACACAGCTAAGCAAGCAACTTAAAATATGAAAGCAAAAAAGATACTGGCTATTAAATATGAGTGTAATGGATACGATTTGAGGTAATTCTGTAAGCTATGTACATGACTGTGCAGAGAATTCATATTTTAATATTGATGGCAAACAATTTCACACTAAAATATTTATAGAAAAAAGGAAATTGACTATTAAAGATGTATGTAAAGAGAAAAATGTAAATTATATTTGGAAAGCAACATGCCAACTATGATCTACCCTGACAGCTTTTCTTTTTAAATTTGCAAATTTAAAAGAAAGAAATCAGATTACAAGAAAAACTATTGTGTACCATAGTAACACACAAAGTATTATTCAGATCAGTAGAAGTCCTTTGTTGCTAATACATGCCAAATTAAATAACAAATGGAAATATATTGAGCAGTCATACTTCAGAGAATGAGAGATTGAAATCTGACTCAAATTTAAAAGTAGCCCTCCCTACGCTTGCAGAAACTGCTATGGAGAGACACTTCCAGGAGTAGCACTTTGCATCTTTCCCTCCTGCGTACTGCTCTGGTTGGCATGGGGTCCACTAAAGTAACTGCACAGAGTAAAATATTTGTCAATAGTTGAAGGTGTTCATTGGTCTTATACTTCAAGATATTTATTTTGCATAAACCTGAGCTTTGGGTTTTATGGGAGGAGTAAGAGGACTTCAGCACCAGCCCGCTCGTGGGCTCAGGTTCAGGAGAGTTTGCAGTTCTGCAATTTCTCTCCTGTCTTCCTTTTCCCCATTCACATTGGGTTGCATCACTACCTGTTATTGTGCTTCGTATGTGCAAGGTATTTCAATGGACATACAGGCAGCTTCAAATGTAAGTGTGCACCTGCTTTCTTTAGCGCTTTAGTCAAACCTTTGTAGAAGGATGCTCTGTTTTTGCATGTTGCTGGTATGTGCTCAAGCTTTCAGATGCACAAGTGGAAGGGAGGGGTAAGGTAAATTTAAAAAACGTAAGTTTGTATCATAGCTTTTGCTGTGCAAACGGTAAAACAATTTTCTGCCGGCTCTCACTTCTCATGCTTGCCTCTGCAGTCAGAGACCTAAATAAATACATTTCCATGGTAGGTATAGGACCAGAACTCAAAAAAATACTATAAAAGTGTATGTGTTTGAGGAAATGGGACAACCTGAGTCTCCAGTTTTCATGTATGTGGAAACTGTAAATATTTTGTGGTTTTTAAATGTTGTTAGCTTAAGAAAAACAGATCCTCATGGCTTAATGTTACTATTAAATCATTTTGTTGTTTTCTCTGCTTGAACACTTTCCTCTATTATTCATTAAAAAAGTAGATTGAACCTGGCCCTCTATTAGAATTTTTTATTAGCAATAAAGGAAGTTCCAATAAGCAGTGAGCCATTCAGTTCTTCCCGGTGCTGGGCTTCTTCCTAGGTACTTTATGTTTAGTCAGTGCCTAGCTTTGGGGTACCTGAGCAGCAAAGGGGTGTGTAGGCACTGTTGGAGGTGGTAGCAGATGTGGGTGAAGTGTTTTCCTGCGGCTGCTGTTTTCCAGGAGACTCCTGGCACATACGGGGCAGCAAGGAGAGTTCAGATCCCTGCGGGGTTCCCGTGGCTACAGATGGATAAATTTGGACTTTTGTTTTTAGGTAGAAGTTCAACCCCCCTCCTAACCTGCATCCCAGACTCTCCCATCTGTCTTATTTCTGCCCGCAGCCCTACTCTGCATGGAGAAACTTGTGAGCTTTAAGGGTCAGTGCTTCCCTCCAGGCTGACTCATCTTTTCTGAGGATGTTTTCCCCTGTGCTCTTTGGATTGGCTTTATTTAAATGGTCGGTATCTTCAGTCTGTCTGTGCGGTATCTTGCTGAAAAACTTGGAGGAGATTTTCCGCTTAATACCTTTGACTGATTTTTAGCTCTTCTGTGGTCTTACCATCTTCCCTTTTTCCCTCTGGGGACTCAACTGGATGTAGGAAAGAGGTGAAGCAGAAAAGTGGTGGATGACCATGTATGCCCGAGCAGCATGTGGTTAGATTTAGGTGGTCTCTACTTGAAGAAGTTGTAACAATGGCCAAAGCATTGAGTCAGCACAGGAAATGATGCTCCTGACAGTTGCTGAATTTCCCTGAACTTGGTATTCAAGAGGGTTGTGTTCAGGTCGATGTCAGCATTACCCAAAAGCTGCATGAACTTTCTACCTAAAGCTCTGATTCAGAAATTTACTTTTAATGCACAGTTAAGTTTACTTTGGTCTAGTAGAGCATTGGTCTGTCATGCTTTGGGCTCCCAGGTCTCACATTCATACTTATTTGCTTTTCTAAATTAGGATGAGATGGTGTATAATCAGTGAACTGAAAAAGCAGATGAAATTTGAAAGCTTTTACTTATGCGCTACAGGGAGAAAGTAATGAGGTGTTCTGCCTGAAACCAGATTAATTTAAATGTGTCAAATTGTTCTACAGAAATTTCTTATCAAAATAACCTGCAAGGTGAATTTTATAAGATCTCCGATTAGTACAAGTTACCCTTACCAAAGCTGTTGATGTTTTTTTTTTCCTTTTACCTCAGGTTAAATACTGTCTTTAATACTAATACAAAATTGTTTGTTATTGAATACTGTACTCATGTCTGTATGGCACATTAATTAATTAATTAATTTTGTGTCACACAGAAAATGATACTTGAGCACACAGACTTCATTGTCATGGTTCACTTGGGAAGGTGTGTGTATTTTGGTACCACAATGCAAGGTATGTCTAGTAGAAGTGATCATGCTATGTACTTTATTTTCTAGAGCATTTAGTATAAAGTAGCAGCTCACTGTGAGGATCAGACCATTATATCACTATTGGCTGTCTAGGGATGTATTTCAAGTATCTGATGGTCTGACAGCTGGGAACAACCCCAGGCAAATTTTACTGCAGGAGTTCAGAGGGGTTTCTTACGTGGGAGTAATACTCTGATTTTTCAAAAGCTGGAGAAAACTGTAGTAAGGACAAGAAAGAAACTGCGAATGTGAAGGACGAGTTTGACCAGGAAACCTTACTCTGGAAGCGGGGAGCCAGTGAAGTAGCTGCATTCTCATTGCTGCTTGATACAGCACACAATGTGTTGAAAATGGTGCTAATACTGTTTGGGGAGATGGATACCGGGATGGAAGGCAATGGTTTATCCAAATATGTATGTAAGGGAAGAATATTTCGGGACCGCAGCTGTCTTGTCTGATATGACTTTTTTTTTTTTCTTATTTATTTTTGAGGGGAGAGAAAATGGGTGATAGCTTTACTTTGTGCCATTTCTATGAGGCGTAACCATGTTTGAGACATGTAGGTGAAGAAAGAGGAGGGGACACTGTCAGTTTAATTATTGAGAGCAGACGGCGAAGTGAATAAAAGGAAATTGTTATAAAGGTGGTGAAAGACGTGTATATAGCACAAAAGTGGTAACTAACTTGAAAAGCAGGCAAGGTGAGAGCAATTTCTATAGGTTGTTCTTTATAAGCTAGGTCTGTTGAGGTGGGCACTGGCTTTCTTTTGCAAAAAAACCCCGAAGTAATGGCTTGGTACTCTGAGAGATTTTGCTTTTAGAAGTCTTTTGGAGTTTTGTCATTCTTGAAATAATATTCTAATAAATTTCAAATAAAAATGGTGTCCATCTCTTTCTCACTCTGAAAGTTGGTGTACAATGCGCAATCTAAAACAGAACAAAAAAAATGGTCCAATTATAGAGGTATTGTGTTTTTCTTGTTGCATTAAAAGGAAAACATAATGGCTTTGTTTGTGCACTTTTAGAATAGGAGCAAAATGATTTCAGAATGCTGAATTTTGATAGAAAACAATAAGCCTCATTTATTTGTACGTAATTGTATCTATTTTGATGGTGTCTTTCATTGTTCTGATTTTGCCAGTGCGTTTGTTTTTCCTTTTTCTTTCTGTCTTCTCTCCAATTCACAATTTCCAGGGTAGAGTTTCCAGTGATATAAATAGGCAAAGTTTTTTGAAAATTATGAAGTAATGTCTTCATTTAAAACTGTAAGGAACTAACTATCCTCATTTGTTTAGTTAAGTAATAGCTGTTTTTCTCATTGTAAGCAATGGCATTCCGCTTTTTAAATTAAACCATTACTTTCTAGTACTTGAAAAGATTGTGACAGCAGTTGTTGAGCCAGTGGAGTCATGCAGAATTTGTGATTTTCATCTATCGCTAATAGAAGTTATATGTACAGAGCAAAAAGAAAATACAGTGCTGCTGGCAGGAATTTATGAAGAGCTGTATTCTTTTGTTTTTATGCACACCACAGTGTGAGGTAGACAAATGCCAGTGTTAGTAGCGTAATATTTCTAGGAGGAAGGATGTGTTTGTATTAGGTTGGTGCAAAAGGAATTGCAGTTTTTTGCATTGTAGAAATTTGCCGTTTGATATTGGAATACATTCTTAAGTAAATGTGGTTAGGTTATACATCATTTTAATGCACTTCTCTCGCTCTATGTATTTTTTTTGCTGCTGACTTATTACTTGCTGTTTATTTTATATTTATTTTAGACTATGGAAATGATGTTAGACAAAAAGCAAATTTGACCAATTTTCTTATTTGAAGTCAAAATGAGTCACAAAGCAGCGGAGACAACTCAAAATGTCACCCACACATTTGGCCCAGAAACTGCTAACGAACATATAGCACAGTGGTGGGTCAAGAAGTTTCACAATGGAGATAAGAGCCTTGAAAACGAGGAGCATAGTGACTGGCCATCAGAAGGTGACAACAACCAATTGAGAGCAATCATCGAAGCTGGTCCTCTTACGACTACATGAGAAGTTGCAGAAGAACTCAACATTGACCATTCTACAGTTATTCAACATTTGAAGCAAATTGGAAAGGTGAGAAAGCTTGATAAGTGAGTGCCTCGTGAGCTGACCAACGATTTAAAAAATCATGGTTTTGAATTGTTGTCTTCTCTTCTTTTACGCAACAACAAACCATTTCTTGATCAGATTGTGATGTGTGACGAAAAATTGACTTTATATGACAACTGGTGACAACCAGCTCAGTGGTTGGACCAAGAAGAACCTCCAAAGTGCTTCCCAAAGCTAAACTTGCACCAGACTGAGAAGTCTGCTCAGCAAATGGATGGAATGCACTGAAAACTACAATGCCTGCAGCCCACACGGGTCAACAGAAAGGGCCCGATTCTTTTCCACGACAATGCCCAACCACATGTCACACAACCAATGCTTCCAAAGTTGAACAAATTGGGCTATGAAGTTTTGCTTCATCTGCCCTGTTCACCTGACCTCTTGCCAACCGACGACCACTTCTTCAAGCATCTTGACAACTTTTTGCAGGGAAAACGCTTCCACAACCAGCAGGATGCAGAAGATGCTTTCCCAGAGTTCCTTGAATCCTGATGCATGGATTTTTATGCTACAGGAATAAACAAACTCATTTCTCACTGGCAAAAATGTGCTCATTGTAATGGTTCCTATTTTGGTCTACTATCTGCATGGTACATTAGAGCTCATTGTTTTGTATGTGAAACTTGGATTTTTCTTTTCCTAAAGTACATTTACTTCTATTTTCATATATTGTTTTTTATCTGCCTTATATTGCACAGTTGTTCAGTATTGTCAGGTGGTCCTACAGCTAACACACATATGCATAGCTTTTCTGCGGATGTTTTAGATCCATGAAGATGACTAAGGGAGTGGAGCTCCCTTATGAGGAAAGGCTGAGGGAGCTGGGTCTCTTTAGTATGGAGGAGACTGAGGGGTGACCTCATTAGTGTTTATCAGTATTCAAAGAGTGAGTGTCACGGGGATGGAGCCAGGCTCTTCTCAGTGACAACCAATGATAGGACAAGGGGCAATGGGTACAAACTGGAACACAGGAGGTTCCACTTAAATATGCAAAGAAACTTCTTCTCAGTAAGGGTGAGAGAACACTGGAACAGGCTGCCCAGGGAGGTTGCGGAGTCTCCTTCTCTGGAGACATTCAAAACCCGCCTGGGCACATTCCTGTGTAATCTCATTTAGGTGTTCTTACTTCAATATCCAAACGAGGAATGTATATTTAGGAAAGATTTAAAGGTTGGAACCTCTCGATACTTTTGTACTCTAAAAACTCCGGAATTTGGACAATAAGAAGAAGACTCAGTTCTGGTTTTGTTTTAGCTGAATGCGAGAAAAAAAAGTTGAAACATCTTACTAGCTATTAATTGGCCTTGGAATTACGAGGTTTGCTTTTTTCTGTCTTTTTAATGTAAAATTTATTTCTTAATGAAAAAATCAACAGAATAAGGTAAAATTAGAAATAACAAAAAAATAGACAGAATAATAAGAGTTTTACTTATTACATTGGAGGAACTTTTTTACTGATGTTCTTGAAGTAACAGGACTGTTTCATACAGCAGGGATGAGCGAGATCTTGACGAGCAAAGCAAACAGTGAATACTGGAGTTTTGCCTCTCTTCTTTGTGCCTTTGTACTTCTTCTTCATTTTTATCTACCTGCAGGTTAGTTTTTGAAGGCACAGTCAACTTACCAGTCGTACAGGCCAGAAAGCAAAGCTTCTGATCTGCAGGTTGCTTCTGCTCTTTCAAGATTTGTTTTAGGAAAAAAACCCTGAATTTGTCTTAAAGCCAGAGACCTGAGAAGCACCAGTCTCAGCCTTCAGCATATCCACCAGAAATCCAGGTTGATTTTTGTAATTTTTGCTGGAACCCTTCCCAGAAATTTGGCAGACTTATCCATGTCTACATCTCTTAAGCAGGAAACAATCACGAAGAGGGACTATAAACACTGGGAGGGGGAAAAAAAAAAGTGATAAATTAAAATCAGTACTGAAAATGAACAAAAAAATAGTAATGGAATAATAGCATATTGCTTATTGTCTGTGGAGCATAAGAATACGGAACAATCCTTTTTATTTCATATATTTTTTTCTGGTGTAAAATTCTTTGTTCTTGCTTTTTAGAGGTGTTTGTTCACTGTCAGATCTGTATGTTTCTTACTGGTTCAGTGTATTTAAGAAAGTATTTATCTGAAAATAAATGGGCACAATAATGATGAAGTTTGTAAATGTAGAGAGAAAGTGTTATCCTTCAAGGCTTTGTCAGTACCCAATGCATGTAGAACCCCACAGTTGTTTCTTCATCTCTCCTACGGCACAGCTTTTCAGCAACATCCATAATACATGGCATTAAGTACGTATTTGGGCTTTTTTGCTCCAAGGACGTTGCATGTTAGTGACCAGTCTATTATCCACATATTTTTGTTCTTCCTGCTCCACTTCACACTAACAGATCTTGCATGTTTGTGTTACTATACTAGGTAAAGTAGGGACAGCTGAGCACGCTGTGTGTGGCAGTTGCACTTTCCCACCCCCCGCCATGCCCTGAGATCCGTGTGGCAGTTGCACATCCCCCTCTCAGAACTGGGGCCTTCAATGGGCAGTTAATGGCACTTTGTGCAGACCCAGACCCGGTGGGCAGGGTCGTCAGCAGAGGAGGGGCCGAGCCTGCCCGCAGCCCAGAGAAGCCGAGAAGCTTTTCGAATGCCCACAGCCAGATCTGAGCTGACTATAAATGGGGTTCCCGCTGAAGACCCCTGTGTGTGGTCTTCTCGGAGCTGCGGGTCTGCCGTGCTGTCGGAGTCACTGCCCTTAGACAGAGAAGCCGTCTAAGGTAACTTCCCGGGATGGGGAGCGCCTCACCTCTGCATATGGTTGAGTGATAAATTACTGAATATATGCTTTAATAAGTCCTCGCCTGGTAAGCGAGTGTAAAGTCCTCGTCTGGAACAGACGAGTGTAAATTCCTTGCCTGGCAGGCAAGAGTAAGTCCTGGCCGCAATAGGCTAGTGTTTCTCCCTTATGAGTAAAACGGGGCAGAGAGGGCTCCAGTTTTTCTTTCTTGTGAGTGCGTATATGCACGCTGTGGCTCTTCATTATTCTTATTTCACGGCACCCCAAATAACCTCCTAACCTAATATCCAAACCTGTATCTTATGTTATTGGAGTGCTAACTAATTGTATAAACCCCCTTTCTAATCGGTTTATCAGTGGTACTTTTCTGGCCAGAATAAAGTTTGTTTTGGACCTTGTTGTCCGCCTAAACTTATTTTTTGGGGTGCCTCCGTGACATTGTGACAGCTTTAATACCGTCCTGAAAACGAGCTGTTCTGAATTGATAAAATTCTGAAATGTAACTGTTCAAATTTAAGCAGAAGGGCACACAGTAAGAGTCAAAATGCTGTATCCTATAGGTCTTGTTATGCCTTTGCTGCTTAAAAGCTGAGCAGTGCCCTTTTCTGTGTCTGTCTGTTAGTACACTGCAATACAGGGCAAAGACACTATTCTGATCACTCTTAAGCCTTGTTTGTGTTGTTATTGTTTCATCGCCTATCTAGCTAAAATATTTTACATTTTTAAAGATCCTTTTCATAGGGTTGTTTTCTATTCTTCTGAGATACCCAGAGTACTTTTTCTTCATGTAGTGTTATGTGGTGAACTGCTAAATATCTGCTGTGAGGTGCTGAGTGCCCTCTCCTTGCACTGATTTCATTGGGCTTTGAGTTCGGTCACCATGAAAGAAACTTTGGAAGCTTACCTCCTCCGTCAAAGTCTGCCTGACCCTTTAGGTCACGGACAAATGTGTGCTAAAAGGAAAGGAGTTGTCTGTGGTAGCTCACCTATGCTATTATAACTCAGTGAAGGAACATACAGAAAATGAAGCCATCCAGTCATAATAGTTCAGCTTGGAGAAGAGAAGGCTCCGGAGAGTGCTTAAAAGGGGCCTATAAGAAAGACGGGGACAGACTTTTTAGCGGGGCCTGTTGCCATAAGATAAAGTGTTAATGGTTTTAACCTCAAAGAGAGTAGATGCAGATTAGTTATAAGGAAGAAAGTTTTTACAATGAAGGTGGTGAGACACTGGAGCAGGTTCGCCGGAGAGGTGGCAGATGCCCCATCCCTGCAAATGTTCCAGGCCAGGCTGGATGGGGCTCTGGGCAACCTGATCTAGTTGAAGATGTCCCTGCTCATTGCAGGGGGGCTGGGCTAGATGATCTTTGAAGGTGCCTTCCAACACAAACTATTCCATGATTCTTTTGAAAGTTCAGATGGCAGGTGATTTCCTGTATCTACTAATTTACTCTGTAGAGAGAAGGAGGAGCTGAATCCAGTGGAAGAGGTATCGCCTCCCTTTCACAGCCAGAATTCCTGTTTCCAGAGTTGTGGGGAAAGTTGCTACCTTGGAGCCTGATGTAAATCTGTGAAAACTTCTCTATAATTTGCTGATCAGACATTTCTGGTTGTGTGCATGACCCATCATTGTGATACCTGTGATGCACCAAGGATAAAACTCCCATTTTGTAAAAAAGAGGATTCAAATGAGAGTGGACTAAAACTGACAACTGTATATAGGCAAAACAGAACAAAAAATCATCAAGCTGTATGTTTATAGTGTTTTCAGCATGTCCATAAATTGAATTAATAGCAGTGTGGAGCAAAATTCTTTGGCCAAAACAATCTTCATTAAAACAAAGGGCAAATTCAGGCAGTGCAACTACCTTTTAAATTTATTCTGAGTTTAATAAACCAATGTTGTAAAAATGTAAATGATTTCTTAAACAATGTTGCTTTTGCTTAGTTTTTTGGTTTGGGCAGGGTTCTTTGTTTGTTTTTGTTGTTTTGTTTTTTTTTTTAATACACAAGATGTTTAAACCAAATAAGGACAAAATTTTACCATTTATGTCAAGCCCAATGATCAGAAAACACTGTTCTAGACTAACCTCAGGTTTTCAATTTTCAAATAAGCTGAGTACATGACCTTCCTCATTTTAAAACAGATTGTTATTGTTTAAGCGCCATGGATCAGAAGTTCAATGTGTTGAGAGTTTTATAAACACTGAACCATGAGATGATCTCTTCCCTGAAGAATTTACCATTTACTGTTTCAGTGGAAGTATTGGATGATTCAGGTTTCAGATTAGGGTTTAGTAGTCTGATATATTCAGTGTTACATTTTAAACTGATTTGTCTGGGTGGGTAAATACATTTTAGCGGAGGACAGCTAGTGTCTTGAAGTCTTCAATTTCTGTAGATAGACAGGATGTTGCTTGCAAATATGGTCAGAAAGAGATCTACCTCTAAATGAAAAGAGTATGCTGGAGTTATAAAACAGTGGTTGTGAACGGTTGCTTTCTCTCATGGGAGAAAACAACATTGACATTATACTGATGGAATTTCAGTAATTTCTGTTTTGGCAATGTTTACTTTCTGTGGGCAAGAAATGCCTGTTGATTTATATACTTGTGCAATTAACTTCATACTTGATGTATCTTATCTTAGAGGGCTGACATTGTGTTAAAGCAGCCTTTAAAATAATACTGTCATTTAAATGGTCAGCAGAAAAGTCATTAATTATAGATCCCATTTTACACCTCATTTAATTTATTATTTGGTAGTTATTTATTTTTGCCTCTGGCTAAAAGAGAATAAATGTACTCATTCATTCTGCATGGTGTTCTGTCTGCCTACTAGAACAGAAACATTAAATACCAAAACACTTTTTTGGTGTGTGTGAAAAACTAATTGATTTACTCTTTCCTTTTTGCAGTTTGTAGCTTTTCTTTGATTTAATGCCATGCAATTAGCAGCTGTGGAAATACTGCGCATGTCTATCTTCTTAACTGACAGCTGAAATCCCAGAATTTCTGGATGTTAATGGTTCCTTTTTGTTTTAGATTGAAACCGATCACACACCCGTGCAAAGCTGGTGTGTTTGAGATGTTGCAGGATTATCACAAGAGGTAGCCCTTTTCAGGAGACATATAATAGACTTTCTATTTCTTTATACATATTTTTGTGATATCTGAAGTATCATCACTGGCCTTTAAGTTGTTGCTGTTTGAAATGAATGGGACAGCTGGGAGCCCTTTGTTCAGACAGCTGGAAAACTCAGGTGGATCTTGCTGAATCTCTTCCACTTCCATCCAGTGTTTTCCAGATGTGAGGAAGGTTTACAATTGACATAAAGTCAAATCTTAGGTTGCCTGTGCTCTCCTCCTTCAGATCTCAACAGGAGTGGTTTATCTACCTTGGGAAATGCTGGAAACATTTGGTCTTCTGTCCCTGAATATTTGCTATTTCCAAGTTTCGTAGTACTGCTTGTACTTCTTGTTTTGTACTTCATTCTTTCTTGTGAGATTTCAACTTCTAAGTGTGGAAAGAGGTTTAAACTGTAATTGTGGTAGCAGAAGGTTGGCAAAGCTCACAGAAGGTGGCATGTGAGCCTCTGTCAACATAGTACACTCAAAGTTTTCTGTTTTCTCTTTAAATTGGAGAGAGAATTATGTTTCTTCAGTTTTGGGTCTAGCCAACTTCAAAATTGTTATGAATTTGTCCCAGTGCCTGAAGGAAAGGCAGAAGTGAGGAATGTACAACTTTGTAAGCAAAAGATAATATCTGGGAGTTCAGCTCTTCAGGTGCTGTGGTTCAGGTTGCTTCTCAAGTTACTCTTTGCATTCCTTCTCTTCTTCTCCCTCAGTCTCAGTTTCTCTTAAACCTTCTTTCTTTTGATGCCTGAAAAAACTTGGCAGTGCTTATGAAATCTTTGTGCTGTTCTGGTGAACTCTGATGTGTCACTTCCAAGTGCTTCCTGTGCATCAATCTGCATGTGCCTATTGTCCCTTTGGTCTTTTGGAAGATCTCATTCTAATTTGTCTACAATAGTACAAGAAACTTCCCCAGTGGAGCCCTGTTTATGGCCTGGGTATTCTGAGAATGTAAAGTGCCCTGTTTTCTGATGTGCTATGCAAGTCTGCTTTAACTCATACAAATGCACTGGTACTGGTGGCAATCAAAGTAAGGGGAGGAGAACAGGGCTTTTAGAGGGTCGTTTATATACAAAGACCTTTTTATACACTAAGTATAAAGAAGATGAATACTAGTTTTAGGATTATATGTTAGGATTTCCTAAACTTAAACACAGTTAGTAAAACAGTGGCTTGAATTAAAGTTCATGTCTTGATTTTCCTTTTAATGGATATTATTCATGTTCACTGAATGGATAAATGAAGATTAATGAGCCCTGGAAAATATGTTAATTATACTCATAGAATGAAATTACCTTATGATGAAACCATCATAAAAAGCATTTGTGGACTATAAACAATACGCTCTAATCTGTACCATGACTCTTGCCTCGGATCTGCAGCATGTGTTTTTGAGGGAATAACAGTTGATAAACATTCAAGACAACTGGATTAAATTTTTAATAGAGAACACATTGCATGGCTGATGAAAACGGTGTGACAGTCCTCAATTATGATTTTTCCTTTATAATTGGGTAAAGACTCACAAAGCTGGAGGAACAGGAATTTCAATCATTTTCTGATACTTTAAATGTAATAGTAATACTTGAAGATACACGTACAGAAAAGTGCCTGGTTGAACAAGAAGGGTTAGACCTTTAGAAATGTGTATGTTTGCTTTTGAAATAGAAGACAAAAGGTAGTGCCAAAATCAAAATAAATACATAAGAGCTGAATGCAGGTAATTACAGCAATGCCTGCTCATGCTTGGATAAAGAAGGTCAAGATCAGGACCGAACTCCAGAAGCTTTCTGCAGTTGGAACGTATTAAATAGTCTGTGCACCTTCAATGTGTTAAGTGATTTTTTAAATTGTTTTTTGTGCTAAATGTGTGTTGCTATCCAAATCTGTTGGTCTCCACACAACACACACTGCCTCAATCCCCATCAAAAGCAAAAGCAGAAAAAAACACCCCAAAACCATTCTGTGTGAGGGGAAAGTGAAGTTGTGTCAGGATTGTTTCAATGTGGCTTTCAGTTACAAAGGGGATATATCTCATTCTTTTTGCATCTGCATGGGTTTCTTCTTTGTTTTTGTTTTGGGTTTTTTTGGCATCTAGATATGTGATGGCTTTTCTTTTTATGAAGATTTTGCAAAATGTAGCTAGGTAACTGTCCAAACAAACCATGCTGTTGATCTATCTCTTTTCTTGCAGCTCTTTGTGTTGTTCATGCTTTGTTTACTTTCTGTGTACCATGTCATCTTTAGCCAGTGTCCAGAAGATACAAGCCATCGTGTCTAAATGTTGATGCTTTCAGTGACTAGTCTGACATTTTCCAGAATTACAAGTCCCTATACTCTGTCACTGTTGTCTCCTTTGTACAGTGTAGCTAGGGAATAAACCACTGCTTTGTGTTGCAGGTTAAATGTATGAAAGTTTGAGAGCATGTTCTTTTGCCATTTTAAAGACTACTTTGAATGTTTAGCCCTTTATCCCCAAATATCAATGGTTCATGTTTTCCTGGATGCAAGAAAGAAAGTTTCGAAAAACTTTTATTTGGCAAGCTACTCAGTATTGCCTGATATAATTGTATCTTTGCTTATGTCTGTCACATATGTCTGCTCTCTTTTACCTTTCCTAGTCTAACAGGGTGGTGCTGTGAGTCTGTGCTCAGGTCGCTGGGGAGACCCCTGGATGATTCTCCATGGAATTATGTGAACTAGGGTGACACAGAAAGCTTCATGAATACTGTGACTAATGATATGGCTAGCAGAAAAAGCAAAGGGTAGATGAAAATAAGGTATTGGTTCATCTATCACATAACCAATCCTCTTCAGCATGTTTAATGCAATGGTTTAACTTTTTTTTTCTTCCTGTCTTCAGCCTCTTTTTTTTTTTTTTTTCCCCTCAAGTAGTATTGCAATTACAGAGCAGTACTGACCTGGTTTTGGAAGTGCCAGAGCTTTTTCTCTCCTGTGTAATGCACTTGCTGATAAAGACGGAATATCTTTTTACAAAACATTTTTTTTTTTTCTAGATTTATTCAGTAGGATAGCCTTATCATCAGCTGGGATAGTACCTAGCGAGCTAATAACTTTCATATGGTATGCACCTGCAGTTGTGGTCTTGGGTTTTTACAGCAAGGCCTCTCTGGATCCTCTGCTTTGTGTTTTATCATGAGTAGCCAAATTTAGCATGAGTGGCTAGGCTCACTAGAATTCCAGGCCACATATTGTGAATTTATCTTAACCTGGTTGCTTGGCGACAGGGTCCTTGAAGACCAGCAAGTACCAGGAGATAAAGAGGAAACTGTGTCAGTAGAGGCTGCAAACCATCAAGATAAGAACAGTAAAAAATGCTGCCTGGAGGATGGAGAAAGAGAATTTAATAAGAAACAAAGAAGCTACAGGAAACCTAGAGTCAGGAGCATTTCCTTAACATGCCCATGGGTCTGTCATGCGACTTACATTGGTGGTGCGGGGATGATGGGTCTTCCAATACCCAGCTGCAAGGTGAAGTGATCCCAAGTTATCCTGGGACCAGCTGGTGTGCCCAGCCCTGTCCTCTCCAGCAGCAGAGTACGGGGTACCCTCAGGTACCTGCTGTCCTCTCTCCCAGAGCATCTCCTACCCACAGGTCTCAGAGACACGGCAATTGCTTGTACTTATGCTGTATGTGGGTTTTTGTATGTGGATAGTAGAGACTGCATGGTCAAACATCTTGGCTTGTCTACTGCGTGTAACATGTAGGGATTAGGAAGACTTCCAATACAAATACGTGTTCCTGAAGAGTGATTTATTGTAACAATTCTTTGCTGTTAACAGCTACTGTTAAGCAGTAGTGATTTTCATTAGCAAATGGCCTTTTTTTTTTCAGCTTGAAAGCAATGTAATTAATTGCAGCTATAATTCTTTATATTGTTTGGTATTTCATTGCTGATTCTTAATTACAGCATGTCTCTAGGAGCAAAAATTTTTTAAGAAATACTTGTATGGAAAAATCCTATAAAAGTTGCTACACACATCTCCACAATCAGTTATGTTTGTTGGTTGCGACTTACGAGTGTCGTTGCCAAAACAGCTATGCAAAAATGTTCTGTAACATAGTTGTTTACTGCATTCGGGGGACAAATGAAACCATTACAGCTTTGTTAATTTTCATTCATTTTCTTTTTACTGTAACCCATTGAAATATAAGTAATGTCATCTCAGCTTCCTCTCAGTAGGATTCAAAAACACTTTCCAGTCAGTGTTGCTCACAGAAATGGCTACTCCAAAATGGACAGAAAACTTTTGTCTTCTGTGGAATTTTTCTTGTTTTGACCTCAATAAAAGAAAATCCTTTCTAACACAAACCACCTGTTATGGGCCGTTAAAGTGCTATAGTGTAGCACTGAGGAAGTCTGAAGCATTTGTCAAATTATTATATAAATAATAACCTTTTAAAGCAGAAAAATAACTTTATTACATTAAATGATATTGCCACAATTTAGCTACAGTAAAATGTTAATGCAGAAAACACAAATGGGAAACACCTTACTTTATTTTTTATTTGTTTGGGGTTTTTTTTATCTCAAAGAGAGCTCGTAAGTGTGATGTGCTTTGAGTTTTGCTCATTGCTCAGAGGGGGAACTCATCAAGGCGTGATTAGAGCGCTTGGGGAGAAAGGAAGAAACACTGCTGCTGAAAAGAGACTGTTTTTTGCTGGGAAGGTCTTCCTCAGCTGGACGGGCATTTCAGGTGCTCCCCAGCAAAGAAATACATTGCTGCATGCAGGGAAGAGAAGAGCCGTTTCCTTTATGAATTTGTTTAGAATTCAGACCACACGTTTGAGTCTCACACCAGTGTGGTTCTGGTAGTTGGAAGCAATGCTGAGCTACCCAGGCGAGAGAGATTTCTGCCTCTAACAGGAATTTTGGGCTTCATGGTTGGAGTAGGAATTTAATGTTGGTTCTTGCTCATGCATGCGTGAACCCAGACAAGCTACAGTAAAGGAGATTAAGATCAGTGGTTGCTTCCATCCTGAGCAGAAAATCGACAAAATAGGACATAAGGGCATATAAAGTCTTCATAACTTACTTTGATCAGATTGTCTGTTCTTTCTACTGCCACTCTTATTTCTGGCAGTGATATTTTCCCTATTGGAGATATTTCAGTCATAGTTGTATAGTTGTATTGCTACAATAAACTCATTTTAGCTTTGCATATATACCATTTCTGTAATTATGTTGTAGGATTATGCATAGGGGCAAAAGGCGTAAACGAGTGATTGTTGGCAAGTGGATTTTTCACTTTCCAAAGCAGTCGTGCTGACTTCACTTGCCTGCCTGCTGTTCGGAAGGAGATCCTGGTTTTACAAACATTAGCAAGTTCCAGATCAAGCCTGTTCGAGGTGAAGCACAAACTGGAATATATTTGCTGTGATGGAACTTGCGATAAAGTGTTTTGAACCCAAGGAGTCTGCGTCTTCAACTGAGAAAGTCTTCCTTAGCTTGAGAAATGTTTTAGTATTTTTCTGGCAAAGAAAAGTTAGGTCAGGTTATTAATGTTGAAGTCTTTGTTGTTGAGATCTCCGTCTTCTCCAACTACACATATTTTATTTTACTGCAGTTGGGTCTTGTGTACCTTTCTGCTACAGGATTTTATACTCATAAATGGACTTTATTTTTTTAAATTATATTTATTTTTTAAAAAATTATATTTATTTTTTTAAGTGCCTGACATGATTGCAGTCTTTACGCTAACAGTTGGACTTTGAAGAGGATATACTGTACTGTTTGTTTTTTTTTCTAAGAAAAGAGTTATGAGTACCTTGTAATGGTCTTCAGCACCATGCCTTCAATCCTTTCTTGCCATCATTCCAGACATAATATATATTGAATATCTTCCCTAAATAAAAGCTAAACAACAATTTTACTTGTTTTTTAGGCAACTGTGTTACTGGTAGTCTTTTCACCTTTAATCCTGAAATGTTGCTGAAAGATTCAATCCCAGATTCACATCCAGATTTCCTCAAAGCACAGAAGATTTGCAGATCTGCAGAGGCACTTCATCTTTGAATGGGAAGCTTATGCTGCAAGCTAAAACCTGCACTTCTAGTGTATGGCCAAGTAAAGGGATTTCAAATTGTTTGCAGATTGCAGGCCGTGATGAGTGAGCACCGAAAACATTTGAACTGCTTTGCTGTGGTATCAATCTGTTGTGTTAAGAGAGAGCATATGGCCGCATCACGCAGGCCCCTCAGCTATTGCAAATGCCAGCACCTCTGCAGATTTCTGGTCAGGAGTGTCTGATAATCCACAGGTGCCGGTGATGAGTTGTTTGGGATTCCTGCTCCTCCTATTGACAGCTGGCATAACAAGACGTCCAGGTAACTTACATGCGTATGGAGATGTTGGGTTTTTTTCCCTTTAACAGAAGACAGTCATGAGGCTGTTTGTTTGTGAGATGGAACATATTATGGTTTAACATTTGTGAATGTAATATCTTAAAAACTTGGACAAATTTTAGGTAATATTAAAATTATTTTGAACTTATCCTGGTAATGTGTTTAACAGAAGTTTCTAACAAGCCTAACAATTTGCCTTATGCACAAATTTTTCATATATCTACTATATCCAATGGTAAACAGACTGTATGTTCTAATGTAATCCAAATTTTAATTCAATCATATGGTGATACCATGGTGATAATTTTCTTCATGGTCTAGCAATTACACTTGGCATTTGTTGCACTGTAGAAAACATCTTAGTTACACTTGAGTAGACTTTGCTGGTTTTGGGGTTTTTGTTCTTTTTTTTTTTTCTTTTTAGCAGTAGTATAGGTAAAAAACCTTTACCATTACTGTACAGACATGGTAAAGAACTGATTTGTTGGCAGTTAAAAATACAGCTTTCCCAAAATGATTCTGATTATTGAAATTTCTCATAGCATGTGAAGGAAAAAAATGTTCTTTAAGGAAGCAAACCTTTGGTTTTGTTATGAAATTCTTAGATAATCATGAAGGCTATCTGACCCCAAGACTTGAAAGCTTCACACATATATTTTCATGTCATCTTAATAACTTTGAAGACAGTAACTGGCTCAGTCTCTGAAAAGGTAGGATGAACAAGATGAGAGCACTTCATGAATTATTTATTTTTTCCTGTCCATTGTATTTCACTGGTGATATTTCAAAATACAATGAATAATCGTATTAAGAGTTACAGCGAAATTATCTGTAATCCAGATAAAGAATTATTTCGGTTTCAAACACAACCTACCAGTTTAAAGTTTTATGGTGGTGAATGGGGGACTATTCAAAAAAAGGGGGGGGAAGTGAGGGAGCCTATTTTCTTCGATTCAGTCTTTTAGACTCCTAGGTATCAGAGAGAAAAGTAAGTAAAATAGAAAGGTGCCGTGTCTTCTTGTGAAATTGCTAGTTTCTGCTGCCACAATTCTGCATTACTGCCATTAGATTTTACCCATATATATTCCTTTTCTCTGTGAATTTTTTTTTATGGATGTGTTCTTATTACCAGCATAGTAACACCACCAGATATGAACTGAAAATGGTATGTTACTGTAAGATAGCTACTGGTTACCAGGAAATTGGTGAAGTACAATTGGTTTCCGATCTTACAGGCCAGAGACTATTAAAGCATTTAATAATATGCAGGGAGAGGTGGGGGAAGTTGTTGGTGTGTTACTTGTTTCAAACAGTAGAAGGGAGCACAGAGCTGGTTTGTGTAAGGATGGAGCTCTACTGAGGCAAAATGTGGGGCTTTAGTGTCCTGGGTTTTTGGTGGGTCAGATGCTTTGCAGAAGCGGTGGCTGGTGCAGCTCCAGCACAGTGAACAGGCAGGTTGCGGCTCTTGTTCCCTCTGAGAAACATCACTGATTTGCTCCCCATTTCTTTGCCTGCCAGCCAGGGCTGCGTTTTAAATGAGCTGCTTTTGAACATCTCACTTTCCCGTGGGAGTGGTGTTTCCTTTGCTCTTGAAGCTGTTATGCTCAGTGTCTCATGGCGGACGCTGTGCAGCTAAAATTCAGGTGATGGTTTAAGGTTGCGTGATCTTTATGAAGGACAGCATGGGGAGACAGCTGCTAAAAATGAGCAGGAAAGGGCATAGAAAGGTAAAAGGAATAGAGCCTGTTATGTGTTTGGCTCCAGAGGTGGTGGCTTGTGGAGCAAAGCCCTATAGGGTAGGGAGGAGGAAGGAGTAAGGAGGTTTGGTTTGATTTTGAGGTAGAGAACAATGCTGCAGGGAGCAGCTAGAGCTCTACGAAGGGTCAGAAGAAAAAGGTGTGATCTCAGAGGTTGAACTTTTGTTGAATAGCCTTATTTCGAAAAAAGAAAATTTTAGTCCTGGAAGAAGAGAAACATGCAGTCCCATGAGAGCATTCTTTGGCAAAGAGGTCGTTTAATTAATCAGATGTGCTGCACAAGAAAAAGCTCTAATCCATCTCTTGTATGTGTACTCAAAAACAAACAAATGTAAAGCAGTTCTCTTTGTGTGTTATTTATAGCTGCTGGTCCTTGCAACACACTGTTCCTCTGTGATAACCTTAGGCTGCACTTTGGCTTTTCAGACTCCTAGGAGTTCTCTGGAACAAGCTTTCTTCCACAGCAGCTCTTAACTTTGGTTACTGGCACGCTATGCACCTTGCGAGTCTCAGACCATTGAACTCCGCCGTAGTGCTGCAGGTAAACTGGATGTTCTGTGGAGCAGAATTCAAGCCTGCCAGTGACTAGGCTCAGTGACAGAGGCTGTTCTGAGGTGTATTACTTTTATTGGTACGTGTTTTAAGGTGGCCAAGATAGTAATCTTTTTGGTTTAAGTGGAAAACAAACTTTTTTCATGGATAGTGTAAGAGAAGGCGGGGTATGAGAGCGAAAGGATTCCATGTTTCTGTCTGAAAACGCCTGTGAAATAGAAAGCTGATGAAAAAATAACAAAAGTAGTTTGGGCACGCCATCTGCTCACCGTCTCCCTTAGCTTCATTGTGGGTCCAGCTTCGTAAACAGGATGATGACTGTTCAAACTGTTATTGTGGATATGCCTAATCCATTGGCTTTTCCCTTGTGCCTTCTTTAGTGAACAACAGTTCTGACTTGGAGGTAGTTTCCAGGCAACTGTTCCAATCCATAAATGGTGTAACACAATGAGGCCATTTTAGAGTTTAATTGAAATAGGGGACACCTTTATAACATGGCATAACAGCTTTCACATAGCTTAGTTGCCCTCATTAATTAACAGGTAAGTTCTGTCCCCCAAAACAGGTTATTACTGTGCATGTTAGAGGTTTTATTTCAGTTTGGAATAAAATCAAGACTTTGTTACAAACTCCTAATTTTATTGTATGATGTTTTGAGTTTGTAATGGTTCACTGTACAGATAGGAATCCAAAGTTGCTCCCTACCTTGTAGAGTCATTGTGCTCTTGTTGCTTCGTTTGTTTAGAGAATGTTTTGAGACCCGTTCTCTTGATCATTCTATTTTTACTTATTCATTATAAGAGTTCATGGATTGGTTTGAGAATAAACCCCATACTAGTTTATTTCTTTCACATGAAGTATTTGGTTGAGTGCTGAGCATTCCATTAAATCTCAAGATATGGGTCTACTCGGTCACTGACCGCTGCTCTTTAACCAGAAGTTACGAATAAGAAATGCAGACCCTATGTGTGTTACTGTTCATGATCTGATGAATATTCTCATAAACTATGATTGTCTAACAATAGCAGATGCTCAGGTTTCTGGAAATCAGAGATCAACAAAAATGACAAAGATGTGTGTGACTGGGATTTTTTGCAAAATTGGTCAGCCTTAAAACATTTGCTGGTATTTCTGCTGTGTTCAGAGCCCAGATCTATTCTGTTTTATTCTCATATATTTAAAACTGTAGGATTGTAGCAGGTAGACAGATACTTCCAGACAGACCCAGGTTATCAAAAAGTTTAATAACTGTTTCATGATCTCCTTGATATGAAGAAAAGATGCTGGAAACAGAGTTCTGCTGTGTTCCTCTTGGCCAAAATGTGCTTCCAAAGCTCTTCCAAAGCAAGGTTAATGGCTGTTTTCATCATATAGCCCAGTTATATTTCACAGCAAATTCACATTGTATCTACCTGAAGCATAGTGCAAACGTGTTCCCTGACGTAATATGACACAAGTAAAAAGTCATCGTGCTAATTACTTTAGCTTCCATTTTTATCGAGTTTTTTCATGACATAGGTTATTATGCTCAAATTTGTATCCTTTTTCTCCTTTTATTTTTTTAAAGAGGTTTTGTCTGTTTTTCATAGGTTTTACTGGAAGTTTGTACTGGATTAATTGTGAGGCAATAGACTAATTATAATGTGATCAGCAAGTGACTGTTGGACTCGTATACGTTAGGCTGGGGTAAAGGAGGAATATTTCTTTCAAAATAAAATCCATTTATTTCTGCGTTTAGGCACCAACTTGCTTATGGAGATTTTTGAGGCCATCTCCTCAGTTCTTATGATGCAATTTAAGACCACCTAGACTTAAGTCTTTAGATGATTAAAATTACTGCATCAAAAACCAATTACTAATGAAAGGCTACACACAAAGAAATAATGAGTTGCTCTCAAAGAAATAATGTGAGATTTAGGTCTCAGTACTTGATTAAGTGAAAAATATCCTAAGCGGACTTTGAAGTATCACAGAGCCATAGGTAGCATTGAGGAAGAAGTTACAGACACTGAAGAAAATTAAAACCAAATATTTTTAAGGAATGAAGATATAAATCCGTGTCAGAAATACCATAGCAGAACTAACTAGCAGAGTGCAGACAAGGTAACAAGGCTGATCAGAGGTGAAGAACAGGCTCCCTGTGAGGAGAAATTGGAACTTAATATCCTGAGAAAAATGCTGACAAGCAGAATGGGACAGCAATGTAGCCTACACTTAAGGTAACCCAGACCTAAGCCTATTTTTCTTTCTCTTAGGCATTGTAAAACAGCCCAGACTGAGAAGGTGAAATTGCAACACAAAGTTACCTGAAGCTGAGCTCTGCCTGTTGGCAGACAGAATCCTCCCCTTCTGTGTGTCCTCAGCCTCGCAGGCACATCACTGGGCAGCTGTGAATTCCCTTGAAAGGCAAGTTTTCTCTCTGATAACCTGAATTACTGAGAAGAAAAAAAAAAGTCCCCCAATGTCTCAGGCAGCAAGAGCCATGGGATGTGCATATTCCAGGAGATGAGCACAGGAACAGTGAGGGCACACCAACATGTCAGTGACCTGTGAGGGGAAAAGCTCTGCTCTAGTTCCTTTTGCTCATACCTAGATGCCATTCTCCAAGGTAAAGGATGAAGGATTTGGGATATAAACTGCTGTTGGATCACTGAGGGTTCCAGAATCCCTGTGATGTTTTGAAAATAGTTTTGAAAAATGTATTTAGATTCTCTAACACTTTTCCTTGCATTAGAGGATATCGTCATACTCTTTCTGTGTAACAAAAATATTTATAAGATAAAATTGTTTGCTTTTCCTGTATTGACTATCACTGTTTTTAGAAGTACTATGAAGATAAAAACAAAGCCTATTACTTAAATTTTAAATTGGTGAAAAGAAACCAAGATAACAGTTGCATGCGATGTCTACAATAGAGCTGTATCTTCCTTGTTTTAGAAAAATCTTGAGTCTGAGATAAAAGATAAAATCCAAACAAAGGGTATCCCTTTCACTTTATAAGAAACTGTTGTAGTCTCTCTGATTAGGCATATTCTTTTCAGTTTAAGCAACTGCATTTAGCTGTGCCTTATCAATACTAATTGGAAAGATTTATGCTCTGGAACAAATCTAGGAATTGACAGTTATTTCATATAGTACATATGGGTATCCTTATCCATAATGGCAAATATATATTAAGTCTTGAAGGCATATTATCCTTTGATGCATGCTTATCTCCTGTTACTATTAATGAGAATTAAATATGTTGAAAGAAGAAAATACTCTCTGGTGTGCCATTTCGAAGACCGCAGCTTTTAAATGCCTTGCTTTGTAGAAGTGGCTTTTCTGTTCTGACCAGTGGTGAAGAACATTTACAACATTATACATGCATGCATTTTTAAATACCAGCCAGAAATAATTGTTTACTCGGAGACGATAATGTTGCAGATGTTGCAGTTGTGGTATTTTCTGTTATGAATGTAATACAAGTGCAAAGCCTTAGCAGTGGCAAATGTGCAGAGAATTCATGCAGTATCCCTGAGCACTGCCACCATCAAACAAGAGCTCCAAACTCTTTTCTCGTCAGTATTTGTGTTCAAAGCTCTCCCTCAGGAAAGTCATGGGAAGAGGGAGAGAGGTAGAAAGACTTTTCTTAGTCCTTGTTCTGGCTGCCTTCTTGGATTTTGCCTTTAATCTCTTTGCTTCTCTTTGATGCAGATACCTAGGCAGTTCCACCAAAAAGTACTGAGAGAAGCTCTTTGCCAGCTGCCTTCTGCATCTGCTTTCTCTTTGGGCCTGTCACTTGCATCAGTGCTGCACGCAGGGGGCAGGGGGTTTACTGCTTCAGCAGTCTGGTGGTGAGTGGCTTTCTTGCATTTCTCAAAAGTAAAGTGGAGAATGCAAATTCCAGCATGATCTACCTGAACTGTGGCAGCAGAGTCCTAGCTGCTGCGTCCCTTTATATGCTGATCGTTAGGAATTATTTTTTTAAGAACAAAGTCGGTTGTGTTTTCAGGTCACTAAATATTACCTGTATCATTTAAGGCTCATCTTTCATCAAAACAAAGTTCAATTTCTCGAATTTGAGCTACAGTTTTTTCCACATTTCTTGCAAGTATTTGTCTAGCCATGTATTGTACGGTGCAGTGCTTGCAGTACTGTGTTTTGTGACACATCGTGTTAATATATTACCTTGCAGTTGCAGTTAATATTTGAAGCAAAAAATAATTTTTGTTGCTGCTGTTAAAAATTTGTGAGTTCATTTCAAAAATGTAGTAACTGAACCTTTATTGAGCTGTCTTCTGAAATTGTCTTGCAGGTTATTGCATACTTATGATCAGGAAACTTAGTACTTCACTGTATCTATTCAAATAAAAAGTCTTCTGGCAGAGGTTGGGGATGTTTGACAAAAAAAATAGGTATGGCATCTTTGTTCCTTGTTTTTATTAATGAAAATGACAAGCCTGTATAAAACATTTTTCTAGAATAAACTGCTAGTAATAGCAGGAAGGAAGAAGTTAGGATCAAAATCCAGTGTGACTCAGGGAGCAAAATCTGTATATTCTGGAACCCTTGGAGAAATAAAATCAGTACATTATTTTTTTTAATTCAAACTTGGTTCTTTAATCCTTTTCACATGCTTTTGCAGCAGCTTTTAAAAAGTGGTAGTTTAAATTCACCAATTAATTGTGGCAGTGTCCTTTTAATCAGCGAAGAGGGAGAACTGGCAAAATTTACTTGAGGGATTGCAACTAAAACTTCGATGGATGTGTGCGTTGTGAACCAACACTGAAGTGGCGAACTGCAAATGAGATTTCTTAGCAAGTTATTTAAACTAGTTACCTCAGAGGCTGGTCTCGGTGTAGCCACGTCAGCATGAAGCCTATATCAGATAGTTGGAATTGTAGAATAGTTTGGGCTGGAAGGGATCGTAAAGGTCATCTAGTCCAACCTCCCTGCCATGGACAGGGACATATTACACTAGACCAGGTTGCTCAAAGCCACATCCAACCTGGCCTTGAACACTTCCAGGGATGGGGCACCCACAGCTTCTCTGGGCCTCACCACCCTCACGGGGCAGAATTTTTTCCTTCTGTCTGATGTAAATTTGCCCTCTTTCAGTTTAAAGCCATTAGCACTTGTCCCATTACTATATGCACTTGTAATAAGTCCCTCTATAGCTTTCTTGTAGGTCCTCTTTAGGTACTGGAAGGCCACAATAAGGTGCCCCGGAGCCTTCTCTTCTCCAAGCTGAACAACCTCAACGCTCCCAGCCTGTCCTCACAGGAAAGATGTTTCAGCCCTCTGGACATTTTTGTGGCCTCTGGCCCCTCTCGAGCAAGTCCGTGTTCTTCCTCTGCTGAGGGCTCCAGAGCTGGACACAGGACTCCAGGTGGGAGCAGAGCAGGACACCAGAGCGGAGCAGAGGGGCAGAATCACCTCCCTCAGCCTGCTGGTCACACTGCTTTTGATGCAGCCCAAGCTGTGATTGGCCTGGGCTGCAAGTGCACATTGCTGGCTCATGTCGAGTTTAAAGGCCTTGTAGACTGTACTAAATATTATCCTTTGGTGCTCTGCACAGTGGTGAATACACTTGTTAGCTGGTTAAAGTGATATCCAGCGTATCTGCTGAAGCTTTAAGTGTGTCTTTACAGCAAAATGTAGACATACTTGAAGAGATGTCGGGTCTTTACCTGTTCACCTACAGGGTCAGAATGCTTTCTTCTCCTATCCATAATTTTAAAGTTACATACATTATACAAACTGATATAATTAAAACTTTCTGGGATGATGTATGAAGGTAGGTCTCTACCTACCTTTTAGGTGCCATTTTGCTTCCAGAGCTCTATAAGCAGTGTCCGCAGCCTGAGATATCTTACATGTCTGTTCCCCCTCCCTGCCAAGTCTTTTCTGCAAATCTCAGAGCTTTTGTTGGAGTAACTTGAAGAGGCCTTGGTACTGTGTGCTTGGAAGGTTTTTCTTTGTGGCCACCTGGACTTGTAGATCTTGGACTTCTTATTATGTCCTCATGCATTACATCTTTCAATACATCTGTATCTTGCTTTGCCAACACCTTGTTGTCACAGCCTGTGACCTGTGGACTAGACCTCAAGCCAGACCTCTCATCCTGTATAAAACCCCCCAAACCCTGAACAGTGTTTTTGACAGGGCATTGTCCATGCAGGTTTCTTTGCCTTGAAGCACATCCCATTCTTCAGGGGCTGCCATGAATTAGTTGAACACATTTGTTTTCTTCCTCAGGACTGTAAGCTGCTGTAATTTCGAGTAAATGTGACACAGTTATCTGCTTTGTGTTTAAAAGGAAAATACAAATTTTCCATCAAAAGCCTCATTTAACATTTTGGCAGGAAATGTACATGTTCAGTTTGGAAATAATTCTGTTCTGATTCTTAATGACATCCACCTGCACAACCCGATTCAAACAAAACTTGTTTTCTTGCATCCTTGGCCAGTATGCATTTTTGACACATACAAACACAGGCAAACAGATGCTGGTGGTACCTGTATAAGACTAAATTAATCTTTTTTTTTTCTTTCAGTATTCTTCCTATTTTCAGTCTTGAAGTAAAATCGGATGAATGTGATATAGTGTAGCAGCTTGTTGTTGAATGATACTGGATCCTATTCCAGTTATTTCAAATAGCTTTCGAAAATACTATTAACTAGTAACTTTCTAGTTAATCTACCCTCCCGTGCAAGGCTCTATGTGTGGGATTTATTTCCAACAAGAAAACCAAAAAAAGAAAGGGAGTTCTGTCGCTGAACTGGATGCACTATGACTGTACAATTTAAATTTATTTTTCTTCAGTATGAAATCTTTTAGAATACCATGTTAAAAGTAAATATGCCTTGTCATTTTCCACCCACTGGCTTTCTGTTTCTGGAGCAAGTCAGGCACATCACCTGTATCAGCGTGCATCCGGGACTGAACTCCCAGTGTATGCTTCAGTTGCTGGCTGGCTGTAGAGTTTCAGGAGGGCAAGTTCGGAAAAACTGTAGAAAAACTACTGCTTGGAGGATAATTTTTATTTCTCCAGAGTGCAGTATTTTCAAACTATAAGGAAAATACCTTTCAGGAAAGTTCAGCAAAATGCTGTCTCTTGTGAGGAAGAAATAAAATTATTTGAGATAATAATAAACTAGAAAAAAGTCAGCATGTCACAAGAAGTGGGATCCAACTGTAGTCTTGAAAACATTTGTTTCAAGAGAAGGTTTATCATCAGTTTGAGTGTACTGCTGTGAGATACATGACAGTGGAGGGAAGAATCTGGGGAAGCCAGCATGGACCTTTAAAATAGGGAAATTTAGAGCTAGAGGTGAAATTCCAGGTGGGAATTAAAGTTCCTTTGTCTCTTATGTTATGAACAATCAGTCCCACAAAGCTGTGCCACTGATGTGTCCTGGAAGCTTTCCTCAGCTTACCTGCCTTGCTTGTCTACTGTGGAAAGATCATCAACACTGTTTGTTCTGTGTGTACTGGAATATTACAATATTAGTTTGCTTGGTAAGGGCACATTACACATCCCTGTCCTCTTGGGAGGAGATATATGCTTTGAAGAAAAGAGCTACATAGTCTGTGGAATTTCGTTTGATGTAAGCACCCTTTGTTCAGTACAATTTTTTGGATTTAAATAAACGGTTGTAACCACAAACCCATTTCCATTAGTTTCCTTAATTGATTCTGAGAAGAAGCTGAGAAAGCAATGAAGTTTCAGAAAGGCAGAGAAATGGGGACTTGATGCATAATCTGGGATTTCTGGTAACATCTGAATTACCTGAATTTGGGGGGAATGTAGTCACAACTTTAAACCTAAAATGATCTGTAGAGAGCCCATGTGTCCCAGCAGCTTGCTCATCAGCCTCACTCCAAGACGCAGGAGCTGTAGCTGTGCCATAGGAATCTGTGTGGTATCTGACATTCTTCATGTTCCCTTTTTGGAGAGCTCTGCAGGCTTTCCTCAGCAGTTGCATAAAGTCTTTTACACCTGTTTTACAGGTGCGGTGCTGGTAGGAGGACTGGCTGGTGAGTGCGCTTTGCACTTGGCTTGGTGGATTGTGGTGTTGCTGAAGGGGGAGGTTGCTGGATGGGAATAGCACTCGTGGCTGTATTTGGTACGAAGATAAATGCAAATAAATGTTTTTGGGAGATGGAAAGTTTTTGCTTCTTCTCCTAAACTACTTCTTTGCTTATAGAATAAAGAACTGGATTAAATACTTTCTGTTTTGTATGCAATAAAGATTGTGAAAAACAACTTTTACCCCTTTTCAGTGCCAGTGAGAGGCTTTATGAAGAGCAGTTTTCAAGTCTTAAGTACTTCAGTACAGTGTTCAATAGCCTATCTAGGAAAAGCTACGGATCACAAGGTTTATTGTCTGCCTGTTGTAAATTTAAGCTATTTCCTGTCACTGGAATATCTGACCCTTTTGTTTCTACAGAAGTTAGCTCTTTTTTCAGATTGGTTAGGGGAGGTATATATACTCTTTTTTTTTTTTTTTTTTTTTTTTTTTTTTTTTTTTTTTTNAATTTAGACAGTGGATTTAAAACACTTGAGGCTATTTTGCCCATGAAATATTTTATATAAAGGAACAATAGAAGATGCTTCTTCTGCATCATCAGTTTTAATGTAAATGCAAAGGGACGTTTTTACACTGTGCTCAGATTTCTATGAAGATAATGCTACACTGAGACAAAATACATAGTGCTGTTTCATCTACTGGAAACAAAGCTGCAATAACTTTCCTTAATTGGGGTGATTTTCAGTCTCTCTACTTGGTAGTAGAATGATGGCATAAATAACAGTGAAGTACCCTTAGGGTACACTTTCTCTAAGCAACATACTCTGTGCTTTCTTTCCTTAAGGAATCCATATGTTTGAAAATTAAAACTTGTTTCTTTAGCTGATTTTTCTACCTCATGATGCCCAGGGAATAAAGAAATCTCAATGCTGAGAGTCTGAAATACATACTTTAATGATACATCCTGAGAGGAATTCCCAGCATGTGCAGCACACTTGTTGGAGGTCTTGATGTGGATTTGAACGCAGCAGTATGAGCAGTGACAGAGGTGTTGCCTCACTGGTTCTGCTCTTCAGCTTTAAAGCAATTTGTGCATTTCTTGGGGCAGAGACTTTGTGGCACACCTGGTATAATGGACCCTTGAGCCTTGATGGTTCAACCAGACATCATAACCACGGATACCAGGAAGAACAGGGGCAGCAGGTGTGTCTGCAACAATGGTATTTTATTAGAACAAGTGAAAATACTGGAGTGAAATGCTGTATGGGCTAGTCAAGTTCAGCATTACACAGGTGAAAAAAATTGGTTCAATGGAAATGCAATCTGTATGCCTTCCAGTGCAATTTGCTACATGACATCCTTGTGGCAGAGGCTGTAGAGATGAAACGATGCCAGCAGCACTTCACTAGGAGGTTCCCTCTCTACCATGTGTTTTATCTTCAGTGTAACAGCCCTGAAAAGCATTGAGCAAATATTCCATAGATTCCTGGGCATGTAAGCGTGTTTTTTTTTTTCAATAAATATAGATTGGACAGTGTCTGGCTGAACCCAAATAAATTAAAAAAACAAAACAAAACAACATTCCTGTGATGGAATTAGCACTGTATTGAATATTTTCTAAATAAGTTTGTGGTGGGGTTTTTTTTTTTGTTTTGTGTGTGTGTGTGTGCTTGGTTTGTTTGTTTGTTTTTAATGTAGTTACTCTGTGAATGTTCTAATGATTGGGTGGTTGGGTTCCTGAAATTAAAAAGGTCTGAAGCATCAGCAAGGTAAGAGGTGCCTATATAAGTCATCTCTTGGTAAACAGTTGAATGTTTCTAACATAACAGTCAGAGTAAAAATGAGTAGTCCAGCTCATCTTTCTAGATGCTCTATCAAACTGACTTTAACTGGAGAAAAAGTAGTCTCTGAACACAGAAGAATAAGGGAAGTTAACAGTTTAGGGGAAGGCAAGCCTGAATCTAATCGACAAGCAGTTGCTGTTGAAAGAACTTGGTCAACTCTTTGTGGTGTATGAAGAAGTCAGATGGCCATAAACAATGATATCTAAGTATATATTTTCTTACTTGTACTCCCAACCCAAATCAATCTAGCTAATAGGGTAGCTGAGAAGTTAGATTTTGAGGTGGGTACAGGTATGAGGCCAAAGCTTTGAAGAAAGGGTGCATTTTGGGAAGTACAGTGATATAATTATTTTTCCAACCCTAGCAGTTTTGGTTGCCACACAGCAATATCTATGTTTCCTTTTTGTGGAACTTTACCTGCTTTTTTATGTGAGGAGAACTTGCCATTTCATGGTGCTTTAGATAAAACCCTACCAATTAGTTCATTCTCTGGAGACATTCAAAACCTACCTGGACACATTCCTGTGTAACCTCACCTAGGTGTTCCTGCTCCAGCAGGGGAATTGGACTAGATCTTTCAAGGTCCCTTCCAGTCCCTAATATTCTGTGATTCTGTGTATTTTGTTAACATATATTATTTTGAAAGAATTATGTCAATAGCACATCAGCTCTGATGTCATGTGAATTGTCTTGGGCATTAGCTCCTCATTCTTTATACAGCATCTTTATCTCCATGGTATGTTAATGAAAGAATTAAAAATATGGGGTTGATGAACATGATTCTTAATTTCTGCTTTGAAAATACACAACTAAGGTCTGAAAAGAGGGAAAACTTCTATATGATATCATTACTATCAATAGAAACATCCCCAGGATCTGAAATAGGATGTATTTGTGATTTGGTGCCTACAGTATGTGTGCGCACTTGCAGGAAAAAAAAACAAACATACAGACTGTCAGCTTTTAAAGAATTTATGTGGTGCAGTATTCATTCATGTTAGAAAGTCAATGTGTAGAAATTTTGGACCTGTTAATTCATACGAATATTTTTGTAGAGTGTAATGAATCAAAGAGAAATATGTTTTGGCACTAGTGAGCATCACATGGTTAAAAAAAAAGAGAGATTTTTCTGTTAAGTATTCTGACTTTCCCTTAGTGTACCTATGTTCACTTGACTATCTGTTAAATAGAGATTCTGTTTGTATATTCTTCGATGTAGTACCTAAATAAAGGAACATATACTTAGGTTAACAAACTGTCTTCAGGTGATACATTATTGTGTTTCAATGATATAATTAGGGAATTATTTGAATATAAATGTAATCTTTCTGGAGTCATTTGGCCATCTGCAATCAAGAGCTCACTGAGTTATTGCTGATGCACAGGTGTCAAGTTAAGTCTTAAACGTCTCCGCTGATAGCTGATCTACAACCTCACTTGGCAGCTTGCTTCTCTATTAAATGTTCTTTCAGTGTCTGTGGATTTCAGTGGTTCAATGAGCAAGATCCCTTTAACTTCTGAAGAAGAAACATCTTGTTCTGTAAATACTTCTGACGGAATTATTGAAGATCCCTTTGCTTATTTCTAGATAAAACTAATATTTCCTTTCCATGCTCTTTGCTGGAGGCTGCGTCTGCCGCCGATTGTTGCTAGCAGGGCCTTTTTTCTCTGAACATTGTTTTTCTGAGTCGAGTGGTCTCAACATTTCTTTGGGAAGAATCTAGGGAAGAAAAGCCATGTGGTTTGTGCATTTCCAACTCTTAACTTCTAGTGGGCTATGTTAGTGGTATCTCGAGATTTTTCTGTAGATGGAGAAGTGAAAACAGCAGCTTTACGTGTGGGTTTCATCAGTAAAAAATGAGGATGTTTAGCAAATGTGCCCAGTAAAATACAGGAATGTCCCTGTGATAAAGACATTTGGTAAATAACTAAGTACTGCCATGTGGATAGAGGATACGTGGCCTAACATACGACAGGATCAAGACACAACGGATTCCCGAAAGAGTCAGTGCTAGCACTTAATTTTAGTTTTTGAGAAGCAATGTCATTTTTGAATGAAAGCCACCAGCAGCCTAATTTTAGTATGAGTTTTACATAGCTGCTTACGATTCCAGGTGACTTTAAAAGTAGCTTATGTATGTGTCTTTATCAAGACCATATTTGAGGCTTTGCTTTGCTTCGTGCAAAGTTTTCCTCAATCTGAAATTGTTGCTGGCTGCTCTGTCATGGCCCAGGGCAGGAGAAGGCAGGTAATGGATGCTTCTCCTTCTGAGCCAACTTAAATAACAACATGTGCCCTCTACATAACTTGTAGTTGTCAGTATCTTCTATATGCACAACCTCTCAGTGAGTTCAGCTTACTCTAGGGCAGGTGAAATGGCAAAATGGGCTAGAAATACTGGGTGGGGAAGTGTTCTCTTACCGTGGCTGTGCACACTAGTGGGTCATGAAATAAGTAATTGTCCATTCAGTGTACTTTGAAATTTTACTGTTGCCTTTTTTTTTTTAATTGAAGGACAGAAAAAAGTAGAGTCTATTTTTTGTTCGGTTGTTTGGTTTTTTGTTTGGTTTTCATTTGTTTGTTTCTAAAGGATCTGGGAAATTGTCCCAGGTGATTATAGCCATTAGTCAACTGTAGCAAGAGAGACTTAGGAGTCTTTGTTTTCTTTTTTCATTTTTTAAGAGGCTGGAAAAGGGATAAAAAGCTACCTGAGTTTATTAAACATAAATCTTTGTAGATGGACCTGAAAACTGGCTTTGACAAGCCCTCTTTTTTTTTTGAGTCATGGGAAATCTCTTGGATCTTAAACTGTCTGAAGCTAAAGACTGCATAAGTGGTAATTAGCTGAGCTGAAGAAATTGTGCATTGATATTGATTTGGGATGGTAAAGAACAGGCTAAAGGGAAGCTGTCAGTGGGCTGTATTAAAAAAAATAAATAAGGTTCAAAGGGAAGTTCTGTCTAATGTTTCCATTACAGACTTGGGTACAAAAAAAAATGTGTGTACGATGACCTATATAGTATAGAAGATGTTTCTGAAGTGGGAAAGGATGACAACAAAATACAAGAAGAGCTTGGTAGTAAGGCTAGTAAAAATGGTATGTAATTGAATTGTGCAATATTAAAGGTCAGGCAATTATTAATCCGGAAATTCCTCAGCTGGAAGCAGCAGAAGTGAAAAGCTTGGTAATATTAGTTTATTTAACTGAGTTGCTGAGCTAGTATGATGAGATGGATACAATCTGAAGAGGTGTTGAACAAGTTTCTTTTGGGCAGGGAAGGGAGCAGGTGTCATGACCAGGATGAGGAGCATCAGTGGAGGTTCCCTTGGGTAACCTTGCACAGGTCTGGTGACACATAAGTATGAAAGGGAAAGCAGGGCTGGCAAGTTGGGAAAATGGGAGAATATTTTCATTCATGCTCCAAAAATATTATCAAATATTACTGATTGGTGAAATGCCTTAATCGGTTGTTATTGAAGTCAAATAGTGATCTTGATAAGAGCTTCTTTCCTTCTTCCACACAGATGTCTGTGTCGGGGTGCAGCAAGGGACCAGCTGCTAACTAAAGGCCGGGAAGTTGGGAGCTCAGCACAGTAACTCAGTCAGCAGGGCAGTGCCCTCACCAAGAAGGGCTCAGACCCACACCATGAGCCCACATAGCCCTGGGAAGGGCAGCCGGGTTCAGCTGAGAGTCCCCATTGCTAGGCAGGTCTGTGGTGACGGGACAGGTCTGAGCAGATGCTGGGACGTCAGTCTGGAGTGTAGGGTCTGGTTTGGTGAGGCGCCTGGTCAGGTAGGGGCATGGCTGTGATACTGCTGCACTGTGGTACAGGTGGGGTCCTGGGTGAGAGCCTCAGCTTAAAAGCAGGTCTGAGGGTGAAGGGAAGGGTAGCCTTCAAGGAGGCTTCTTCACCACCTCTTTTTTTCAAGGGTGTGCCTGCCAACACTGGTCCTGAGCCCAGGCAGCCAGACTCCAGAGGGCCAGGGGGATGCTCCCAGTGGACTGGTGCTGTGATCTTGTGTTAAAAATGTCTTCCTTGAGCTCTTCCATGTTACAGTACCTGGTGCATTTACAGCTGTCTCTTAGCTTAAGCAGGTGGCCAAGATCCTCCCAGAGGAGCAACACCTAGGGAATGCCGTCAAACCCATCCAGTTAAATTTTCCCACGTAAGATACTCTTAGAAGAAAATGTTCTTTAGAAATGCTGCCTTGTCAGCACCTGGTGCGTGTCCCTTGCTACCCCATGGAGGTTTGCTGGCTGAAGGCTCAGGACCAACTTTGATGTTGCAAAGCTGCATGACCTTGAGAGGCTCCAGCAGGGCCTCTCACTTTGGGCTCTCACTTTTGATGCCTGCTTGAGCTGTGGTGCAGCCATGCCTTGTGCTTGGCCTTGCTCCCTGTTGGTCTGGACTCATAGGATCATAGAATGTCCTGAGTCGGAAGGCACCCACAAGGATCATGGAGTCCAACTCCTGTCCCTGTATATGACAACCCCACAGTCCACACCATGTGTCTGAGGGTGTTGTCCAGTCTCTTCTTGAACACTGTCAGGCTTGGGGCCGTGACACCTCCCTGGGGAGCCTGTTCCAGTGTCCACCACCCTCTGGGTGAAGAACCTTTTCCTAATGTCCAACCTAAACCTCCCCTGGCACATCTTCCTGCCACTCCCTCAGGTTCTGTCATTGGTCATTAAGGAGAAGAGTTCGGCACCTGCCCCTCCTCCTCCCCTTGTGAGGAAGCTGTAGCCACCATGAGGTCTCCCCTCAGTCTCCTCCAGGCTGAACGAACCAAGTGACTTTAGCCGCTCCTCATACAGCTTCCTCTCCAAACCCTTCACCAGCTTCGTAGCCCTCTTCTGGACACTCTCCAGTAGCTTTATGTCTTTTTCGTAATGTGGCGCCCAGAACTGCACACAGTGCTCCAGGTGAGGCCGCACCAGTGCAGAGCAGAGCGGGACAATCACCTCTCTTTCCTGGCTGGCAATGCTGTGCTTGATGCACCCAGGACACGGGTGGCCCTTTTGGCTGCCAGGGCACACTGTTGGCTCATGTGCAACTTGCTGTCGATCACAACCCCCAGATATGTCTCTGTAGAGCTGCTGTCCAGCATCTCGTCCCCCAGTTTATAGGCAGGACTCTGACCTGCATATCCAGCTCCCCAGCTGACTTCAGGGCTGCCTTGTCACTGGGCTGTTGGCTGGTCCCAGTGACCATTGCTTGACCAGCCAGCCCTTGTTGCTTCCTGGCACTGCCTTTCATTTTTTAATTGGGCTTCTTTCTATATCAGTTTTAGGTTATCATCCAGAGGCAGGCCAGATGTTTTAGTTGTCAAGGTAGAAAGAGAAACAGACTCATTTGATTTACATCATCTACACATGTAATTTCAGATACTATCCCCTCCTCTGATAACTCTCCCTTCTAAGATAAATAATTCTAATTTGTTTTCATGCTCTCTTTTTATGAGATTCTTTCCACCTTCTCATAATAATCCATCTATCAGCTGTTGACTGCAGCAAAATATCTGTGCTGGATTCTGTTTCCTTTCTTGTTTGCTTGTTTGTTTGTTTTAAAGTATAAATCTTGATTATTTTAATGTCTAATTCTAATACTTAATAGAGGAGTTGGGAGGTCAAGGAGAGACTTTCCTTTGTCTGCAAACTGAATGACTTATCTGTAGTATATAAATCTGATAGTTTACAGCTCCTTTTTTTAATCCTTTCTGTCTTGTTCTTCCCCTGAATGAGACTCATGTTACAGGAGATCTCATTCAACTTTGTACCTAACAGAAAAACTTCATAACAGAAAAATACATCATATTACTGTCCTTTTTTTCTTCTTTTGTTTAAGGTTTAGCCCAAATAAAGTCAGTACTGTAAGTTTTAGATTATACCTGTCTCTGTCCTGACTTAAGCATACAGGGAAACAACAGTTTAGAAAACCTTAACCTTGGATTGTGAAACTCGGAACCTGAAACGTTCAAGAGAGAGACTGGACAAAACAAGGGAGATACTTTGCAAAGGAGAAATTTACTCAGCTTGCAATGTTAGTAGGTGACCTGTTGTAATGGTACAACCCAGTTGTATTAAATTATGCCACAGTGATCAAAACAAATTCCACTTGTCTTCCTGGACAAAATTGAGCTGGATAAACTAGTAACAGACCAGCTTAGGAGAGGAACATGAGGCAGAGTTGGCTGCCATATTGAAATTTATAACCCCTTGTCCCATCCCAAGAGATGGGATGAGGGATGAGTTAACTCTGAATGTGACACGCACCCTGACTCAACAGATGAGACCAGGTGTGAGTTAACTTTGGGTTAAATCTGCGCGGTTATGTGAAGCGAATGACAGACAATCACTCCAGGTGGGGGTCCAATTCAATTATGAGTTTTACTAAAAGTATGTGTTGGAATACTAGTTACAGCGAATAATGGCTTGGCAAAAGTATTTTATGATATCACAGAACTTATCAACACATTAACAGCAAAAGTCCTTCTACGAGCGATATATCAGCAACCATTAGTAGCTATGATATAAAATTTGACAAGAATCGTTCAAAAGAAAAGGAGAGAAAGAGAGTGGTAGAGAGGGAAGGAAAACTAAGGTATAAGAGATATAGAAAGAGAGAGTAAGATATCACCACTCCTCAGCCAAAACACAATACCTTGGGAAAGATAAGGGAGATGGCTGTCTGCACAACCACCTGCCTTGTCCTTCCAAAGCAACAAAAACCAGTTGTTTAAGGCATAACAAGGCCCTTTGTTCTGCTAACGATGGAGGGGAAGCACTTCAAGGTTCTCAGACCCCTTTGGGAGAAAAAGGAAGGGAAATCCTTGCAAATCATTTTACGTACAGGAGAGGGGGCAGAAGAAAAACCAAACCAAACAAAACCCACACCCACGATAAACCAAACACCACGTTTTGGGGTTTATTTATAACAGCAAGAGTTAAATTAAGAAGCAAACTCTTTGGCTGAATGTACATTCCGAAGAGAAACCACTGCTTTCCCATATCTGCCCAAGTGTTTTTTGACTGTGTCCAAGCAAGGACGGAGCAAGGAAAGGATTGTGGCAGTTCTTGCAGGGTGGCCTTAATACAATTAGAAGATTTAGTAGATGTGCTTGGAATTTCCATTCTGCTGTGTACTGTTCTTTCTTCTGTTGCACTCTCTGCTCTTGTCATGGGAGTGTATTCTCGTTGAAGATTTTGAGTCAGTATGGCAAACTCCAGGTATCGCTTTTTAGAGACCTAAATCCATGTTAGTAACTATAGGTGTCACTAAGTTTGCTAAGCATTTAATTCCTAGTTTAATGAATGTAACATTTGGTTTTATCCATGCATTTTTATTCTTACCTCATTGAGAACCTGAAGGATTAACAGGATGGACACCAACTATAGTAATTTTTATTCTGATATACAAAAGGTGCTTTCAATTTGCATTTTAACTCCAGTTCTGCTTTAACACTGATAATGCGCAAAGCCCAGTGATATTATTACACTTTGACAGTGAATTACCAGATAAATGACTTGTCAGAGTTCATTTATGTTTCTGAATGTTTGGCAAAGAGTGACAGCTGCATAGAGCTTATAATTCAGTGATGCATTATCTCAATGAAATAAAGCAGCTTCCCCTGAAAAATACATGCAAAACAAAATCTTGGGGGTCTAGATAAGGTGATTTTAGATTCAAAATGCGATTGTGTGCCAAATAAGAGGATTAGTTCTAGAAGTCAGATAATGCCAGAGGAAAGGAGATACGGTGGCTTGTCTCCTTTTGATTAAAGAGTAGAATTTTGGATGAACATCAGGCACCTTCACTGGAAAAAGTTTTCTCCCCTTTAAAATGGAAAAAGAACGAAGTTACTGATATTGTTAAATTTTGTGTTTAGTTTGTGCTGGTTCCAACTTTTTTGATATGCGTGATCTCTGCACTCTGCCAGTAAATGTGATGTGACTTTTCAAAATATCTGGGAAAAACTGAGGACAGCAAGTAATTTAAAAATATTCGGTGCCACGCTGATTCAAAATGAAACTACTGTATTTCCAATCCAATGTCCTTTAAATGTGTGGGAGACACATTCAAACTAACTTCCAGGTAAAAAAGGAGCAAAGCCTAAGTCAGACCCTGCTACCTCTCCTGGTCCTCTTGGCATCATCTCTTGTATCAACTCACGGTTGCTTTGCCAAAACCTCTGTGTGCACTGCACAATGTCTGGATTTTAACATTTCTTTATTTACCATGTTCTCGGAAGGAAAAGTTAACTAAGCCATCCTTGTTCCCCTTTCGCTGGTACGAAGTGTAACTGGAGGCCGTGCTGCAGCCACTTGTGCTGGAGAGCAGCCCTGACACTGGGCAGGTGTGTGGCTGTGGGTCAGACCCAGGTGGGAGGACCCACCTTAAGGGGAACCTTCTCCTCAACAGCTCTGTTGGGGTCAAGTACTTGTCTGAGGCAGACCTGCTGCTTTGACCTGTTGGATTAGGCCTGTCTTGTCACCAAGGTCTTTCCTGGTGGTCCCTGGGCTGCTGGTCACCCCCAGCTGCCATTGCTGGGCCTGCTCTGCTCTCTTTGCTCCAGTGCAGCTGCTACCACGCTGGGCTTCCCAATCCCTGACCTCTGCAAAGCAGCCAGCCTGTGATGCTTCTGACAGTAAGGTACTGGCTGTTCTTTATGGCTGTGGTTGGTTTACCTTTGTTGTCCTCTCTTGGATGCTGTAGCTGTGATCTGGAGTAAAATGTGAAAAGGTTTAATTTTGGATTGTTTTTTTCCAGCCTAGTAATCCAACAGAATGAAACAATACTGCCAATGTTGGTAAAATTTTAGATGGCATTGTGCACCCCTTGGAATGGGAGAATAGTACTGATTATGTTTCTGTTGTGTTCAGGTTTTGCTTTTTTTTTTTTTTAACTCTACACAGTTGCAAACTTGCATTAATATCTTCTTTTACTTCCTTAGCTACTATAAATGCTCTCATAATGCCTGATTGCCCGATATTATTACGGCCTGATTACTGGAATTTTCAGCCCTAACTGTATTAATTTGCAGCAAGAATTTTATAATTATGTATATTCATCAGTTCAGTTCACGAAGGACAATGTGTGGCTTACAGGAAATTAGAGCTGTGCAGATAAGAAACTCTCCCTCCCCCACCTAGCAACTGTGTAATTAGAAGTGCTGGTTTAGTGGATCAGTTCTCAATTATCCGTTAAGTGTAAGTATTTGAGTTAGATATGTTCCCTTGTCTAACGTGACTGAACATAATTTAACATAGAGTATGTGAGATGTTGGCTACTGAAAGCAAACTGATAGATGACATTTCTTATAAATTGTATTTCTGGATATGAAACTTGTACATGTAGTCCATGTTTATTGTGAAAGGGAGTCGGAGGTAAAAGGCAGAGCTGGAACTGTATAACGTTCTGTAGAGAATTCTTCCAGAGATGTGCCATATAGTTTCAATTTGTTACAATGAGGTTTTGTTGTAATAAATGCACATAGTGAATTGCATAGGAGGTATCACACAGGACTGATGTTGGCTATAACAACACTCCGGTTATGAATAGGTACATAGAAAAGATCAGATGCTGCCAGTCTCTAATTCGCGTACCCTGCTGTTGAAAGGAAATCTCTCCCAAAAAGATAGATCACTGGAAAAAAAAAAAAAAAAGAGTCTACAGGAGAAACCTGTTTGTGTGTGCATGATGTGAGTTTTCTGGTTTGGGTGTTTTAACCTCTTGCTGTACATATGGGTTGTTTTGTGAATGCTGTCACTATCCAATAGAGTCTGTCATTAGTTGTCGTAATATTTTAAACTGTAGCCCTGGGTAATACTTTTTACTTACTTGTCCAGTTTCAGTCTTCATTTTAAATGGTATTATGCCAAATAAATGGCATTACTGAGAAGCTGAGCTTTACCAATACAGAAGCATTTCTGCAAAGGAAGCTAGAGGGTGGATTTATAACACACTTATGACTTTGTTCCATACGATACTTAATTAATTTACTTATTTATTTAGAGCTCAGTAAAGGTAGCGTCACCCAAGGTAATAGGGCAGGTACGATCTTTTCAGCTTTAGGAGAGCTTGAGCACCACTACTCTATAAAATTAGGGCAACTAAGATGATTAAGGGAGTGGAGCATCTCCCTTATGAGGAAAGGCTGAGGGAGCTGGGTCTCTTTAGTTTGGAGGAGACTAAGGGGTGACCTTATTAGTGTTTATAAATATATAAAGGGGGAGTGTCATGAGGATGGAGCCAGGCTCTTCTCGGTGGCAAACAATGATAGGACAAGGGNTGATTCTGTGATAAAATCAGAGACTTGTTTATGGAAAATGCATGAGACCTGAGCAGCTGGTGCCATGGACTGCCCACGAGCAAGGCAGGCTATTTCTGGGTGATGAGGGTTGCCTCCTTCCTTTCTTGCAGGCTTCTTCTTCCTGCAGTTCAGGCAGGTCCAAAGACGTTAATTTAGACTTCTTCTCTAATAATCCTTATTGTCCTTGGGGATGTGTACTAATCTTGTTTAGCTGTCTGGTTCCTAATCTATTAATCTTATTTGTAAATGTGTTAAATATTGGACTGTACCTTATCTGTAGCAACCTTATCACAAAATTCAGGTAACGCCAGATAGAACATGAAGTATTGGATAATGAATTTAACAGGCAAAATCAGCACCAGTGTTTCTTTTGCATATTGCATATGTATGATTTTTTTTTTTCAGAATTTTCAGTGTCGAATATTGAAACACTAAAATAGGTGTTTCTGTCCATAAGACCAGCTTTAGGCCTACAGTGAGAAAGCTCACCTTAGAATGAAAATGCAGTAAACTCCTTATCGCCTCTCCCCTTGTTACCGGTGTTGTTCTGCTCTTTATACCACCTGTGCTTTCTCTCTGATAGTTTTGGCTATTTAGTAGGGTCAAACTAAACTTATGGCAGCTGTTCTCAGTTGGAAAACTGCTGCTTCTATTTCAGAAGTAAAAAGCTTCTGAATCCTGATTTTCCCCTTCACCCAATTATATTAGTTGACCTAGCAAGAGATACCTCCTTTAGTTCATACAGAGGTACTAGTAGTAGGTGAAGAGTAACAAATGCAGCAGTAAGCTGTAAATTCATACCATGCCTTTTTTTCCCATAAAACCGTGCTTTCAGAGTGAAGTCAAGTGAGCCTGAGGCAGCAGGAGTGTGTTGATACTAGATCGTCTCGTATAATACAAGAATGATGTGTTTCTCATCTAGAGAGCTATGTGGTAGTGGGGGTCTTTTTGTGGTGTACAAAAATACATGGACATTTTGGTTCAGAACACTCAACTTCTTGATATACTGAAGTGCACGAAAGAACATAAAGCCTTGATAGAGGGAACTCACAACTAACACTTTAAGAATTAACCCCATAGTGAGTGCCTAGTCTAGTGATTAATGTAACCAATCATGTTAAGAAAAAACAGACTCTCACTGAATGCAAAGATAAGAAGTTTTATGGCACCCAGCTGACAAGTTTTATGGCACCCAGACAAGATAACGAAGATTTTCAGCAAAAAGGAGGACACCAAACTGGTTTCAATCAACTCGGCAGTCGGGGCTCAACTTAATGGGCCAAAAGGTGAAAAGTTCAGTGATGAAGCTGAAGGAGCCTTCATCCAAAGACCCCCTCTCAGTGACGAAGCTGAAGGAGCCTTCATCCCAAGACCCCCTCCTCAAATCCACCAGGTGGCACTGCGCAGGCGCAACAGGGAGGGGTCAGGGAGGAGTCTATGGAAATGATTTCCTGGGACTAATTTTAATAAGAACCGCCTTCTCGGGGAAAGGTTATGAATATGTATAGGCGTTCCTGGGGGTACTATGAATATGTAACACTTTACTGTATTTAAGCACACCTTCTATTGTTAGAAGTTACACGTGAAATTAAGGGATGACCCATCACGTGTCTGACGTCGAATAAACATACCTGCTTTATAACCTTGCGAGTTGTAAAGTTTTATGACTTTATAGGTTGTAAAGTTGTTTCCGCACGTCAGCCTGAGGAACTGTTTAAGCCCTAGAATTATGCCCAGTTATCATGTCCTCTGCCCCAAACCCGCTCTCATCGCTTAGTTTAAAACCAAGCTTTAGAAGCAGATTTATTTTTTCCACAGCCCTTTCATACTATAGATACAAAGCAGAATAATTACACCTTTTACTGGTCATTTGCTGTTGTTTTGCACAGATTTATTTCAGCTAAGTGGTTCTCAAATGTATACAAAGAATGATAAGAGAAGGTTTTACTTGAGCACTTAAACTATAAACCATCTGTCTGTGAAATGCGATGTTGGTTTCCCATAAACCTTTTTTTAAAACTTACTGATTGCTTAAAAGCAGTAGGATAAATTAGGGTATGGTGTAATATTCCTAAGTAGGTTTGTCTCAACTGCAGTAAGTGTGTTAATTTTGAAACTGGGCTTTAACCTCTACACAGTGCATTTGTGTTTTTCATTAACATGTCCAAGGAGACATTGTATTTGGGGCAGTGGGTACAAGTAAGGTGCACAAGTTTTATGCTCATCTTTGTACTGTAGGTGACCCATCTCTGTTATTAGTCATCTTGGAAACCTTTCATATGCTTTTTCTTGCCTTACTTTGTTTCTGTGGTCTTGTGCATGTAGGTGTATGTCTCTCCGCTGCCCTCCACAGAGTAGTTTCCTGCCTTGTTCCTGTAGCGCTTTCTGGTGCATAAAGTGGTATTGGTTTAATGATTAGAAAGTAAACTTTCTTTAATGTACGTGAATGCTAGGTCACAAAATTGTATTTTTGGTATAAACAAATGCATCACAATCAGTTTAACTGTTCTATCTGCATAGGGAATAGCTGAGAATAGATGGCAACTACAGTTTGTTAGATTTGTTTGAAGTTGTATTTCTTTCCAAGGTATTCGGTAATTTGGGACTTCTGAAATATTTTTTTATTCTTACAATTTGGGGATAATTCCGAGTCATAAATGTGGCACATGTTATGAATATCTTATATTAAAAAAAAAGACATTTGTAAAAATCCAGTGAAAAGAGAATGCAGAAAGGACAAAATGGCATTATCTTCAATCCAGTGGAGTACTTGTGTTATTTTTCACTATACGACTCAAATAATTGTTCAGTTTGATACGTGATTATGCAAAGCAAGGATGGGTTTCTTTTGCTTTGTGACTATTCCTTTGTATAACCATCCATCAGCAGGGCTAATCCATGATACCTGGATGTCATCATGTAAATGCTATTTTCCATCTGGGCATTGATAATACAAGATGTTTCATCATAAATATGTTATCCCTTTCGCTGTTCTACTACAGTAGTTATCTTCTCCAAGTCCGTGAAAGATGTCATTCTTCTAAGGAGTAAGTCAAGAGTGCAAACATGAAAAAGCTTTTTTTTATTCCCAGAATAGGTTACTACTTGGAAGGGTGCAGTGTATGTTTATGTAGGCTCTGTGAATTTTAATAGCTAATTTGTGATAAGCCTCAGATTCACGGCCTTTAGAGAATTGTGGGCACATCACAGCTCCCTGCAGAGAGGACTGAAACCTGTAAGAAGGTAGAGATGGGCTAGAGGCCAAAGCCTCTGGATTGAGCCTCATCTGGGGTTTCGTTCCAGTACTGCTTGTTCAGACTGCTATGTCTGGCTTGACAAATTGGAGTCAGGATCAAAGAGACTGAAAAATTGCAAACAATAGTTGTAGATAACTTCCATCGCGGGCTACAGAGTGTTTATGAAGGATGAAAGTTACTGATATGCATATTTTAGAAAGCAGTTAGTCAAGTATCAGGTCTTAAGGGTAAGAATACTGTAATATGTAACAACTAAGAGACAGAGGCAGTTTTCAGTTCATGCGAAAATATATGGTAATTCCACAACCTTCATTATGACAATTTCACCACGGGGAAAAATCCCTCATTATATGAGCATTGACATGCTTTGATTAGAATTTTAAAGATGTGTGACAAGTGAAAATTTTTCCACATTACTAACATGTGGAGAATCTCCAGGAGGTCTGAGGACCTTTTTGAATAGATGAATAAACCTTATTTTACTAGAATTTCTTAATGAAGATGTTATATCATCAGCCTAAAAATTAACTTGAACTCTAGTTACCCTTACACTTACCAGAAAAGTGTGTAGATTTCAACTTCCACAAAACAAATCTCCATGTACTCGAAAATACAGAGAAAACTTTTTCCCTATGACTTGAGAGCAGGGTTGGGCCATTACAGAAGAGTCTCTAAGGTGAAATCAATAATTGTCTGTGTAGGTTTGAATCTCAGGTTTAATAATTATGGTATGGTGTACATATCTGCTTATGCCTTATCAGATCACACATTGCTGTCCTCCTCTCTGGTTTGGCTTTGTCTAATTTCATTCTTCTGGGGAGTATTTCAGCTCCTGGAGATGGCCTATGTGTTGTATGTACTAAATGTAATGGTTAATCAGGAGTCCTAATAGAGTAATGTTACTTTCTTACAGTTTAAAAGCTAAAGCAAAACAACTGAATTTTAAGTTGTTATTCAGAATGATGAAGAGAGGCCAAAAATATTTTAGGAATTGGCACTGTTTGGTGAGGAGTGAAGGAACTGAGGCTGGTGTTCAGAACAGCAAGGCTGATGCTGTTACCTGCATTTATAGTCATTCTATGATCAGGTGTATTTTTCTCCTTGCCAAGAAAAATGCCTCCAAACTCAGAAATCTATGATTTACTCAAACCTAGAAGATACTAATTCCATTTTGAGAGTAAAAATGTTTAACTTTAAATTTGCGATTTAAAAAAACTACAGTTTACACTTGATTGTTTCAGAAAATTTGGGGGTTTTTGTCAGATTACATACGCACATGACAGATGCATATAAGTTGTAACAGGACTCTGGTCCTGGTATGTTGCTGTTCTTGGCCACGGAACTTATCAACAAGGAAATCTGAAGTGCTAGTTAAAAAAAAAAAAAGTCTCTTCTACATTAACCTACATTGGTCACTGTGTGTATACGTAAAATAGGCACGCAGTAGTGTTGTGTGGCTAAAATTTTATAGTGATATGTATTTTTGAATTTTACAAGTGAATAACAAAACCCAAAATGTTTCCTAGTTTTTTGAAATTTAATGCTGATGTATCCTCCTCTAAGCTGACATGCTCTTGCAAAATAGTCATTTAATCAAAACTATATTTTGATTGAAAATATGTAATTTTTGTCTTCCTCTTTCCTATTCAAGGCTTTCTGAGAGTATTCAGTTAATATCTTGGAAAGAAGAAATAAATCCAAAGCAGTTAAGGGAAGCTGGGAAATACATTGCGGTTGTTCTCTCTGCAGTAGTTGTTCTGCTTCAGCTAGAAGGTAGCTTGAGTATTAGGTAATATAAGTGTGATGACCATTTGTCTGTGGTTCCACTGAAGCTGTGGACCTCCAGAAATCTGGGCGACAAAAGCTGACGAGACTAAGCCAACAATAGCTGGGTTTAGTTACAGGGGAACTAGAGGCAGTTTTAAGATGTAGCACCAAGTTCGAAAACTTCCCTGCATAGGATAGCAGGGAAATTGTGAGTCTGAGGAGGAGAGAAAGAAGTAGGGGAGTGAAAGAGCTCCAAGACCCTTAATGTCAGTTCCTGGACTAGATGGCTGATTTGATAAAACTTAAGATTGGAGATAGGAGAAGTGGGAAGAACTGGGTAGCCGAAGAACTCCCATCTGTTCACAAAAAAGGTGAGGTGGAATTATTTCTGTAGTTCACTAAAAGAAATTCTGGAGAAGTGTGAAACTGGAGGAGGCACTAACAGTGAGGCTCTGTCCTCTGAGAAGTACAGCCCGTCCCATAGATGACTATTCTAATAAGTTTTTTTTTTCGCATGTCCAGGCCATCTTCTCCACCTTAAAGTCCTGTCAAATAATTAATATTTGTAATAAGAGGAAAAAACATGCAAATACACGTACAGCTCTTACAAACTATAACTAGGACAAGTAGTTGAACTTGTTATTACAGATCTTGAACGAATTACATTGCTTTGAACAAAGAATTTGGCTGTATTTCTAGTAATAGTTAAGTGGAGGGGTTTTCAGGGCTATAGTAAAAAATCCAAGTACAGCCTGATATAAAAATAAATTATTACAAATCATGACACTCCCCACCCCTTCAAATGACTTTTCAGTCTTACGTAGTACTTACCATTAAAGAAGTCTAATCCTGCCATGTCTAGAAGTATAAAGTCTTCACAAGGATGCTTATGGTTGAAATAATGCTTTCCATGCTCCAAGCTAATGAACTTTTAATTGTGAACCCATCTTTTTGGTAGGGTGGTGTATGTATTGCTATGGCCACAGCCAAATGTTTTCTGTTCTGACCCTGGCTTATGCCTGGCCAGAATGCACAGGTAGAAAATTGAGGTCATATGGATGAATGACTCTGATCACCCTGTTCTTATTTTTTTAGAAACTGCTCTTTGAGAAAAGTGCTGTAAACTATTGGTGATATGGATGCAGTGTGGACTGCTATTTGACACTTTCTGTTTTCCTGTTTAAGGATCTCAGAAAAGTGTAGATTTTTATGGAAAAGGACATTCTCTTTTATTGGAAAAAACACTGAAGTTTGCAGCTAAAACACCTTGTAGATTCTAACACTATGTGCTTTTTTTCTTTCTATGCAATGGTAAGTTTTGACCTGACATTTTGATGACCATGACCCTCTCCATCCCATTCTAAAAGCCACTCTCCCCAGTAACTGCTGTACCTCTTTCCTGAATACTAACAATAAATTTCAAATCCACCATTATATGGTATTGTTAATTAGTTTTTTCATTTATTAACATTTAATTTTGTTTGACATTTTGTCATTCATTCGGTAGTACAAAATACTTCCATGCTTTGTAGTCTCCTATATATTTGACTATTGAAAAATACTTGGTATAATACACAGATTGTCACCTTTTTCAGGCCACAAATCTCTGTTTAAGATACTGATGCATCCAACTGACAAACACACTCTGTTTTAGAAAAGAAACCATGATTAACCCAGTCTTTGGTGTCTTTGTACTGCACCAAGAGAGGGACTCTCTCATCTAGAAGGACTTGATGCTTGATGTCTTTCGAGGGACGCTACTGAAAATGTGTATTTTCTGTTTTTTGTTTGAGATTTTTATTTATTTTTGAAGGTGCAAATACACTACTTTATTAATTGAAAATCTGTTCATCTAAACTTGTGTACTTTTTTGAAGAATTTAAATACATTTATGAAGTAGTGTGTTTAAACAAAAGACATATGTTTCCAAATATTTTTTAATAATTTTAATACCTGCTCTCTGTTTTCCCAGAACAAACCAGACTTTTCTGTAGTTCTGTGAATCGTTTTGTGTATTTACCTTTATGAATATTAGGATTGTGTTAGTTATATTTTGTTTGTTTTTTGCAGGATGAGGGTGGTATGAGATGTAACTGTTATGAGTCTCACACCTTCATTGTTGTGGTTCTGGTACAATTCCTGGTGGAATTATAATCTAGTTTTGAAGGTCTCTTGCAGTTTGATATTTTTGTTTAAAAATAATTTCTATTGAGCTACAGTTTGAGTAAGTTTGTCAATGATTGACTTGGACTGTGGACCTCCTATCTTCTTCTGTAGTGGATACAAATGTAAAGAATTTGGTTATACATTCAGCAACAATTTTTTTTTTTTTTTTTTTGGTGAGCTTTATGTCCCACTGAGTCTGATAAGCTTCTTGCCCTTGGTGTACCTGAAAAGCTTTTCTCATCTAGTTTATTATGACTTAAACATTTTATTTCTTAATTTAATCTAATTCTTTTCCTTTCTGTTTTCCTCAAATATAAGCTTGCTCTGTTAAGTATTAAATGCCTCCTTCATTTGGCTGTTTGCACCATTGTTGTCCTCTTGTGTTTTTTGGATAGTACTTATTCTAAACCTTTAACAGAGTATCTTTAAACTGAGTCTGTTTTGCTCACAGAAGTTTATTCTTTTAGGTGATATGTTTCATTTCAGCTACATTTTTCATATGTAAAGCTATAAATAGCTTACAGATACAGTTTACTATATGTAGTCTAGTTTAAAATACTACTCTAGTAATTTGCAGTACTGATGCCCCTAATACAGAGATAATGTGACTGTTGCTGCCAGCATTACAGAGTAGCTACGGTAATTTTTGTGCAATACTTTGGACTTAATTTTTTTTTTTTCCCTTCTAAATTCTCTGCCTAATTACATCTAAAAAACTTGTTTATAATGTCTCAAAACTTGATTTCTGGTTCAGTCTCCACTGTGCCTTCTGCTTTGCTTGTGATTAAAATTTTCCATTATTGTAGTCCGTGATTTTGGCTGGTTGGTTCCCCCCCCTCCCCGATTTCTGTATGAATAGTGAAATTGAAGAATTAGTAGGATTTCCCCTTTTCTGGAGATGGTACGGTGATTCATAGTGTTTCTGGTATGCTGTATTTGACCTTGACAGGAAAAATATCATTTGAACTGTATATACAGCAACTGAACTCAAATATCAGATAAAACCCTCAAAAAGTACTAACACCTAATAATAAGGATAGAACTAAGCAGTCCTGATTATTATCTCAAGAATGAGCAAAGAGCAATGATAAATAGTGTAGAAGTATAAAGGGTAGTCTTTTTTAATAAAACAACAAGTACAAGCTTTTTGGCTTTTTTTTGTTGTTGTTGTTGATGATGATGATGATGATGTTAGGGATTTCTAGTAGTTACTTAAATTTTGCCTTTGGGGAAAAATTAATGGAAATATTTTGCAAATGAAATCTGTCAAACGATTTGCTGTATGTTTTACATCAAGCCTGTCAACTTTTCTTTTCCCTAGAAGAGGTTGAACAGACTAATTTACGTATGTCAAAACTAAGAGTAGCATCTAGAAGCTACCAGATGGTTTTATATATACTTGGATATTACAAGAATTTAATATATATATATATATGTATGTCTTTGGTGGTGATTTGTTAATCATAATGTTTACTTCAGACACTGCTGGAGTAAAGTATGTGTAACATGTGCCCTGAGAGCTGTTTTTTCACTGGATGTATACCCCAGTTATTGCTGAGGAAAGACAAGAAGGAGCAGGAAACAGACAGAGCCCTCATAGTCCCCAGCCAGAGCGCAGCGGGGTGAGCCTTGGGGCAGGGGCCTTTTCTCTGGTTCGCAGCCCCCGGCAGGGCCCGTTCTGAGTCAACTTGGCCTCTGGTGATACAAGCCTGTTGCTGGAGGGAGTCACTATGTTCTTCACAGTGAACCTCACGACTTCTGTTTGCTGAATTGATCTTTGCCCTGTTGAGTGGCCGAGGCAAGTCTTCCTTTGAGTATTTTACAACTGAGTGAAGCATTTAGTACTACTGGACAGTAATTCACACTTGTCTCCCTCATGCCCTGCAACTTTCTGTTGACCATGTTGAGCTCCCTTACACCTTTATTTATATCTGTGTTTCCAAGCTTTATGCCTGTGAAAAAGCATTTGCCTCTGAAATAGGACTGGAAACATGCATGTGAAAGTTGAATGTGGAGGTCTGCTGGGCAGAGTATTATGTGTTTAGGACAGTTTAGCTGTAGTTGTTTACCTGTGTGACATATTTTTTTTCCTTAGTCTTCTAGGAGGCCATTGCATGTTAACCTTCTGGTATAACTTGGGAGGTCCTGGTATGACTCCTGTCTGTGGTGTGTGTCCTTGGGCTGTGGGTGTACGAGGTTCGTAAGGTTCATGATTTGCCTCCTTGCAGGACTCCTGTGGCTGGCGAGGGCAGGGTGACAGGATGGAGCCAAGGTGATGTCAGCCTTCTGGCTGCAAGTCTTATGAAGAGCCTTCAGTAACAGCGGGACATGCCTTGTTGTTCAGTGCGGGTGATATTCCCTGGGGCTGTTCATAGGTTCACAGTATCACAGTATGCTAGGGATTGGAAGGGACCTCAAAAGATCATCTAGTCCAATCCCCAGCAATATTTTACTGATATGATGGTGAGGAGGGAGCAGTCAATTCCGCAGCATAATCCTGGACATTTCAAATCCTCCACGCAAAGCACCTCAAGGAAATCACAGTCTTTTGTTCCCCTGTTGCCATCCCCTTACCTCCAAAGTCCCAGAGCCAAGAATCCATCCAGGATTAGTTAACACAGAAGTGTGGATGTAATACCTGATTGAGGAAGTCCTGAAACGATGGATTGCTTGGTCAGGGCAAATACAAAATTACATTACTGTCTATATACTTATTTTTTTAAGCATTTGCTGTTGGCTGCAGGGTAACAGTTTGACTCTTGTTGCACCAAAGCTGAACTTCAAATACCTGATTGCTTGTCAAGTCTTGTACCTGTCTGGGCACTAGGACTGCCTGCAGAACTAGCTGTTGTCTGACATGTAAATACTTGGTTTTTAACCTTTGCAAAGGTTGCATTGCAGAAATCAAAGTGCAGAAGTTTTGTCTTGAAAAAATGCAATTTTTTTCAGTGCTAAAAATCAATGGTGTTTCACCTGGGCAAAACTGGTGTAAATTAGTAGTCGAATGAAGCCCATTACCCCTTTTGTCCTGTAGTTTCTTTTCTGCTATTTCTTTTCTTGTTCATTGAAAGTTTCAGATTAGTATCTGTGGTTCATTTAACAAGAAAGGTGTGTGGATTTTCTTTCCTTTTGAAAAAAATTGCTGTCAGTAACATACCCCCTAGAGACAGAGGCGTATCTGTGAAACCTCCTTACAATTATTGTATAATGAATTCCAACCAGTTCATTAAAAATGGAAATCACCAAAGAGACCTTTTATGGCTAATCATGTATGTTGTATGGTTCTGTCTAAGTACAATAAAATCTGAGCAGGCAGATAAGACCTTGTCTCTTTGGTTATCTTTTAATATTGCTCAAAGTGTTAAAAGTAGGCTGAACATAAAATTTTGTGTAATTCTCATAAAGCTACATTGAATGAAGGGTTCAATTTTTGATTTGTGTAAAATTAACTTTTGTCAGCAAGACCATCTATCTGACTCAGTGAAGTCCTTAGTTACATGTATACCCGTCATATTTGTGGCAGGATGAATAAAACTTTCTTGCAAGAAAGTTGTTTGTGTGGTTTGGTTTTTACTAACTGTTGAAGGAAGCATAATTGTTCCCTAAATTAAAATAATTTCCTAGATTGTAAAGTAGTAATTTAAATTTTCACCATCATATTCACATACTTTTCTTTCTGTAAATGACTGAAGAACTGGACTTTCTATTCAGGCAACTCATAAAACTTAGAGTCCATGAGCTTTTAGATACTAGACTGAAATGCTTAATCTCTCAGGGAATATTCACAGTGCCTGCTTTGAGATACTCATCCGACTTAACTTGTTCACCTACCTGCTGCATTTCAGAAGGTAAGAGAAGTTGTGTTGCCCTCTTGAAAATTTAATATAATTTTTTTGTATGCTGAAAGTTGTTTCTATGATAAGATTATTATGGGCAAAAGAGGGAACAGTAAGATAGTTTAATCTTTGTTCTTCATGGGTGGAGACGTGTCTCTCTTTTTTTTTTTTTTTTTGAGGTGGGGAGACTATGGAATCTCAAGGATGTGTGAAAAGCTGTAGGGAAAAGCCATGTAATGTAGTTGAATACGAAACAACACACTAAAATGCAAGACTAATGGCTACTACAGTGAATTGAGTATTTGTGCTCGTTTCTAGTTCTAAGCTGATTTTAACCATGCAGGAAAATGACCTGTGTGCTATTGCTGACATTTCAGTCAAAATGTTTGTTCAAGAAACTCATTGGTATTGAAAATAAATAAATCAAACCTGAGTGAATATTTTACCCACTGTAAATATGGTTTTCTGAGACTTTTAAAAAGGCATTTTTCATTGCTGTTTTGCTGGGGGCAGTGGTGGGGGGAAGGCTGGGAAAGGCTTTTTGCTGAAAATTGAAATATTTAGACACAAATACTAGGTTGATGCCTAATGGGAATTGTAGCTACTGCCTCAGGCATGAATCCCGATTTGTATATACACTTGCCATGTCTGTCCTTTCCCATCCCCTCCTCTTTCCACCCACACGAGTGATGTAACTGGTCAGGTTGCAAATCAAACACCAGCTGCCTCCTGTGGTGCAAAAAAAGCAGATTTGAAAATGTGGATGGGACTAATCAAAACTAATACTTTCAGTGAGGTACAGTAAGAACCAAATATCTTGTTTGAAGGTTATTTTTTTTCCAATGGGGCAGAATGGGAAATTTTTTGAACATTTTCAAGAAGGTGAAGTGGAGAAACACAAGAACTGTGATGGAATATAATTTATAAGTTGCTATTAACAGAAATGCTTATGCTTCCATCTGTTATGCTTTGATGACCCTGTCCCTGAAATAGTAGCAGATGTATATTGGCACGGAGATTATGAGGATGACTTTAAAAAAAGGAAAATCACAAAATGCTACTACACATCTCATTACTGAGAGGCAAGGGTAATAACTTGCTATTCGCTTTCATGTATCCAGTTAGTCCACTGAGGTACTGAAGCTCACTTGGTTATCTGTCACACAGTATTAAAGATTCCTCCCATTTTGAAAAACATAATAGGTAAATAAAATAGTGTTACTGTGACAGGGCAGGCAAATCAGGCATCTTGATCTTTTCAATGCACAGCGAGTAGATGGCATGCTGTTGATAGGAACTGATTTGTGACTGTTAACGGGAAGTGCTGTTCTCTGTGGGTTGCGCTTACTGTTCTGAACTCGCTGATGGTTTTATGTAAATGTAGCTGATCCGATGGGTGTGCCAGTGTTATCAAACCCTTATGTGCCAGAATGAAAGTTTGCATCTTCAGCAATGTTAATTTGTAGCTTATGCTGCTACTGATAAGAGTAGAAAGGGGCATGTGAGGTCCTCTCAGTGACCTCCTCCTTTCTTGAAACTTGTCTCCTGGGAGAAGGACCCTGCTTCCTTCTGAGGTTTGGCTGTTCATACACTGGCTAATTTTAGTGCAGACTTTCCCAGAGCCTAATTCTCAGCAACCAGGATATCTGACCCCTATACCTGTCACCGTGTGACCACAGATGCCGCTTTCATGCAGTATGTCATGTACTCTGCTCAATGTGGTGTGCTGGTGACTAAGCACCATGCTGAGGTCTCTAGCTGCCTGGTTCTGCAAGTATATAACAACTCACACTTGATGTGTTTATGTTTCTATTTCTTCAGATGCACCTGGTTCTGACCACAGCCAGGAGCAGCATTCTGAGCAAGATGGACTCACAATCTCATCAGCTAAGAAGTAATGTCATGCCTCCTCTAAATATCCAATTCCATAGCTTTTGTAAACAGGCACCACCTCCTTGCTGCCCATTTCCAGGTTTTCTTAGGAGCTTGTGGTATGTTTTTTATTTATTAATTTATTTTAGACATTTTTGCTTTATTTTCCACATTTTTTCAAAAGCAACAGTTGAATAGTGTGGTCTGAGCACCCGTACTGGTGAAACGGGACTGGAAATAGCTGTTACTGCTGGTCAGGATGGAAGATGGAAGTACCTAGCGAGGTGTAACATCCAGGCAGGGTTTTGCTTTATATTAATGTTAGTTTTTATTGTAGTACAGAATCATTACTACATTCTATCTTAAAATAAGTCTTGCTTTTTTCGTTGTTCCGGAATTCAGTATGAAAGGGATTAGAAACAGTCATGGGCGTCTTAAACATCTGCAGTAAATTCATACCCACTTCTCATGTCAGCACAACCCTACATGCAGGACATACAGGAATCCTTTTCATTGTCCCTATGGATGTTTAATTAACTTTAATTAATCAGTCATTGATATTTAAATACAACCTTTATTTTGAAAACAAATCTTCTTGAGCAGACTTGTGAAGTGGGCTTGTGTTATTGTAGTTCTGATAGATCTTATTTTCTCTCTTCCCTCTTGAATAAATCCCTCTTCTACACAGGTGACTGGAATTTAGAGCTTATGTGAAAACTGTTGACATCAATACATACCACTGTGGGAATAATTTCCTTACCTCTTCTGGAAGTTATTTAAATTATGCATCATATGATGCCATTGGTCTTTTCACAGACATGGTGTGTTTATGTTCTGGATTAACCTTGCTCTTGAGTGAAACACAAACTTTTATCCAGTTCTGATTTTATAACAGAAATGCAAGTTTTCAGTCTCCAAGTAACCTTGTAAATACCTTTGCATGATTTAGTACTTCAAAATCTATTCTTTATTATTCTAATCTTCATCTCCTTCATGTTTAAAATTCCAGTCCTTTCCTTTGAGTGTTCCTCTCAATTTTATTTTCCAAGAAATTTCATTGCAGCTCTTGTCCCATGTGCCTTGGTGATTTGTGATTATACTAAATAACATCAGGTACTTCAGGAACTTCACTAGGTGGCTTCCAGCATTGTCAGTCTTCAAAGGAACATGTTGTTGTTTCTCCTTTAACTAATTTGCTATTCACTTTAAGGATCTTGTACTAGTATATATAATCTACATTTCAATGATGAACCTTAGAAAATGTTCCAAAAGAAAATGTAAGGTTGTAGTCTGGACTGCAGAGATTTTGTCTAAAAAACCTGTTCATGTATTGTCCTATTTTTGCTATTTTAAGCCCTTCCCACCCCCACATTATTTTCTTATTCAAAATTTGATTTTTATGTTTTTGGGGCTACTTATAATCACATTGCCATCCTGACTCATACACCCTTCCCTGCTCCCACCTGCTTTCACAGTATCACAGTATGCTAGCAATTGGGACCTCAAAAGATCACCTAGTCCAATCGCCCTGCCGGAGCAGGAACACCCAGATGAGGTTACACAGGAAGGTGTTCAGGTGGGTTTTGAATGTCTCCAGAGAAGGAGACTCCACAACCTCCCTGGGCAGCCTGTTCCAGTGCTCTGGCACCCTCACTGAGAAGAAGTTTCTTCTCATATTTAAGTGGAACCTCCTGTGTTCCAGTTTGTACCCATTACCCCTCATCCTATCGTTGTTTGTCACCAAGAAGAGCCTGGCTCCATCCTCGTGACACTCACCCTTTGCATATTTATAAACATTAACGAGGTCACCCCTCGGTCTCCTCTTCTCCAAACTAAAGAGACCCAGCTCCCTCAGCCTTTCCTCATAAGGGAGATGCTCCACTCCCTTCATCATCTTTGTTGCCCTGCGCTGGACTCTCTCCAGCAGCTTTCTAGCATTGTTGGCATTATTATAAGATGATGCCACGTTTCACTAAATTTATTAAAAACTATATCTTTGGTCCACAATTTTATGTGGTGTTGTGTCCAAATGTATTGGTTTGGAGCTGTCTGGTCAGTGTGTTGCGTTTTAAAGCTTAACTTGCACATCGTTTTTTTCATTACTTATTTCTGTACTTCTTCTGCCTTGCCCCCATTCCGATTTTTCCTCCATGTTCAGTGTCACCTGCTGTGTTAGAGAACATTTTATTGTGTAGTTTCTATACATTCTCTTTAATGCTGCATCATCATTGTGCATGTATAGTTACCATTTTTTATGGCTGGATAATTTTTTTGCTTCATTTATAATGCAGAATCTGACTCAGTCTGTGCAATTTTTGCTCTGTTTTTACTTTTCTTCATCTTTAAGACATAATATTCTTTAAGTCCTTTTCTCAGTTGCTTGATAAGACCTCTGTATATCCCAGTATTCCACTATTACTCCATTTGACAAGGGGAGGAGCATGTTCTTGGGACACCCACTGTAGGCAGCACTTTCACCTTTTTGTCTTCATAAAATTCAGAGTTTCCTCTCTGCTCTGAAGTTCTTAGTCCACTTAGTACAGTTTCTCGAAGTTTATCCAATTTGCCTCTTTCAGTGGTTCTGTTGAAATTGATTGAATCTGATTGTGAGCATTCCAGCTGTAGTTATCCTGTACAATGGATTTCAATTTTTAACTTTTGGTAAGTAACGAGGGCACTAAGGGTAAGGGCAATAAAATTATTAGTTCAAAACTCTAATTTTCAAGAAACTCTTTATTGAAAGCATCCTAGTATGTCCATAATAATTTAAAAGACGGATTTTATTAATAACATGGCTATCACATACTGAATGTTTTGTGTGTTATGAGATCTATTTTGAAAACAACAACAACAAAAAAGATTCATTTTACAGATTGAGCCCTGTGTTTTAAGGTTGTTTTTTTTTTGTAAACAATCGTGTAATTAGACTTCTGGAAATCCATGGACATAGGTAGGCAGTAGTGAAATAATTTAAAAGATGATGTTCATATGGAAACAAATAGTGGATTAAATTTCATTCTGATTTTAACTACTGAAATGGGGTCAAGCTGCCTTCAATATAACACATTTCATGAGGGATTCTTTTACTAAGTAGTAAGTCAGAGAGCCCGGGACTGAGAAGACGTGTATGATTGCTGCTTGGCACCTCCTTCAGCGGCTGGAATGAAATGTCTTTTGCCGTGCAAAGTCAACTTAAATCCTCTTGTTCCTTGAGATTTCAAAATACAGAAATCAAATCTGTGTGATCAAAGTACAAGTATCAACCCAGTGGGGTTTTCATGCACAACTTGTGGTGTGTTGCTTTCGTGGTGGTTTGTTTGTTTGTTTTCCCCATTAATTCCTGATCTTCCTCCTTACGACTGAGTTTTATGTAAGAAAAAAAGGAATAATGGAAGGCTCTGTGGTATTTGAAGAGAGCGAGGGGGAACATTGCCGTCCTTGTGTTGTGGAACTGAAAAATCCAGAAATGCCTGAGCAGCAGCAGCAGGGAATTTCCCCGGAGAATTAATGTTTCATGCTTTTGTTTTTTTGATGGAAAAACAAATCTAACTACCAAAATTGAGATATTGTCTTTTACATTTTAAGTGCTGGTATCTGGATGACTATGCTGAACTTGGTGAGAATGGGTTGCCACCTCCAATCTCTCCTTGATGAACCTTTATCTTGTCAGTAAAGATAAATTGCAGTTTCTCTTGGTACTTCTGAGATTGCTGTTTGAATCTGGTGTTGTGAAGCATGCAAATTATGCCTGCTTTTCAATAATGTTCACAGGAGTGGGCTTTTTACTTTCCCTACACAGCTTAAAGTTTCCCCATCTCCATATTTTTTTCATTCCATCTTTCTGATATCTGTGAGATAGTCTCGCCTTTTCAGGTCAACATAACAAGAACCTACTCATGACCATAGGTTGTGGCTGAGGATTAGTGAGGAGATGAGGACATCTCGCACGTCTGATGCCTTCCATGCCTACAGTGCTCATCTGTCACATGGATTCTTCAATGAGCTTAGGTGTGTAGGTGGGCACGGCATCCTCCTCTGGTGTTTTGGAAGACCAGGGAAACATCATCTGGCTTACACTGGTGAGAACTGGTGTTCACTGCTCTTCTCCAGGCTGCGCAGTCCCAGCTCTCTTGGCCTCTCCTCGTACAACTGATGCTCCAGTCCCTGCATCATCTCTGTGGCCCTGCACGGGCCTTGCTCCAGTGTGGCTGTCTCTCTCTTGTACTGCAGGGCCCAGGCCTGGGCACAGCACCCCAGGTGTGTCTCACTCTGCCTGGAGTGAAGAGAAAAAGGAAGAAAGTGGGGAAGCATATTAAAAAAACCTAAACCAAACAAACCCATGAAAACCCCACAAACAAAACAAAGAAACAAAACCAAACAAAAACCCAAACAGAAAGAAACAAAAAAACACACACCAAAAAAACCCAACAACCAAACAAAAAAATCAACCAAACAAAAAAACCCAAAACAAAGCAGCCTCCAAAAAACCACAAACAAGGAAGTATGACCCAAACATTTTACGACTGACTTTATTGTGCTACTTCATCTGAAATACCTGTTCTCTCAGCATTTCTAATCCGTTTATCCCTGCAGCGTTTTTTGTATGAAAGAATGCATTAAGTGTATCCTGAGACTGCATAATGATTCCAGATGGATTACTAAAAGCGTGCAGTAAGCCTCTTTCATGGGGGAAGCAGGACTGGCTAATCAGTTTCTTTAAAACCCATTCAGTAACCCCTGGAGTTTCACTTGCCTTTGGGCACCTATGTGTGACCTCTTGGAGGAATCTCAATGTGTTGTGTATTCTGCACCTGGTAGTATGTCAGCAGCTTCAGCTTTAGTGGATGACAGTCTAACCCCTTTGAAATATAAGGGAAAATTGATTTTCATTTAACAAGTAAATAATATTCTTTTTAAAAAAAAAAAGGCTATTTAAAATAATTTTGTTCCCGGTGCTACAACTGCAGGAACAGTATCTTGAACAGTGTAACTGGCCATATTGCCTGTGCACTATCTGCCAGTTTTTATTTTATCGTGTGACATTTGCAGTTTTCATGTTGAACTTAAAAGCTTAGGATCCATCAAGTCTCAAACGTGCTCACCAGAGCCATGCAAGCAGTTTTATTATTTAATCTTCTATTTTGGAGCAGCAAAGTTTTGTATTTTTTGTTTGTTTGTTTAGGGGAGGAACTTCATCTGCTTTATTGTTGCTAACTATATTTTGATGACTGGAAAACATTTAAATACTGCTCAGTTTGCAAATTGGTGTGTGTGGGGGGAGTAGTTGCTGCGTCTGACATTCTTAATTACTTCATACATTGCAGCTCAAGGCTCTGGGGTTGGCCCACTTGCTGTCTGCCTACCTATTACCTATCACAGTAATCATTTACACTTCATACTGTGGAAATCTAATGAATCCTAAGTGTGTGTGGCTGGGCCGTGCACAGCTGGTGTAACAGAAGATGAAGTTGCCCATACACTAAACCGAATGATTGATAGCCACGGTTTTCACCTCACAAAGTGCAGTTTTCTTACATAATTACAAGAATTATGTGCAGCACTAAATCTATTCCCTGACTATGAATTGAAGGGCTGTTCTGACTGAGTTATGAAAGAAATTATAAAGTAATTTGTGGAAACAACATCTGTTGTACACAGGCAAAAAAAGCTCTTAGAAGAAATAAAGAGAATTTATTTCCATTTGCAGCTATTTATAAGACAAAAGGAGAAAACATGGAGTATTACAGTCAGTACTTGTACAACACATGTTTATGTACACAATCTCATTTCCTGAAAAACAAGGGGTTTTGTTTTTAAATAGGCACGGGGACATCAAAGGTAGGAAAGATGCATTGAGTAAGATACAAAGAGTGGGACTCTATTTCCATATCTGTTTGGCACATGGTCTGTTGAGCTTGTGAGGTCTTTGTCATTAATGTCACAGATCTGAGATGAGCTTACTCAGTAATTAACACTGCCAGAGACTAGAACTAAAATGGTGAAGACTGCTTGAGTTCTGGGAATGTGCCTCCCCCATTCTGTGCAGTCTGATGTTGTCTGAAGTGGATAGTAACCCAGTGCTTTAAACAGAAGAAAATGCTTTTCTATTTGCATTAGATAACGTTTGCTCACTTTTGGCAAGGTTGGACACAAAAATGTAATTTCCTTACTGCCTAGTCACATTTAAGACAAAAAAAAGAAAGAGCATATTTTGTATTGTCACCTGCCTTCCTGGAACTTGGAAATAGTTAGCAAAAAAGAGTGAAAAAGAGTATGGAAATTTACCACAACCTGCACTTTTACGTGGCTTAGGTGGTTCTTTCCAAAGACAAAATGGTATGACCAGTGAGAAATTTTGAATGTTTAGTGTCCTGGTGTAAATGCCTATTGGAATAGTTACAGTATGAAGGCAGGTTCTATGTATGTGTTTTTACCTAAACAAAGATGATACCAAGGATATTGGAGGTCAGTTACCAGTCCAGGCTAATTTAAAGCTGGGTGGGCTTTGTTGCAACTACAAGTGACATTCAGATTTGCAATGGAAATGTACCTTTTGAGACGATACAAAAAATCATCATTGGGTTTTGAAGAATACTGGATGAGAAGGGGCAAAGAGGAGAGAGAATAGTCAGAGGTGGTAGCAGTGTTATCAAACCAAGCGTGTTTTTGCTTTTTTATTTGTTTTTTGTTTGTTTGTTTTGGGTTTTTAAATGTTTTTGGTGGCTGTGGCAGCAACAAATACTACGGTTTACAAGGGAAAATGAATTCATTTTTGGCCTTATGAAAACTGGTGATGAAATATCAAAAAAGATCACGAACGGAGAGAGAAACTGTTGCATAATGTAGCCAAGGTGCAGAAGTACCAAAAGCATAGGCAGGATAAGAGTGAGGGGATCAGGGATTATGGTTGTGGCTGTGACTCAGAATTGCAAACTCAGTACGAATACTCACGTATTTGTGTATATTTAGAGTTGTCAGTTGTCTTTGCTGTGGTTTTCTTGTTTGTTCTTGTTCATTTGTTTGTGGGGTTTGGGGCGTTTTTTAAATGTGTGTGCGGTTTTTTGTTTGTTTCTCTGTGTTTGTTTTTTTGGTTTGTGGTTTTTGTTGTTGTTGTAGCCTATTGTCTGGCCCATCTATTTGAATACGATTTCGCTTCTGCAAATGCTTACATCTGCTCTTATTTGCCCACTATTAATTACAGGAATAAATGTCATCACTTTCATATAAGGTTTGTGAGTATGATCAGATACTGTTACTACTAGCAGTAAATGAACTAAATTATATCTTCAAAAATGCAGATTCTTTAGAAAGCAGAAACAGCAACTCTTGAAAGTGATATTATCACTACAAATACCAGCCTGGTACAGATTACAGTGTTAGAAATGAAGAACTGAAGTCAAGAGAAAATGAGGAGCTATTGTACTCTGTGGCATCTTGTCTCATCTGCTAGCAGAGCAGTCTCATCTGAGTAAATAGTGAAAACTTCTCTAGGTGTTACTAAATAGTAATAATAATAAAGGACGAAACGTTTGCATCAGATAAAGGGATTTCTTATTTCCTTTTCCTCTGATCAACAGCTGCCTTCAGAAATTTTACCATTAGAAGTTTACTGGTTGCAGTTCTTCTCAAGGCTACTCCTTCCTTCCTCCTTATGACTTGCGTGATGACAATTTAGCTAAGTACAGTTAGCTTGAAAGAGCTCTACACGTTTACGAGAATCATTTACAGAAAAATATATCTGGGGAGAAGTAAAATTGCTGCCTAGTTGCAGTAGAAATGTCTCAAGTGTACAATTCAGGGGTATAGTAAATTATTCCTTTAATACTATAATGTATTTGCCATGACTCTTTTCCCCACAATCTCTGAAATAAGTATTAAAGAGCTGGGAGGACACACTAGTGTCTTTCCATGTTTCTTGTTTTGCTGTGTGTCTGTATGGTTGGGACTGAGAAGGTACAAGCGCCACAATAAGGTTGAAAGTCATCTTTTTTTTGCAGAAAAGACAATATATAAAAAGTTTACTCTCCCAGCTTTATGTCAGATGTATATGTGGGCCGATTGGTAGGGCATTAACTGGCCTTAATATGAAGGTCTTGTTCAGCTGTGCGGGTAGCACAGCTCCCTAGTGCTGGGTAATACCCAGCACTTCTCCGAATTGTCAGTCTGTGGGATAGGAAGAAAAAAATTAAATGCTACTCACAGCAAGAGTAAGGTTCTCTTATCCTTTTTTTCTATTAATAGCAAGCCGGAAGAGAGAGCGTTACTGAGCCATGGTACTAGGTGCTGAAGTAAGAATACTGCAACAAGTTTTTGCATTAAGGGTGATTACATCACTTAAAAAAACCCAACCAACCAAATAAAAAAAACCCAAAACCAACAACAAACAAACCCAAACCAACAACGCTTACTGAAATGGCAAAGAAAGCTGAAGGCCTCGACACAGCTCTCTGTGCCCGCCCTTGACAGTGTCTGGGTTGAGGGGCAGCTGGGTAACACCATGTGTGTGGGAGGCCCCATGAGGTACCCTGGCTTTTGCTTTTTAGCTTGTGGCAAATGCTGAGAAGGGGGTCTTTTAATCCTCTGATGCTTGATCTTGCAGTTGCAAGACAAAGTTTTGCTTTCTGTTTCTGAAGTAATTTAGGAAGGTCTGTGGGCAGCAGGACCAGTGCATCTTGGTTTGCTGTGGGTTGGTCACATCGCAACAGGTCAGGTGGTCAGAGGCAGATGATCCCTGTCAAAACACAAAAAGCTTGAAATGCAGGAGAAGGTGTTTACTTGCACTACTGTCAGTAACAAAGACACACTTCCATTTTACTGAGATAGATTATATTTGCTGATTTGATGTGGTGCTAATAAAATCTAAGCTGCAGCAGGAGCCTTAATTTTTTACTGAAGAGATATAATATTTACTTTGCTTTTTGATAATATGTAATTATATAACAATACAATGTAGCATTTATAAAATTCATAAACATTTTAAGTTTCTCCACCATTTGGGTTTTGTGGTTAACTGTCCAGCTGCACAGCTTCTAATGTTACACAGTAGCCTGTTAACATTTAATTTCCAGTTGGGCATTGGAAAATGTAGGAATCTTCTGTGGTTAACTCTGCATCGTTGTTTTATAACTGTCATCCTCTTGAGTGCTCCTTTTCCAGATCTTGATATAGCCATAGAAGGTATATAATTGTGCTGTTTTTCAGAGTTTTATTCTATATTGGAATATTCTCAACTAAGGAACTAAAAGAATAAGGAAAAAGTTTCTAAGATACTTTAATATATATAAGTTTACAGCTCCTGTGAATAATCCAAAATGAGGTATATAACTTATTGTGAGTTGTGTATATCCTGTGGAATTTATCTGATATCTAAATGGACAAGCACACCAGTAAGAGCCACCTTACTGCTATGGTGCCACAGTGATCCTGTAGACTGCACAGGGATGGAGGGGGGAAAGACCCTGCGTCCTGGTCTAATATCCTTCTAGAATAATTTCTTTTTTGCTCTTACTCTATTCATGTAAGATCATAAAACTAGGACAGTAAATATTAATACTGCAGTAAAAATGATACATTTGGCATGCCTACCGTGACATTTTATTGAATAGCTGCAAAGACTGAACATCTAAATATTGCAATATCCTTTAATGTAGAACTGTTAGATATTGATATGAAACTGCATACACTAGAGTTTTTCCACTATACTTTCTGTTTAAAGAAATTAATGCAGTTAAAATGAGTTACAATGAGTTCTTTATCTCACACAAATGTAGGGCATAATGTTTTGGTGTGAGGAATAAGGAATAATTGGTTTACATTCTGTGTTAGCTAAGAACCATGTCTGAGAGGTACTAATAATTATGGACCAGATTACCTACTCTTAAATAAAAAAAATCTGTGTTATGAATCAGTATTAATTCTGCCTGATAGTAAGAGAAGAGGTGCTGTGAGCAGAGCAGCAGCCAGTGGTGTGTAAGGAGTTTAGGGGTCAGGATGTTGCTGATCTTTTCTCACCAGCCTTTGTCAGGGGAAGCTTCTGGTACAAGCCTTCTCTTGGTGGTTCCTGATCCACGTGATGGGTGGAATGGGATGGCAGGTCTGGTGGTGCTGGGAAACCCAGGGCAGCTGGGGAAGAGGGTGCTGGAAGGGAAGGGGTCAGCCCTGCCAGAGCGGGTGCTCTGCACAGCACTGCAGCCGTTCCACGCTGATACGTTTCTCAATTGCCCTTTTCTTCCTCGTTATTTACAAACAGATTTTATCGACCTTTTGCGTTTTAGAGAGGAACATCTGCAGCCTCAAGTACCTGCTGTATTTTAGAACATTAGTGATATGAAAAATGGGTATTCTTAGAGACACTAGTAAAACTGTTATCGTAATTGGAATATTCTTCCCTGCAATTTTTGACCAAAATGTAGTAGCAAGAAAAACCTTGTCATTTCTTTTCATGAACTGTATCTCTGTAGTATGTGATCAGTAGGTTTCATTGAAGAAGCCAGTGGTTTTGATTTGTTAGTGGAAGGACTTGAAGAGGAAAAACGTTTGACTTAAAGTGGAGAAAAGAAAATGCTTTCAAAGGATTCAGCACGAGGAAAAGTGGTTGAACTTTCTTTCAGTGGGACTGTTGTTCTTCAACCAGAACTGGTCTGTTTGCCCTCTGGTAGCCCCAATGAGGTTCTTAGGGTTCAGGCAGAATTTAAAGGCATTCCTTCCAAAGTGCTGTTCTTGATGCAAGTAGGCGAACTCTTGCAATTTGTTTTAACTGAAGATATACAGAGAGCTTTGGCATTTCCAGTGCTTCCTCATCTGGAAAGAAAAAAATAGTCTCTGATCCATAGCCGATGCAAGTACTCTATTGCTATTCACAGGGAATAGAACAAAAGTTCAGAAAGAACAGTGAAAGTGTGAGATTCAAGTCTCTTTAATAAAAGGTGTTAACACTGTGTTTTTCTCTTGAAATATTTACTTTGAGTTTTTACAATGAAATGTGTACCACCTCATCATTATTCCAGAAGTCTTTGTTTTTCTTTGATTTGGAACCACATTTTTTGGCCAGAAAAGTTTGTTGGAACCTTTCTGGCAAATTTGTGGCAACTTTTATGCCTGCCAGAAGTCCACCTCACTCTGGATTACAGCCTCGAATACAGATTCACTGAGAACATCAGTATTCCTTGTATGTGCATCCTTGACTACCACATCTGATTGCCAGTTAGTGTGAAGGAAGGTAATGCCTTGCCTAATTCATGGCCTTGTTTAAGAAGCTGGTTGTACCTTTAACAGCATTAGAGAAGAGTCAGTGGCATGGTTTTAAAGTATGCAGTTGCCCTGCAGTGTAGAAGTTATTTTTTTATACCTACTCCCTTGAAGATATGTGCATGTTTTACTACTGCTGAAACCACCAGGGCCCAGAAAATGAGTTTTAAACTTTCTGTTTAATCTGCATTCTGTGTTTCTGAATTTTCATGCTGCCTGTTTTCAGAGGCTGTCTGCAGTTGTAATAGATTTGTAGATTTGAAACTCAGAGACCTGCATAAAACACAGTCTCAAAGAATGATACAGATAAGAATACAAACCGTCTGAAATGGATACGTGATTGCATATTACTAAGAAATGAAATCAGCCTCCAACCTGCCAGTGGAACTTCATCAGGGCAAAACCATTCCTGGTCTGCACAGGGGAAGAGTTTGTGTTTTTGTCTAAGCGATGGTGTGGATGGTGCTCTCCCTGTTCGTTGATGAGCAATATTTATTTGGAGGGAAACCTAGTTAAACCAGGCTTTGATAATGTATTTCTAATCACCTTCCTAAACTTTAGTACAGTTGTGAGCTTTGTCTTCATTTTAACCAAAGAATCAGAAACCAAACCCAAATTTGTACTGTGGCTCACAGGTGTGCACAGACAATGCTCTAGTAGTGGTCTCGCTTAAAAGGAAAATAAAGGGAAAATAAAAAAGCAAGGGAACATTTATATCAGATAATTCTCTAAGATGGCCTGTGAAGTGTGACTGGATCACACTTGTTACCACAGGATGCTGGATGAATAGTAGCTCATGAGAGGCTCACTGAAGTCTCTGCCTTTTGCTCTCCGGCTCCTTTGCAGGGCCTCCCAGGTGGATTAATGTGGGTGGAAAGGGGAGAGGGGCAAGTGTGAATGTGGGCTCTGGCTTAAGAGTGTAGATGGTTGTGTTTCCTCTTCACTGGAGGCTCTGAAAACACAAGTAAGCAGGCAGGGAAACACATCTCTCTGGGCTGGGTGTTAAATGGTTACCAGCTGAGCAGCTGGTAACGTTTTATTATTTTTATCTCTCCTTCTGTCATCTTTGCCCCTCCAGCCCTCAAAACTCTCTCCTGTTAGAACTTTTTTTTCTCCTCTCAGATAAAAAGCAAGTTACTTAATTCCTTTAAAACGTTTTTTTAAAAATATAACTTGTAATACGTGAGTTAAATCTGGATTCTCTAGGTGTTGCATAGATTAAATAGGTAAAGTATCAGTTGCACTGCAAGTTTATATGAGATTTCATACGCATAATTGGGAAAATTAGTTGCAAATTTGGCATTTATGACAGATATTAATCAATATATAGTAACGTTGATTAAAAATCTTGAGGCACCTATTCACAGCTTAAGTAAATTTTCTCTTACCCTTTACTGTAGTAGTTCCACTCAGATGCAAACTATTTAATGCATTTGTATTTGTCTTGATGGTTATACTGTTTTTGACTTCTTTAAAAAAAGTAGTAGGTGACTTTAACGTCTTTTTTGTTAGTACTTATCTATATGTTAAAATTCCAGATGTTTCTTGAAAATATTAAAGGCTCAATCCTGCAAATCCTTACCTGGTAAGTTTTATTTAATTCAGTAGGACTTTACTCTCTGAAGAAGGAGCTACTCGTTTGGGGTCTGTGCTTTCAGTGAGCTTAAAATATATTTGAGAATTACAGTGCTGAATCATTTTATAATTTAGCAGGCAGGAAAACCTTCAAATGTCCGAGGAACAGACCTTCCAAGGATTTTGATGGTGATAAAGTATAGAAGTGGCCATGGTCTCTTGTGAGACAGCATCGCGTTGAAGGGCAAAGGGAGAGTGGAAATTCTGCTGAAGCAGCAAGAGAGAATTCTTCAGGGAAATGATAGGACGTTTTGATTAAACCAGTTGAAGAAGAAATTTCTCTGTTAAGGGGGGGTTGGAGAGAACTGTTTCACCTCAGTGGTGTTCTCCCTCCTTCTTTCATCTTCTCCAAGTAAGTCAAGTGTATAGAGGGTTTTTAGTTTTCTTTCCAGATTTATGTGTCCTTTACCTAATTAAAGCATCACCTGTATGCTGCATTTGTGAATAGAATTTATTGCTAAAGGGTGATGGAACTTCTAGCTAAAAATGATGCAAGAAATGATTTTCTGCACATTGCTTTTCTACTTTATATCCTCCATCATCAATACTTTCAATGCTCTGTTTGAAAATGGTATTATTTTAAAAAAGTATGGGTCAACTCTCGTGATAAAACTTGTTTGCTCTGTCATAATGATGTGGTGTCCCAATCAAAATTAATATGACACAGTACTAGGCAGTCTGTACATGAAATGGAAAGATAGTTTTGCTCCAAATGTGCCAAAGGTTCTTTTCCAAAGAACACTGGCACACGAGAAACATCTCAGTAGGTCAGATCAGTGTTATTTTTTCTGAAAGATGTAGTGGAGGAATGGTTTGTCCTTCTTTTCTGTGGCAAATAAATCTTGTCTGCTAAAATCTATGAGTAATAGGGACAAGCTGTCCAGCATCTCAAACGTTATGTTGCACCATCTCAGTGTGAGTGGAGGTTCAAGTTGGAATGGAAACAGATATGCAAAACTAAATTTTGGTTGTCGCTGCCCAAACTGCAAACATCTGCTTGAATTTAACTTTTCCTCTGTTGTTATTATTTAGTGACTGCTGGGGTTTTTTTATCCTGGGAGTGGATGCATCCATCTCCAGGAGAGGCAGTTTATTAGTGTGATGATATTTTATTTGACTTTAGTAGTACTTCATAAAACAACTCAAAGTGCTTCAGAAATATTTATTAAACACTGAAGCCTCCAGCTATGAAAACAAGTTCTCAGTGATATATCAGAATCATTGAAATACATCTAGTATTTGGGGTTTAATAGCTCATATAGTACACATAAAAACTACAAATGTAGAAGATGACAAAATAATAAGCAATAATAAGTTTTTGATGTTGCTTTTTAATCATGCTATCAGAAAAATCTAATGGTTTTAGAAGGGCAAGTGAACATTTAAATAACAACACATTCTTTTAAGTATTACAAGTCTAAATCCATCCAGATTAATGTAGAAACTGATGTTGAGGTAAAAATGTTTTTTATATATTAGAGGGACAGTCATCAGTCTTCAGCAAAGAGTTAACTTCATTCCCTTTCTGTTCTTCTGTTTTCCCTCATTCCCATTTTGTAAGAGCATTTAGTCTTACAACTAAAGCAGTAGTTAAAAACTCATGAATCTTGATTTTTATTTCCAGTTCTATCAGAGACTTCAAGTGCAGTACTGAGTGAATGTGTAATTCTCTTTTAAAAAGAAGTTCTTTGATGCTGTTCTGCAATTGTGTCTCTCCAAAACATCCTTATAATTCAGAGACAGGAGGACTGAATGTTTTAAATACCCTAGTTTTTAGAAAGGATCGTAATGCAAGTGGCATTGTGAACAGAACTGGTATATTTTTGTGTATGTTCAAAAAAATCTGGATAGTGTAACAGAAGTATTCTTAACTTCGGAGTTAGGGTTTTTTATATTGTTTACATACGCAATGTAATATGAAACATCGAATTTATACTGTAGCTTACTGATTTGCTAAAATATTTTATTACTTCCTTTCCTGAGAGGGACTATATATACATAAAATGTATATGTAAAATACATATAGATAGATGGGTATACAAACGCGTGTCTCAACTTTGGAGATAAACTTGTAAGGAAAAATAGTTCCTTGTTAGAAGGATATATGGAGATCAGCAAATGTTACAACATCAGTTAGACCTGAGAGAAGTATTTAAGACTTCCACCTTCTGATCTTCTGTTGAGCATTTTGTCCGTTAGTTGGGTCAATTCAGATATTTTAGTATTAGATTAATTACCATTTTGCTTTGGAAAAGTAACATAGAAGAAACTTGCAAGGTGATGGGTCACTGGGGTCTCACTGAGGACCCCTAACCCTCCTGGAACATTCTTGCCACCATTTTGTTGAGGGGACCCCAGGCACGGGATAAGGGGGAACTGGAGCCCAGGGCTCCCGAGGGGACTGGAGGGGTGATCCCTGTGCTCAAGGGGCAGCCTTTCTCTCAGTCAAGCAATGTGGCAGGCAGGAGCGAGCCCCAGGAAAGGGGCCCTCA